>VZZY01004727.1:0-24605 GCA_013400335.1 Eurystomus gularis | reverse complement strand
AAACTGACCAACAAGGTATTCCATCCCATGTACACCATATTCAGTATAAAGCTGAGAGATCACGAGGGTCTCAGCCCTTCCCTTTGGCCTTCTGCCTTCGCAACCCTTCTCAGTCCTTCTTGTGCTTTCTTTGCCCTTCTCATCAAGGGCTGCCATCTGAGGAGGACCCCGTCCATTCTGCCTTTGATCCCGATTCACGTGTTCTCATGAACCCAGTTCCCGTCAGATGCTGAGCCCAGTCTGGGACTTTGCCAGTGCCTGCTCCACAGCCTATGGGGTGATGGTGACATAATTGCCATCAGGGGGAGGTTGGGTTCGATATTGATTTTGTACATGTTTGCATATATTCCATTTTATTATTGTCATTATCTTCATTAAAGCTGCTTTAGTTTTCTTTTCTAATCTGGAAGCCTCTCTCTCATTCCCTTCCTCTCCCGTTTGGGAGTGGAGGAGGGCCAACAGCAGTCCAGAAGTCTCTCTCCCTTATCCTCTTTCTCTTCCTCTATGTGGGGGTTAACAGAGGGGTTAATAGAGAGCGCCTGTTGTAGATCTGGTGGACTGACCCTAAACCTCGACAACAGAAAGATAAAATGTGTTCGTAACAGCTGGCTAGCATTCTGTCCCTTTCCCTACTGTGCGGTCACTGTGCAGGCCACAAGCCTTGCTGTTCACCTTGCACTCCGGGCTAATAGAGATAATAGAGAAGTTGTAACTGATTTTTTGGTTTGAGTTTCAAGTGCCTGAACACTGTGGGACTAGATTGATAGGTGCATGGAGAAAAAAAAAAAACCAAAAACTGAGACAATTTTGGATACACTGGAATCCAAACAGAATTTTCAGCTGGTTTAACAAAAGAAGAAGGTGCTGTACCAGCTACAGTAGTGTCCTACATTGAAAACAGGGAAGAAAAAAACAGTAATGGCTTCCAGCAAGTTTAAGGGTCATTTTACATACTTTTTTCTATGTGAAACACCTCAGTCGTTACAAATTATTTTGACTCTTCAGTGGTTTGCCTTCTGAGTAGCTGATTGTATTCAGAAGACTATTAATAAAGGAGTATACTTTATGAATATTTATCTTAGCACAGCTTTGTTTCACTGTTATTTTCTAGCAGTTATTGTATAAAGTTGTCAGAGTATCTTAAGTGCTGCAGTGATTTGATGGTTTGTGAATGGTAGTTTCTATAAATCGTACAGAAAGTTGCTTTGGGAACGTAGGCAGGAACTTAACTGCATGGAATTTCTGTGTGTACTGATACATATTAAATTAAATTCTTGCTTTAGTCTGACTTGGATACTTTTCTCATTACTGAAAGGACAGTCTTGAGGCATTGGAACAGTTAAGTTTCACTTCATGGGTTAAGGTTAATGGTATGTAAATGGCATGAACAGTGCTTCCATACTGCTCTATCTTTTGCTGCCTGCTCCCCAAGCGATAAATTAAAAAGGCCCAAATTGTTAGATATTTTTGTATAGAGTTAAAGAAAAGTGTTATTTCAAAATTATCCTGCCAATTAAAAAAATAATTGTGTTACCTACCACCCTGTAGTTGAAACTTGCACTGTGTTGCTCTCATGGTGGAACATGCCTGATGATGTTTATAAAACTGTTGAGACTTCGAAAGTGGCCACAAGACTGTAGCTGTGCTGTGTTGGATTTTAGTAGTTTTGCAAATTCAGATCTTCTTATTTTAGATTTTGTAATGTATCTTCAGGCTCATCATAATGACTCTCAAGGGAGTTTTGGAATTTCCATACTGTGTCTAGCAAAAACAAATATTTACACTTGAACACTGGCAATTGTTACAGATGAAACACTGGAAATTGAGATGTGTGATGCGGGTGGTGAAAGTGAAATATATAACAGTGAAGAGGAGTGTGCTGGGAGACAGAATAAATGGGTTAAATATCTCTTTCTCAGATGTTTCCTGTTTATACTGCTGGAATATGCATTATTGCAATGCAAACTCAAAGCCAACAACTCCTTTGTATTTACATATATTTGCCATTTCCCTCTTTTATCAAGAACTTATTAAAATAAGAGCATCTTAAGATGCATATTTCATATGGAAATCAACTGAGGTACATGGCTTTGGAAGGATTTTCTAAGCTTAGGTCAGCTATTTCATAGAGGAACACTGCATTCCTGCTGTACAATTTATAAATTAATTTGCAGTGAGTTCCATTTGTAGCATAGCATGTTTTCTTTAGCAGATGGAACAAGTTGAAGCCTGTGATAAAGTGATAAATATCATTCTCTGTAGCAAAACTAAACAAAATAGATGTGTGCCGTATCTAGTACGCATAAGATCCCCCTGTACCCCATATACGAAAACAAGACAAATACGCAGTAAAGTCATTTGAATTAAGACATGACAAAATATTCATGTGAAAATGTTCTTTAGAGATTGATATTTTGTTGGTAGCTGAGGACTTGTTCTGAAGGAGTTACATGTGACCCTCCTTGACCCCCCTTATCAGCATGTTCTAGAAGTACCCATTAATCTAACATATAAATGTTCTTCTAAGTTTAATTTCTCATTCCATCCCATTATTTCCTTGATGTAATGAAAGAAGTTGTAGAACAAAACCTGATAAAGGGTGAATACAAATAATTAGCAAAATTACCCTGAGTTTTTCCTGTTATTTCTGATAACATACACTGCAAAATGCATGAGAAAATAATCATTACTAAGAACTGATCATCACTGGTTTTACTTAGCACCAGCTTCCTATGGCAACTTACAGCCAGATACCAAAAACTCCTGAAAATCACCATTGGTTTTGTGATGTTGAAACCTACCTAAATGAAGAGATGAGTAATTTCAGACCTATAAGTGAAATGAAGGGGGCAGCTGGATGGAAAAAAGTCGAATTACCAAAGGTGATTGATGAAGAAAGAGGGATTTCATCAAGGGATCCATTCAGTGTGTGACCTGTGAATTTAGCTATAGCAGAGATACATTGCTCAGGTCATCCTCATGGCCTCAGGTTGCGCCAGGGGAGGTTTAGATTGGATATCAGGAAGAAGTTATTCACTGAAAAGTGTGATTAGGCATTGGAACAGACTGCCCAGGGAGGGCATCATCCCTGGAGGTGTTCAAAGAACGGGTAGATGCGCTGCTTCGAGATACGATCTAGGGGTTAGGGAGATGTTCGAAGAAGGTTAGGCTAGATGATCTTTTCCAACCTGAATGATTCTGTGATTCCGGTCCATGATTCTTGTAGCTTCAGGAAAGACTGAGCCAGCAATCCTGCCTGTCAAACTGGAGGGATGCACTTGCTCTGCTCCTTGGATCACAGAGGGCAGGGATCTTGGGAAGGTTTAGAGGAGCATAATGGAGAGGAACAGTCAGTGTTATTTTAGAGCTGAGACTAGCTGTCTTGGGCCAAAGATGCAGCTCACTCATTGGTAACCACTGGGGATCAAATCTGGGAAGGGTTCTTGAGAGAAGTTAAGGTTTTCAGAGGCCTGTGTCAAATGGGAATTATTTCTGAGTAGCTACCTAAGATTTAAGGTGATTGAAGTATGTTTAATTGCACCCAAATACCAAAAAACTTGGGAAAGGAGAGTAAGGTATATTTTGAAGAAGGGCTACATTAAGTCTGGTATTAAATGCAAAAGTGGGGTTGGGGATGCAATGGGGCATAAATAATTGAGATGTGGTGCACAGACTGTGGTCTTATTAAGAGTCCTTCCTGCTGGTGTGTGGCCCCTCCTCACATTTCTACAATAAAACTGTAGTAAAATGGGGAGGTTTTGGATGCCATGTTTTGCTCTGTTTTTAAAATGCCAGTTTTTATTTGTATTGCTTTTATTCTGAAGAAAAAGAATGGTCGTTCAGTTAAAGGAAACTGCATTGAATGAAGTGGTGTTCACTTTCACTAAGCAGCTATCAGATCCCATGTCTCAAAGTCCTCACACAGATTTTTTTCTTTTGTCTTTCAAGATGAATGAGGTAGTAGCATTTCACTTCTTAAAAATGTCTGCCTGTGAGGACTAAGAAGAGCTCTGTGTTCTTAGGAAAGTAGTGAGTTATCACCAAGAACAAGTTTTAGTATTTAGCATTTGACAGTTAGTTTCCATCTCTTTCACTGAGAAACTTCTAGATTTGAAAAAAATGTTGTATACCTTGTGAACTCACTAATACTCTACTGTTCTGCCAACAGATGTTGATGAATGCACATCAAACCCGTGCTCTAATGGAGACTGTGTCAACACACCTGGTTCCTATTACTGTAAGTGCCATGCAGGTTTCCAGCGAACTCCTACCAAACAAGCTTGCATCGGTAAGAAAATTTCCTTCATATTTACTGTCAGTGCAGATGTTCTAACCCCTAATGACAGATCCCATTGGAGTCCAAACAATAGTTAGCAATGTGATTTCAATAAATCCCAACAGTTGTTATCGTAATTGGAGCTCTACTTCTGGGCTACTAGTCTATTTGATCCATTTCTGTCTTTTAACATTTGTCCATTATTCTCGAATACCTGTCACTTGGCCAGGGAATTCCCCAGCTGGGAGCTCTGCAAAAAAAATCAGGAAATAATCTATTAGGATGACATGTGTATATTTATGTATCTACACAGATGAATGTATGAGTAGGTTTTTAAAGGTATTCATAAAGTAATTGCAGAGCATAACAAAGTGTAGAATTTATTGTACAAGTCTGTAAAATAGTATTTTTCCTACCTCTGATGCAGTAAGAATGAATTCTTAACCATCTTTGGAAATATTTTTCTAAGTAATATTGAAATAACGATCTGGTATTTTTCAAACCAGTAGTCATCTCTACATACATATTTATCTTACTGTAATTCTCTGATTGTGTGAATTTTCTAATTTTTTTTTTTTTCTTAGATATAGATGAGTGCATCCAGAATGGTGTTCTTTGTAAAAATGGGCGGTGTGTAAACACCGATGGAAGTTTCCAGTGTATTTGCAATGCTGGGTTTGAACTGACTACAGATGGAAAAAATTGTGTGGGTAAGAACTCTTCCAAATAGTGAGGCTGGCATTAGCTAGAAATTGTACTCCATACCACGCTTAAGGATCATGAAGTACTACCTTTTTTGAAATAAGGTACTACCTGAGGTGAGCTTATAGCCCCTTCATTCAAATAGTTATTGTATGGAACTGCATGATTTTGAAGAAAACTGAGGTAATTTTTGGTTTTGTAGCTACCTCTCTCTTCAAGACTCCCAGGTAACTCAGTGTGAGGGATAACGTTTTTCCCTGAAGCTTCATAGCAAGTGCTTCATGTTTCAGCACTGCTGAAGAGATAACTTTTTGTTCATTTTGTATATAATGTGTCAAAAATCTTCAAAATAGCTCCAAAAAAGCTTCCTTCCAAGCTTTTCACTCTATCACAGTTGAGGCTTTTTATCATTTTATGTAAGAAAGAAAGATACTCCCTGTTCTTCCATACACAGTCTGCTGAAACATGTGAAGTAACAGATGACAGTTGGAAAAAAAGTGCTGCTTTGTGTATAGAGTGAAAACTCTTCAGATACTTCCTCAGTTACAAGTAGAATTTAATCTTCAAGTGAAGGAATATGTTACATCAGTCCTGATAGTTTATTTTTACTGTGTCATCTTCTGGGAGATGAGGAACTGTAAGCAATTTTGTTTGCAATATTTTGCAGACCATGATGAGTGTACCACTACAAACATGTGTTTAAATGGGATGTGTATAAATGAAGATGGGAGTTTTAAATGCATCTGTAAACCAGGATTTGTTCTGGCTCCAAATGGGCGTTACTGTACTGGTATGTAGAACCAAGAGGTAACACACTAAGGCAGCCTTGATTGAAAATGGCTTTTCCTGTCCACTCATTCATGAACAAATGGCAGTCTTGTCACATGGATTTAATATCACACTAATACTTTACTAACTCATTTCAGTAGATTTCTTAACCTACCTGGAGTAGAAATAGGTCTGTAACTCACAGAAGGAAATAACTGCATTATTTAATAACATTGTGATAGCCCCAATAGATGGTAAATAATATTTTTTAAAGTCTTGGAGCATTGTAAATGCAGCAAAACATCTAAGCCCTTCAGGAAATGGTAAACTAAGCAGCAATATGGGAAGTTTAAAAGATTTTGCGTGTGGAACACACACAAGTGTGTTTTCCACATCATTGTTCTGGCAATTCAGACTGTAATGCTTAAGATACTGTATTTGCAACATAGCATTACAAGCATTTTAAAGTGAGGTCATTGAAAACTTATGTAAACATTTTAAGAATAGTGTCTCATTTAGCTTCCATTTAAGTACACTAATGGAAGATACCTGTTGCTGCCAGTAGAAGCAGAAGGTTTGGACTTGAGTAATTTCTAGTAAGTGCAAAATCATCTAAATTATTATTTTTCTCATTTGAAGTTGAACCATTTCTATTAGCTGTGGTTTTGTTAATGTACATGCAGCTGGGCTGTTGACTTAGAAATTGATGACCACTGATAAGTTCTTCAAAATTAAAATTTACTGTCCTACGGATATTCTGTGATTAGTGCTTCCTTAACTACACTTGAAAGCAAAGTTATAGTATCATGAGCTGGACAAAGGGAAAAATGTATTATTAATTTTGCTTAATGTAGAATTTGGAGTGTGCCTAATCCTACAGTTTTTCTGTGATTTTGGGGGAGTTTTAATGCACAGCTGGAATTTGGTTATTTAGTGTAATTTCAAGATGAGATTTTTATTGAAAACAAACTAAGTGTATGTTGATGATTTATCTGCTATCATAAAGTCATTTGGTAATGTTCTGAAAGTATTAATTTTATTCTTGCTTAAAAACATTTAATACATTTTTAAATTTTGTTGACTCCTGATAGATATTGATGAATGTCAGACATCAGGAATTTGCATGAATGGTCATTGCATAAATACTGAAGGATCTTTTCGGTGTGAGTGTCCACCTGGCCTGGCTGTTGGAGTTGATGGTCGTGTGTGTGTGGGTAAGTGAGATTTTTTTTTTCCATTGGGAAACAAGTGGAATTACCAGGTTGTCAAATTAAAGAAATCAAATGACATCCTTTTAGATAATGTTGACATCAAACCACAGAGGATCTGTTCCAGGATAAATCTGGAGTATTTTTCTTTTGTTCTGCTGCAAGTGTATGTGCATGTATATATGTGCATATGTATGTATGTGCATGTATATATACATATATGTGTATATTCATATTTATATTCAGTTGTCATCATCCCTCCAAATCACTTGAACAGGTACGTATCTTGGTTGCAACACTGATGCTTTTGCACTTTTCTTCTCATTTCTTTCTCTAACCTGAAAGCATTTTATTCTCCCTGTACCATAGTGTTAAAATAGTGAAAACTAGATAGACTTGTTTCTGTGAACTCAAATATAATTATTAAGAATTATTAAGAAATCTTGCATTATGCTGTCCCACAAACATAGTGTTAGAAGACAAGAAGCTTAAATTCCACTGTGGAGTCAGAGTGGCACCACCTCTTGTTTATGTGTTATTCCTATAGACAAAACTTACAGTATTTACTCTTCCTGGCCTCTCTTTGTTTTTGAAGCACACCCTTTCTAGCCTGCTGATGAATAATCTTTTGTCATATAATCATAACTGCAGCCTCTTATCCCATCAAGTGTTACTGCTTGACAGTTGAGAGCTTCTTCACCCAGTTCCACCAGGAGCTCTAGCATAGCTTCATGGAGCTCACTGGAGAAAAGATGGAGCATTTTCAACCTGAAGAATAAAAAAGGGTAGAGGGCAAGAGGTATTCAGTCCCTTGTTTTCTACTGGTTGGTGATGAAGAGGGTGGAGAGGAATATACATTTTACAAAAAATTATGAGAATGATGAGGCTATATGAAGTAGGAACTGCAAAGTTACTTAAACCAATTTTATCTGTAGGAGACACCATGTTTCCCTCTTCTGTATATCAGAACATCAGTTTTGTGTCTCCTAAGTTTCTTCTTTCCTAGCTCATGAATGTATCTATCATCAGGCATATTTGTGACCCAAGGTTCAGTTAGTGCATGGGCATGGCATTAAGCTTCAGCAGGCAAACGTGCCTGGAATGAGGTCTTGTTGAGTGAAAAGCCCACCTCTGTCAGCATTGTAACATGAGCTTCAACATTGGTACCTGGCCTTGTGTGCTAGATGCTGCTGGTTACTGGACTGGAGCTAGTATTAGACTGGGCTGTCTGGTTATGTTATGATGTTTGACAGATTCATGAAGCAGTAAAGGCAGAGAGAAAACCAGTGGCTTAGCTCTGCAATAGTTGTGTATATTAATCAGTGCTATGACTGTTCTTGCTGGTGGATGCATGCATATCTTACCTGCCTGTGTTTTATATGCTTGTGAACGGCTAGAGGAAAGACGGATTTCATGACAGTGTTTGGAGGTTATCTTGCACCGAAGGGATGTGAGATACTACATCCTTGTGTTGATACTATCAATTCATTTAACAAAGGGATTTTAATTTGTGCAGAAGTGTATCATTCTTTAAAA
This sequence comes from Eurystomus gularis, assembly GCA_013400335.1. Taxonomy (NCBI): domain Eukaryota; kingdom Metazoa; phylum Chordata; class Aves; order Coraciiformes; family Coraciidae; genus Eurystomus; species Eurystomus gularis. The sequence continues at coordinate 16,115 of VZZY01004727.1, read as the reverse complement.
GGATACCTAGCGCAAGCATTCCTATCAAATGCCTGGCCCTTTCTGTTACCTCTTCAGCTTAAAAAATGCACTTAGAATGACTTAAAAATAGGCTAAGAAAAAGCCAAAACACCCTCTCAGTCTCTCGGTTGGATCCCAAATATTTGTTGTTTTAAAGAAATGAGATTTTTTTGTAAGCAAAACTGTAGTAAAGATTGAACCAACAAAAGCAAGGTTTGTTCTCTCCTATGTAACACCCAAGTTGTTTTCTTCTGTATTATTAAACATTTGGAGAAAAGCAGTGAAAAGATGAAAAAATTAGTAAAGGCTTGCTATACTGTTTTTAATATAGGAGTTTCACAGTTTAGTGGCACAGCAGCAAAACCAGTTTCGAATACAAGCTGGTCAGTACCTTTTTTGTGGTCCAAGTTGGACCATCTTTACCCCTGTCAGTGATACAGCTGCAAAGAATCAATGCAGTGCTCAATTTTCTGTGCTTTCATTTATATAATGCTACCACGGTTCTAGCAGCTAAAGGCTTCACAAGTTGGCCATCAGCTGTGAACACTATTTATTTGAAAATGTTCAGCTCCACATGTCACATAGCTCTAAAGTTTACCATAAATGCTTAAATTTTCAACAGGAAATACCCTTGATATGACAAAAATTGTCAGGCAGAATCATTATTTATTTGGAAAATTAATTTTATAAAGGTGATATAGTTATTCCAGGCATAAAGTAACATAGGAAATTTCAGATGCTGCATAACAAAAATACCCTCATACATGACCTTTAGAGTAGAATTTCTGACCCAATTTGCTATTCAGAATTTTATATGTATGTGTTAACTATAGGAATTCTCTGTCTGGCTATTCTGTCCCATATATTATCTGAGCTGAGTAATACTTTTCAGACATTCTGACTGCTAGAAAAGTATTTGTAGTCTGAAAGTTAATAAGTTACATGGGGCTTCCTTTTAACAGTATTCTCACATATGTGCTAAGCAATTAGCAAAAATATAAAATCAAAGAGCCTACATCCAGTGCTCCCACTCCTTTTTTTGAGCTTCATTTTCCTTCTGAATAGTGCCATTTATTCTACTGGGACTATTCACAGAATAAATTCCTTTTCTTATTTAGTATTAATAAGTATGTCAATTACAAAATGTTACACAAATTTGGAAGAAAGAATACAGCAAGGGGGAGCAAAAGCTTGGAAAAAGAACAGTTAGGTAAATACTCAGCGCCAAGCTAGTATTTGCAGGCATTTCAGGTTTGGCTGTACTTCTAACTGCAGCTCCATGTGTGTTTGTGTATCACCTCACAACTTGTACTTAGATATGGTTATAGCTCTGCCCCATGTTGTTTATTCTTTGCTGAGACACTTCTAGTTACAATTGAGTTTGCAGCTCACATTTCTGCCCAAGGCTATAGCCATCCCTGACAAAATAGCTAGATTTTACTTTACTGTGGTTATTTTGCAGAGCTGTAACTCAAAGTGCCAGTCATAAGCATTGCGTGATTTGACCTTCTAAGGCACCTGGATGGGTACAGTGACTTTCAGTGAGATTAGGTAGACCACTAGTCTACTTGACCTTGGCCACGAGTATGGTGGTGATAACATTTGCAGGTGTTGGAGCGTCTAGAAATGCTATTTGCTGGGAAACAGTGGAGTTTCATATACACAGATACATGGTTACAGCAGCACCAGTGCTAAGCTCTGATCCAGGGCATAAAATAAATACTCCAGTGTTATGAAATGAGTAGCCAAAGGCTGATCAAACAATACATGGGGACCAGCACAGGTTCACCAGTAAGGTGCATGTTCAGAACTGTCATGACATGGGAAATGTGAGCTTGGTGAAGTGTCTATAGCAGCTTAGCCATGGACAAAGCAGTGCCTGTTCTCATCCTTACTATCAGCATGGGAAGCACAGCCAGGGAGGACATTCTTCCTGTCATGCAATCACTGTTTTGGTTCTGAGGGAGTTAGCTTGGTTCTTTGTACTGCACAGGCTGTATGAATCACTGACTGTGTAGCTAAGACTGTCTTCCTATAGCTAGGAATCCTCCCCAGATTCCCTGTGCATCTTCTACAGAAGCATTGGTTTAAGTTGAAAAGCACTTGCTCTCCTCTTATGCAGAGCAGTTGCTCAGTATATCTGTAGCTTTCTCCAGCTGCTTCTCCCACTTCACACCTTTGAGGACCTTTCTACAGAGTATTTCTTTAATAGTTTCCAATCTTTCCTGTCCCTGCAGTTTCCCTCAGTGCCATTTCCTTTCCTTGAATTGCTTCTCCATTCTCTCCCAGACACATAACTAGGGGGAAGCCTTTCCTCTTGTGACAGGGCAATGATCGAAGCCCCTTTATTCATGACAAAGTGTGGCAGAGTGGCATCTGGGCTTTTTAGAGCTGGAGGGAAAGGATGTGATGCAACTTATTATTTTTCAGAGTGCATGAACACAGATTTCTTATGAAAAAAATTCTTGATTGTTGTCAACCATAATGATCTTTTCCTGCTGTCAAGTGCAAACAAATTGTACTGGCTTCACCTTGGCTCTTGGCAAGGAATAAGACCTGAAATCTGGAACACATTTAACTGTGCTCCAGAACTATCTGTTCCATGGGACACCAAAAGCAAGAGGAAAGATTTATGTACAGGCAATCCTATTTTATAGGAGCCAGCTTACAACACTGAAGGAGCAGACAGAGCACATAAGGAATTGCCAGTTCTTATTTGGATTGGCACAGGGTATTCAACATCCACTCTACAATTTTTCAGGAAACTTTTCTTTGTTGTTTTGGGTCATCTCTTAAGTAGGTGGCATGCTGGCATGCCTGAGCACACTAGCCAGCTATCCATCAGCTAAGCACCACACAGCTGCTTGCTCACACTTCTCCCTCCCCACCACATGGGATGGGGAGGAGAATCTGGAGAAAAAGGTCAAACCCCACAGGTTGAGATAAGGAGAGTTTAAAAGAACGACACAAAGAGAGAAGAAACAACAGGAATAAAAATAATGCTAATGGAACAAGTGATGTACAATGCTCACCACCTGGAACCCCCATCTGAACTGCGCACCCTTTCTGCCCTTCCCCTGGCTAGCTTTCCCCTTTATACACTGAGCATGATGTCAGTGTTGTATTGAGTATACCATTGGCTGGTTCGGTTGTCTATCCAGCTTCTTATGAAAATTAAGCCTCCTCTAGCCAAATTCAGGACAGTAGGTAACTGTCTGGATTCCCTCAGACCTACACAGTTTCTGAGTGCACCCAGGCTCATGTCCAGGCAACAGTGTACAGTAGTTTTACTAGGAGATTGGCAAGGAGCATAAATTAAATCCATGTTCTGGCCAGCTCCATAAAGATGCCTGAAAAAAAAAGTATTTCTTTCAACAAGTGTCAGTAGAAGTATAGGAGTCAAAACTAAAGGCTCTTTACTCCATCTGTATCCTGTAATTGACAACCACACATTTAGGTGGACTAATCACTCACCTGCTTGTTAGAATATCTCTAATATTATATTGTGAGCAAATATGAAAAAGGTATCTAACTCTGAAGTGCCAAAAAACCCAAAACAACAACAAAACAAAACACATAAAAAGCAGTCTAAGAGACATTCTCATAAGTCTTGCATAAGTATACCAGCTGGTTATACCTGCAAAGATAGCATTGAAGGCCTGCCTTGAAAGATGCATCTTAGTACATTTTACTGGTCAAGTCAGTCAAATTGATTTATATGACTAAATCAGCTGCAAGATTGACAGTATGCACATGTTGAGCCCTGCAGCTGTGTAGCTGTCCTGTATAATTTTTCTGTTGTCTTTTATGGCATGGTTTTTGAGGTTGGAGGCCTTCCAAGTACTGTGTGTTTTCTTTGTGTAATAAGTGATGGTTAGTTCTGACCATCATTTTAAATCCTCTCCCCAGGGATGGCACTGTAATTTTTATGGTGGCTTTTTGATCACAAACCTCCAGAAATTTCTTATAGTGTAGGCAGTAGTACTAGTTTCCCCACTACCTGGTCGTGTGAGAATTGCTAAATTGCTGTTGGCTAGCTGTGTGTTGGGACCTCTTTGATTTCATAACCCTAATCCAGCACTGCTGCCAGATTACATATAAACCTGTTAAGATAGCCGTGTCACATGTAGATGCTGGTCTGAACAATCTGCTGAAATTGAATTTCTGATCAGAATTTGTAAATACAGTAGTAGGCTATGCTTCTCCTTTTGGAAGTAGGTAGCCTCCCATATTACCAGCCCCGGGCTGCTGGTGAGCTATCCTACATGAGGAACCATTTTGGAAGTAAATGAGAGATCTGAGTCTCCAGGTTGTGGTTGTAGTACTCCTCAAAGGGAAGAATTAGCCACCACATGCTGATTCAATCCATTCAGTGTTTCTTATTGAGATATATGTTGATGGATTTGCAAAGCTGTTCTGGTGTGTGGGTTGCCTTTGCTGGTTCTGTGGAATGCTCTTAGATTTGCTCACAATATGCTAGTTTAGGTGGTTTTAAAGTGCTCTGGAGAGAGCTCCAGAAGCTAACTATTTTGAGAATTGGCCTCAATGCCATCAGGCAGAGCAACACAGATGTAGCCAATGTAAGCATCTTGTTGAATAAAATTACTTTTTTTTAGCTTTCATTGAGATAGTATGCATACATTTGACTCTCCGCCTAAGGAAATAAATTATTTCTTTGCTTGCCCTTTCTTAGATACTCATATGCGTAGCACATGCTATGGAGGCATCAAAAAAGGAGCATGTGTCCGTCCTTTCCCTGGTGCTGTAACAAAGTCTGAATGTTGCTGTGCCAACCCTGATTATGGTTTTGGAGAGCCGTGTCAGCCCTGCCCTGCTAAAAACTCAGGTAAACTTTTCTGTTTCTTTGAAAACTAGAGCGAACATAGAGACTTAAAAAATCTTGTTCAGATCAGGTTGTTCATTCATTCATTTTATATATTTATTTACTCCACTTTATAAAGAGAAGTGAATAAGGTACTTAATGGAATTGTACACTGATTCTGGAAAGGGTTTCTCCCTTAAAGAAAAACTCACTGGTATTTTATGTTGAGTGTTTGTGGTTTTATGCATTGTAACATTTGTGGTGAACCTGGTTCCAGAGCTGGCCAGGCTGTGACAAAATTTAAGACAGAAGACATGAGTGTGTTATGGATGAAGTTGGGTCCCTGAATTAAGTGTTGGCTATAAGTACTAATATTTTAAAGAGAGTAAGTGAAGTTATCGATGAATCTGTGAATTTACTAGTCAAATCAATCCAGTTTAAAAGAGCAGCCCACATTAATTTTAGAAATCTGTATTTCATTTTATAAGAATCAGTTCTCCAAATAAACCTATGGATTGATTTAAAAAAACTCTCTCGAAAATAAAATTGGGATGATATATCTTGGACAGTATTTCCATTCAGTGTCATTTTCTGAGATAGAAGAAAAATGTTTAGAAGAAATTAAGTAAATCTGGCATTATTGTTGAAACCATAACTTAAGGAGACAGTGATGTCAAGATTGCAGTGAAAGTGCTTGAGTTTTTAATTCACGTTATCAAATTTCATTTTTGTATATATGTGAAAGTTCAGTGTGAAAAGCTGCTTGACATATTTAGCTATGTTATCTGTAAATAATTATTTCATATGAACATTGGCATTTTATTAGTTGCACTGTAAAAAGATTTATTTGGAAAAAATATCAGGTAGATTAGGTTTAGGATTAAAGAAGGTGAAACACTGGAAATAACATTTTTTTTTTTCCCGCAAATCTCTTGCTTCAATTGAATAGCTGAATTCCATGGCCTGTGTAGCAGTGGAACAGGTATTACTGTGGATGGACGAGGTATGTGGCACACGTTCTTTATTGTATAAGATCCAAGGTTAAAAAAAAAATACTCAGAATTACATTTTTCTTTCCACTGAAGTGGAGTTTTCTACCTCAAGATATGTAGATGTTAGTGTTTTCATCATCAAAGTACAAAAAATTAAATATTGTCTAAAGAAAAGGCCAGAATTCATTCTCTACAACATTGGATTTTGCCTGGCCCTGAGAAGAAAGAAAAAGTGATCAGTTTTAAAGGTTTGGCCAAAAATTTGGGTTTTTTTCAGAATAGGCATAAGAGAGTTCTCCCTCATTTGGGGCATGACAGGAGCCACTTGCATTTGCCATTGATTTTCAGTCATCTGGGACAGCCATAGAGCAGTTTTTCACTCCAGATCCAATATTCAGTGAGCTGTTTCCATGAAGGGATCATTTCTCTGGTGAATTAAAGTTGGAAGGGAACTTACTAAAAAAGATCCTCCTAAAAAAAGTCCTGAAAGTGGGCACTTATATTTAGTACTGCAAACTATAAAACTTCAGCTCCTTTTTCTAGTACTTCAGAGAGAGGTATTTTAAAAATAATACCTGAGCCAGACTGAAGTAGGGACGATGCATGCTTGCAGCTGCGAAGTAAGTAGAGTGGGCTGAAGAAGGAATGGTGGAGCACAGTATTATGATTTATTGATAGATAGTTCCCTGATGGGTTAATAAAGTTGCAGTGAAATTAAAGCAAATACCGTACATTTAATATTTCCAGGCATTTAATTTGTACAGCTTTTGTCCTTGTCAGCATTAAAGCTGACAGTTCGGCAGGAACAGAATGAGACCTTCTGATCGTTATGCTTAGTAACACCCTACATAACTTTTAAAAATAGTATATAATAAAAGAAATTGTGTTTCTGTTCAGTACTGTAAGTATATGCATAGTTTTTTCCCCTCTGTGAGCTCATTGCTGCTTTGCTTAACATGTTGCCAAACTTACAATTAATTTGAAATCCATCGAGTTTTTAAGTTTTCTCAGTTTTCTCTTCAGTGAATGATACAAGGTCTGTTTGAAGACTCTCTAAATCTCATGGAGAAATAATGGCAGTGTACCATAATATTGTTGTACAAACAGTAGCCTACATGAGAATTTACATGTGGTCTGGTAGGGAGGTTATATATTCTCTTGGATATATGGAAAATAAAATGTCTTGCTAAAATCATTAAACCAAATATGGTCTCTACCAACTGCATGATAAGGACTATAATCTCATGGGGGTTCATGTCTGAAATAAATTCCCTCTTTGTTTATGTAACTAAAGAAAACCCTAGTATTTTCTGTACATCTTGTGCAGCAGCCTTGCAGCTGTCACTGTTTATGCCAAGGGACTTTGCTTGAAAATTCCATTTCCTAAAGGAGAGGAATATTGATCCCACATTCAATCCCTAATGAAAATTCTCTTGTGTTCCTCATGCATTCTCATTATCAAGAGTGAGTGGGAATACACTTTACCAGTGAAGCTTTTGTCACAGGGACTTTATTTGACTTTTAGTTGATACATAGATTGTTAATTAGACTGCAGTCTGTCACTGCATTCGTACTTCTCTCGTTCAGATCATGATTAACAAGCACAAAAACCTTAATGTCTTTGTGTGAGAGAAATCTGGACATAGGTGAGGACAGATACTTTGCAATCTAGTTCAGTATAAAAAGTAACAGGAAGGGCTGGGCCTTCTGAAATCATTAATTTGATAAGGAGGGATAGAGTAATGAAATTATGTCTTATCCCAAGATACAAACAAGTTTTGTAAACTGCAGAAAATTTCTTGCTCAAAAGCAATTACAGAGCTGAAATACTATGCTAATTCATATTTTCTTATGAAACTTGCAGATGTTTAATAGCTTTGAGTTTAATCCAGGGATAGCATCATTTTTCCAAATACATGTCTGAGTATATGCATTTGTAACTCATGATCTAACCTGAACTACAATTGAAGAGGAAATGTCCTTTATAAAAAGTTGAGCTGCACAAGTATAAAACAAGCTTTTTATGAAGTCACAACTAGGCCAGCACCCCTACTGTTCTTTCCAGGGTTTGGAAAGGGAACTATTTAAAGTAATGGGCTTACCGTATGGGAAGAAATAATATCGAAAACCCCTCTTTTCCTCAGAGGCATAAAATATTAGAACTAGCCTGTTCCTATTCTTGTAGTTCATATTAATATTTTGGAATTTTCCAACTACATCATAAATTCTATATGGGACTGTAAATCAGAGAATATGCCTCATTCATCATCCTCTTCTGCAGAGATGAGAAAAATTTTAAATCTCCAACAAGTGTTCTAATTCCTACAAAACTGTGTATGTTGTCTGTTAAGATGGGAAAACTGCTGTTAGATGTCCTTCTCATCTTCCCTCTTGCTGGCTAAACAAGTCCAGTTCCCCCAGCTTTTTCTCATACATCAGGCACTGATTGTGCTTTGAGGCTTTAATCACCCTGACATGTCCTGGAAAAGCAGCACAGCAAGCTGTATATAGTCCAGGAGGCTCTTAGAGCGCACTGAGGATTATTTCTTCACCCAGGTGATAGACAGCCTAACCAGAGGACAAGCATTACTGGACCTGTTGCTTACCAACACAGATTAACTGTTTAGTGAGGTCAAGACAGATAGCAGCCTGAGCTGCAGTGGTCACACCCTGGTGGAACTCATGATCTTGAGGGATACAGGCTAGGTGAAGACTGGATCTAGGACCCTGAATTTTGGGAGAGCTAACTTCCAGTTAAGGCATTAGTGAATGGGGCACCTTGGGAAACTGCCCTCAGGGCTAAAGGAGCAGAACAGAGCTGGCACATCATTAAGGATGCTTTCCTTGGAGCACAATAGCTCTTGGGTCCCATGTGTAAGAAATCAGGCAAGGAAAGCAGGAGACCAGCATGGCTGAGTAAGGGCCTCCTAGTCAAGCTGAAGTGTAAGAAGGAACTGTACAGGCAGTGGAACCACGGACGTGTGTCTTGGGAAGATACATAGATGCTGCCTCAATGTGTAGGCATGGGATCAGGAAAATTAGGGCACAGCTGGAGCTGAATTTGGCAAGGAAGAATACCGCAGGCTTCTATGGATACATTGGTCAGAAAACGAAGATTACAAGAAAATGTACACAGACACCCGTAAACACAATAAATAAGATAGAACTAGTGACAACCAACATGGAGAAGTCTGAGGTACTTGGCCTTTTTTGTTTTGCCTGAGTTTTCCCTGTTAATCACTCTTCCCATATCTCTCAAGTCTCTGAACATCAAGGCAGAGCAAATCATGCCCATCTGTGTCCTTTGACAGTGAAGTAACTGCATCAGTGGGCAAAGGAAGAGCTAGTGATACCATCTGCTTAGAGTTTGGTCAGGCCTTTGATCTCCCACAACATTCTTCTTTCTCCACTAAATTGGAGATAGATGGGTTTAATTGGTGGACTGATAGAGAGTTAGGTAAGCAATTGGCTGGATGGTTGTATGAAAGAGTTATAGTCGGTGACTCAATGTCCAAGAGAACAAGTGATAAGTGGTATCCCTCAAGGGTCCATACTGTTTAATGTCTTCATCAATGACATAGTAGGATTGAGTGCACCCTCAGCAAGTTTGCAGATGACACCAAGCAGAGTGATGCAGTTGATTCACTAGAGGCAAAAGATAGCATCCAGAGGAACCTTGACAGGCTTGAGGAGTGGACCCATGTGAACCTCATGAAGTGGCCCAAAACTGGACGTAGTGCTGTAGATTTGGTCTCACTAGTGTCTTACAGAGGGGAATAGTAACTTCTCTCAGACTTCTGGCTGCACCCTTCCTATACCCTTGCTCTGAATGACAGTCCCAACATCTAGTGGGTCTGGTGTTTTCCACATCTATCACAAGATCAGGTTTTTTATACCTTTCAGTATCTGGTTATCTTCTGTGTTGTGTTAATACAGATATTAATGAGTGTGCACTGGATCCTGATATTTGCTCCAATGGAATTTGTGAAAACCTACGTGGCAGCTATCGTTGTAACTGTAATAGTGGCTATGAGCCCGATGCTTCTGGAAGGAATTGTGTGGGTAAGATGCTGAAATTTTATTATTGTTGAATATTTCATCACTACATTGGTGCTAAACTGAATTGACAGAATTTAGGCTGCAAGAAGTATACTTCTTAAAGCCAAAATGAAAATGCAAAAAATCTCTAGTGAAACTGCTTTTCTCAGCTAATATTCTTACTGGTGTATTTTTCGGTTGTTTGGCAGGGAGGGGATTACTTTTTGGGAAGTGCAAGCAGGAGATAATCATTATAGGTTAGGAATTAATTTTCTCAAAAGCCTGGATCAGTTTGTGTTATATTTTAATGTATGACATTTGTCAACACCACCTAAAATGCATCCCTTTCAAGGCTGGATGGTACTTTGTTCAAGTGCTCAAGGTCACAGTTTTGCAGAATAAAATGTAACAGATGCTGTCCTTATCATAAAGATGACTGGTGGCCTATGCACAGAACCTGTGCCATATGCAATAATTCATGATATGCCTGCCATACACAAGTACAGTAGAATGGATTGCTGCATGCTTAATCCTCTAATTTCTGAAAGCTTCAGCTCATGAGAGAAGCAATGACCTACTCTTAGGATTTCCTAAATCTTGTTTGAACAGTGGACTCAAGTGTAGCAGCCATTCTTTTATTCTTCAGAATTTCAGGTCACCAGTATAGAGGAATGATTCATTTCAGAAACTTCTAATTGTCATTTATAGTTGGTTTGGGTTTATACTGGACTGCGGTTGCATTATACATTTTCTGCAGGTGTTTAGGAGTACCCAGCAGAAGATACCTATGTTACACATTTTGCTCTCTAATTAATTTTATTATTCATGTTTATACATTAAATTCAGGGGTTGTTTTTTTCTTTTGGGAGTTCTTACATGTGAAAAAAGTGTATTATGCCATGGGTACATTGTACAATAATATGCCTTATAGTCCTGTAATTTTAAACAGAAAACTAAAGTTTGTTTATATTAAAAGCTAATGGAAATTTATCTGAAACCATTAGAAAGTCTTAGGTATCATTCTACCATCTAATGTATTTATTTGAGGGAGTTACTGCTCTCTGCACTGAAAGATTTACGGACCTATTACTGGTATTTGTGGTCAACAAAACCCCACAATTTTTGGTAGGGAAAACCTGGACTATGTAACTGGGGTATAATTTTAACACCAAACATTCCTACTTAGTGATACAAGGTGAACACAGAGTAATAAAACTGTTTCTTTTCATGTGCTTGACTTAAGGAATTTTACAGCTAGTTAACTTTCTAAAGACCCTAAATAGGACCTTTTGTTAGGAAAGGCTGCAGAAAACTATCAGTGGTTTTTAAAAATACTTTGCATAATACTTGTTCTCTAAGTGGATTTTATGGCAAGGGATTTTATTTATCTGGTTACTCTTGGGATTATGTAAGTGCTAGTATATGTATATGTCTGGGTAATTATTTAAATAAAAATACAGCATACTGACTATGGGGATGCATTTATTCTTAGATAGAATTTTTTGCAAAAATGAATTTAATTATGAATACTCAAAGGGTAGAAATGTTTTAAGTAATTACACAGATTATAAACTGCCAGGAAATAGAAATGGTCATCAGACAGTATGCAAACAGTATTTTTGTCAGTTTTAATTGTTTTGAGAGCATGAGCTATATTGTTCTGTTGTTACAGTGCATATCACAATGCAGTCCAAATCCGAAGTTATTCTGTGAGGTTCTAAGGAAATAATATGTTCATAACACTGCTAGTTTGAATTAAAGGATTGTATGGCAACAAGCTCAAAATTAAAGTCTATTGCTCTTGAAAACATCAAATTCCAAATCCTTCCTACTTTACTGAGTTAAAATCAGATGAGGTTAGATTAGGACAGCTTAGTTTAGAAGCGCTTCTTTACGGCTGCCAAACTTAAATCTCAGATTCATCATCTGGGGAAATGTAGACTTTATATCTGAATTCAAAGGGATTTTATAAGCATAGCTTGCAAAAACTAATGCAGTTGGTAAACCAAAGGCCTCCAGATTTTCATTACATTGCATTCTTGCTTTTATTCTTTACTTCTACGCTTAAGCTCTCCAAAAAAATCTAGTTGTTTTAAGGTTTCAGTTGCAGTGGTAAGTTTGGGAAATCAAGCAGCCAAAACACAGGAGACACCCTCAAGTGGGATAAATTGTCAGGTTTACCATGCCTTAACCTCTCAGTATTCCTATATAAGCTTAAGTATTTGTGATATTTGATGGCCATTAAAGGAAAGTAGCTCAAGATTATGTAATTTTTTTTTATTTTTAAAAATAAAAATAGGGCAATGGGGAAGTGTGACTGCTTTTTTATTAGCATTATTTGCAGTTGCTATAAGAGGAGTGTGTGAGTGATGTTAATTTATGGTTTTTTTCTCTTCAATGTGCTTTATATCTTGGTCTTAATCATAGGGGTTTTTTTTTAGTACAATATACCTCTAGAGGGGAGATACATATGTGTACTCCTGAGATGTCTGTCATACATGAACTGTGCAATTTTGATTTTATCTCACTTCATGGATAACAAATCAGTTTTTGCCCATAAAGCAGGATTAGAACAATAATCTAATGCACCATTATTTGTGTGTTTAAAAAAAAAATGATAAAATGCTGGTTTCAAAGCAAACAGACCTTCATGAAGTTGTCATGGTGTTATAGTCATACAACTGACAAGATCCCAAGGTCATTCCAGGAAAACATAATTATTATTTTAAAACTAACCATGAACTATTTTTGGAGCCTGCTAATGAAAATCTTTAAAAGCAGAACAGAATTTTTGGTAATAAGAATCTGAAAATGAATTAGACTTTTGAAACTAAGAATTGTCATTTTTCCTTGCTCAGTTACTGTTGAAGAAAACGGCATATCCAGCAACCTAACTGTTGCTTTAGAAAGAAACAGGGACTACTTGCAGCAGTGAAGGCATTTAATGTCATGTGCACTCATTGGTTTGTCTAACCCATCTCTTTGCAGACATTGATGAATGTTCAATGAATGGGCTGCTGTGTGATAACGGGCTCTGTCGAAACACCCCTGGAAGTTACAGCTGCACTTGTCCAAAGGGTTATGTGTTCAGCACTGAGACAGACACATGTGAAGGTGAAAAATCTGCAAGTTTTAATTTTATAGCTTAAGATATAACATTAAAGCTAAACAATCATGAAAGATTCAGAGCGGTGACAAATACCAGAGGAAAAGACAGAGCTAAGATGTGGAAGGAATAATTACATTTCTCTTGTAATTTTTCTGCAGTATTTTTTAGTGCGTTGGGACTTGCCATTGAATTTCTTTCTAAGTAGTTGGTTCATTTTTATATGAAAATATTTTCCTTTCCTTAGATAAAACATTTTTAAGCTGGGACAAGGAGGAATATATGCTTGCCTTTGACCATGTAGCAGGGACATCTAGTCTATCGTTTTGGGAAATGCATCTGTTTTGATCACAGAGTCTCTTTTGTCATTTCTCCCTTCATTCTGTGGCAGTAGTTAATTCCAGATCAAATTCTGGTGTTTGGCATGCAGTGTATGATGTTTGAATTCCAGGATCTGGATATTGCTGCCTGGTGATACTAAATTTGTTCACTAGTTTTTACAGTATGATCAAAAAATTGCCAGAGCAATCAAAATGTTAACATAGCAGAAACTAAAAATAATTTTTAATTATAAAAAAATTAAGCAAGGCTGTACAAAATAAGTTGAAAGAGAAGCATTAGCTTTTGTCTCAATTTTTAATTCTTCAGAGGAGTAGAATTTTACTGGTATTCTGCATTATTTTTTATGTGATTCTATGATCTGTAAATCTCAGTATTTTTCATTATCAGACAGTTTTTAGAGTAAATAGTCTTACATTTGAGTGAGTTATGGGGAAGCTATAATCCTTTGTTATAGTATACCTACTTTGTGAACCAGTGTCATTGTCCAGATTTGTCTGAGTCAGTGGAAGGTGTTACTGTCCTCAGCTGCTTGCTGTTGGTAATCAGACAGAAGTTACTGCCATACAGCTAAACAAACATACAGAAAGGAAGGTGGAAGCACGCTGTATACCATTCATACTGTGTAAGATAATCAGGTTAGTTTACATCATTTCCTTAGCAGCGTATGCCAAATGGGCTAACTTTGCACTGAAGCAGGTGAGGATCACTCATGTGCTCTTTGCCACTTTACAGCACAGGAATGGAAGCAAGCAGCATGAGGGGGCAGTAGTGTTTTGATTGTCTCCAACTGTTGGAAGGTGAACATGTGTATACATTCAAAACACGTCATGAAATGGTTTAAATTCTAGCAGTATCAAATTATTCACCTCTTCACCCCTTCTATTCCAAAGAAGTTCTGTTCCTTTATATTTTAGCACATATGTGTTTCAGAGGTTGCTTTTAAAACTTAAAATTCCTCCTCTCCCTGTATGGTACTAATTAGTAGCACTTGTTCAAAGCAGGGCTTTTCTTGTATTATACCCGCTGTGGTTTTATAGTACTCTCTCTCCTAGGCTGTCTCAATGCCTAGTATCTATCCAGAAATGTTCGGGTGAAATTTATTCTTCAGAGTCTGTCTGTATGCTTAGTTTCCATCCACTGCAAGATCGCTAGTTGTGAAAATAGCTTGTCGTGTGCCCTTAATGTGCATGTTTCTTAAGAAATCTTCTAGGCAGAAAAACTGGAATAGTAAGGTAAAGGGAAATGATAGTTATCAAGATGAAAAGTCCATCAACTTCAGAGCATGACGCTGACCAAAAGGAATATGAATGAGATGCCAGAATGCAAACCTAGCCAAAATTATTGAAATAAAATGTATCTAGATTTTTAAATGGAAAATTCATATTTTAAATGGTAACAATAATAGTAATGTTAATATGAAGACTCAAAATAAGGATTCGACCAAAACAAAAAAAAAGTGGTTCCATGGTTGTATTGAGCCGCCACAGCCTTAGGGAAAGTGATATTTTCTGTCTTCTGAACATCATTGTCATCATTGCAGTGCGTTTGCTCTTGTGCTAGAAGTTTGGTGATCATGATAAAGTGAAACAAATCTGGGAGTCCCTTGTCTTAGGTTTTTTGTGAGGGGAGTGTAAGTGGAGAGAGGATGAGGGAGAGTCATTCTGGACTGGAAACGAATTTACTAGTTTGTTTGAACTAATAGTTCATTAAGGAGAACATTACTTCTTTAGATAGCATTGCCAGCTGATACTGACTGCACAAGCATAGTATATAAAAAAAAAAGTTACAGTTAAGATAAAAGAGAATGTACAGGGAAGTATATGAAGAGAAGATACTAGCAGAAATTCATAATGGCAGGCATATCCCCTCTTAGTGGCACTTCAGTGCATTTTTCTAAGTAATGTGACCACTTTTAGGTTTTGTCTAAGGGAATTAGGTACATTACCAAAATTACCTGTTTTTTAATCAATTCTAGAAACATGAATAAAGAAGAAATATGAGTTATTCAAGCTAACATATTATAGTGTCTCTGACAATTATCTAGTAAAACAGGAACTGAGATATTTCACAACTTGAGCCAACATTAGCATGAGGTAGAAAATGCACACACACCTTATTTAAGCAGGTTATTATGTAAATTAAAATCTATTCTATCGTGAAAGAATAGTTGTTGAGATGATCATTCAAGCTCATGAAATAAGGCTGTTTAGGTTTCTATTTGGTGAGTTTGGCAAGATTTCAACCAATGCATTTACTCTTGTTTTCTTTCTTTAACTATTTTTTTTTTTTAGCTATTTATAAAAGAACATGCATTTGTATATTTTTTTGCAGTATTTTTACTGTGGGTCCTGCAAAAACTAGTGAAAGAGTATTATTTGATATTCCAAAAGGTTCTAAAAGAGGATAGATAGTCCCCTGTCTCATCTCCCTTTCATGGTGGTCATCAGGTTTAGTTTGTTACTGACGAGGATATTTTTGCGTCTTCACAGAGTAGCAGTGGCTGTGCTTCTCTTAGTCTGTATTTCATAATCTTGTATGTCTGCTGAACTCTGAGCATTGAGCTTGCGAGTGGGTGTGAATGCTGCAGTAATATTTTAAATAATAATTTTTTTTGTTAATGGAAGAAAAGAATTCCTGTTTTCTCATTTAGGAAAAAAACAAACAAAAAACCAAACAACTGATCATTTCAGATTTGTAAGAGTATTTCTTTTCTGAACATAGTTAAGTGTAAACACCCTAAAATACTTGGGATTTTTTTGTCTGTACAGTAGAATCTGAAGGATTTTCAATTCATTTAAATACTGTTATCTACATT
>VZZY01004721.1:2798-65298 GCA_013400335.1 Eurystomus gularis | reverse complement strand
CTGTAAAATATTTTCATCTATAACAAGACACTTCCAATAAAAATGTTTAAATGTTACTAAGCTTTAAGGCACTCCAGCTGAAGAAATGACTGGATCACAACTACTGTTGGTGGCTCAGATCTCCTTTCTTTATCCACATAACTCATCATCTTCAGTCTTTGTCCTTTGTGAGTTCTGTAATTTCATTGATATCTTCTAGATCCTGTGTCATTTTCTCATACTGTCTCTTGAAGAAGCCAAGCTGTGAGAAGTAGTAAAATAACAAAACATTGTGGTGATACATTGATAGTTACATTTCTCAGCTCAGCTAAATAGTGTGATGGTAAAACTGTGCATGTGTGCATGCTCATACATACAGTGTTTGATTTGTACACAATTCCGAACTAAAATGAAAGGAGCTGGGCCTTAAATGCCAGAACAGTAGTGCTGAGTAGCCAGTTGTCTGTCTGCCAGGATATAGGCAGCTCCATGCTGCTTTGGCATGCCAAGGAACCCATCAAGCGCCAGTGCCCTGGCATATAGAAAAACTTTTCCCTCCCCTTAATCTAGGTGTCCTTTGTGGATGACTTTTTGCCCTCACCCTTCTCTCTTTCAGCGTATATCCTCTGTTCAGTGTGCATTCTCTCCCTCCTTGCTTCTAATCCTCAGCCTTGCCCACTGGCAATATCATGGGAGGACTGTGGAAGGAGTCAGGTAGTGTCAAAAGGAAAAAAGTAATGCCACAGCCTCAGTTTTGGAAACTCATTTATCATCTTCACATTGCCAATTTCTATGGGGACCCACTTCAGAATTTCAATTTTTAAAGCATTTCTAAATGCTCCCATCAGGGGTGTAATGCCAGTGCAGTATTCATACCACCAAACTGCATGTGCAGTTTTTTTCAGCACCAGAGAAGAGAGATTCCAAAGAAAATACCCCAAATCTATTTATCCTCTCCTGCTTTTCTTTTTAAGAATATAAACACCTACTTACTTTCCACAAAACAGCAACCAGTACTAACAGCAAGAGGAGTCCAGCCAATATACTGCCAATCACAACACCAACTGGTATCTCAGCTTTCTCATCAGGCTTCATTATTGTAACTGGGATCTGAAAGCAGAGAGGTTATGCATTATGGCTTAATGTCAACTGCATATAAAGTAGGATCTGTAAACCAAATACTTCACTAATCAATGACAGCTGGACTACACACGTCAAGGATCAATGACTGGAACACACTAGGCAATTGCAGCGCTTTCTCTCTTGTCCATGGGTACCTGGTTGCACCACCACAGCACATGGCCGTGCCAATTAAGCATTAGGGGCCCTCTCTCTCTTGGCCATACTCAACAGGCAGAGAAGCAATCTCTTCCTGCTGGCTTTCTGCTTCTCCAGTAACAGGAGGTCTTTCAGACTTCTTCCTATAGTACACAAACACACAATCACTAGGTAAACCAGGCATGCTTGCGTGCAGGTGGGGAATAGCCTGATGGCCATTTGGATCCCCATCTGCTCCAAACAGACTTCTGCTGCATCAGCTGGAGAACTACTTCCAACCAAGTGTTGTCAGAGCCCATTACTTGTGGTGGGCAGCTATAGGAGGCAATACTTGCAGACCAAACACCATTGTGCACTCACTGCATTTGCTGGAATATCTTCCCTCTGGCTGGCCAAGTGCCTCTGTCTCCTTTGTCTGCTGTTCCTGCCTTCTGGGAAACCACTAACAACTTATTAGATCTTCTCATGTTAATCTGTGTTCTCCTGAGTCAACTGCATGTATTTGCTATAAGATGTATGGGTCAAACAGGAGTGTTTCTAGCACACCTGTGCTTCCTTAACTACAGGCAATACCAAGAGCTCCCAGAACAGTATACAGTGTCTGGAAGTTAGTTTTCGAGTCATACCCTATCTAGTTGCATTGGGTATGACCAAGTATATAGTTACATATAACACAGTTGCTCTGGGAGACATTGCTGTAATATTTATGAACTGGTAAAATCTTTTGGATTTAATCTTGGAACACCCTGCATTTAGCATGAAGGTTTCTTCCTTCCTGAAGCATGATAAAAGAAGTCACGTTGGTTTGCTTTCTCAGGGTTGCTTGCTCAGTGCATTTGTCTGGTGTAATTTAATCTTAAGCTTTCTGGGAAACTTGCACTGGTCTGACATCTCAGTGATTTAAGTCATTTCTGCTGGAAGGCTCCAGTGTTGTGCTAGGTGTGGCTGTATGTATTCATTTCACTGAGGCAGGATCGCTTTGTGTATTTTCTAACCAAATGGCCATAATGATGATTATAGCAGGTTAATGTTAAGTCCTCCAGCTGGCAGTCCTTTCCATCTTGGAAAAATTCTGAAAGCTTTTACGCAAAGATACCTAAGAGCTTCCCCACATAGCATCACAAGGCAATATTAATTCATTTGGCTACACAGCAACCCAGCTCATCCAAACTAGAGTCAAACTTGTATGTATGTGCAGTTTGCCGAGTAATGCTCCATTAGGTTAAGAATAAAGTGGCACTGTTGGAGATGTTAAGTCAATGCCTAAGAACAAACATCTTCCCTGAAGACAAACTGTGGCTGGGATTCACCTCATCTAGTATTACACCTACAATATAGTTCGTTGGCTTCCAATGGAGAAGGCTAGATTCTTTTAGGGCCTAATTCACCTTATGTTCAGGCTCATCCTTGAGATGAGATGAATTGCATCTTGGAAATACCTGTTCTTTCTACAGATTAGGAATTATAGAAAGACTAACTCTGATGTGGACTATTAATGTAGATATTAATTTGGATGAATCCTACCACCCTCATCTAAAATAACAGGGTAAGTAGGGAAATAAACTCAGATTTCTTCTGTACTGTCGTATTCCCAACAAAGTGTGAAGGGCAAAGACTGAGTATCACTGCTGGCCTGCCAAGAACTATATGCAATGCTGGGTACTGACTCCATTACTGAAGTGTCAAAGCAAACTTTGCACTGGGGAGAGAGAGAAGCTTCACAGGCTGACACATTTTCGAAGACTTCTCACAGGGTAAGAGGCTATCGAGTAAGGACCAGGCTGTAAGCCTCACCAACGTCTCTTTTCAGTGGTGCCCAGACGAGGGGCAACAAAATGGAACACAGGAAGTTCCACCTAAACACAAGGAAAAACTTTACTTTGAGGGTGATGGAGCACTGGAACAGGCTGCCCAGAGAGGCTGTGGAGTCTCCTTCTCTGGAGACTTTCAAAACCTGCCTGGATGCATGCCTGTGCAACCTGATCTAGGCACACCTGCTTTGGTGTGGGTTTGGACTAGATGATACCCAGAGGTCCCTTCCAACCCCTACCATTCTGTGATTCTGTGAAGAGCCACTCTATTTCTTAGGAACCCCGTGGATAACTTTCAGGATCTGTTCAAACACTGCACTGCCTCAGAGCTGTAGAAGTCCCAGCTGCAGACGTTTCAGTGGCTGCCTGGGGAATTACCTTTTATTTGTCAACCGACTTAGTCAACAGTCATTTGAATAATTAAATTCTGGTCCCCCTGAAATCACCAACAGAACTGCTGGTAATGTAAATTTGACAGTATCATGCTCTAATTGTGGAAAAATAGCTAGTAATACATGGTTTATGAGCTACCTAAAAAGCCCGTGCAATTAATAGGAATATTTGCATTGTGTATTACTGGGTTTCATCATGAGTTTCTTTTAGCAGAAATAACACTGTGCCCCAAAGCTGAGGCACTCAGCACACTTCAAATACAGGCATGTCATTTTTCTGCAAAGACCTGGCATTAGTTACGGAACTACATATATGATTCCCTTTGCTTCTTCAGCCACTGGAGGTTTCTCTGAAAACAAATGGGTCTGTTTAGAGGTTCTTCACAAGAAATGAGTGATCCATGAGAAAACAATGACAAAAAAATAGTACTGAATTATGGTCTTATTTTGACATAGAGATAGATCAATCAATAACCGCCTTCATATGTATTTAACTGAATTTCCCTTGCCTATGAATGTGCTATGCTATGCATTCTCACAGATATTTGACTCCCTTACTAACTTGCATTTTGGTCTTCAATGGCCTTAGTTATTTTTATGGATAAAACAGGCTGGTAAATCCTGTAAAAATAAATCTAAACTTGGTATTGGAAATGGAAGAGTGTTCCTCTCTAGGCAGGCCAAGAATATAGGGTATCTTTTTATTACAAAAGCACCACAGCTCTAGTGTATTAGTCTGATGTTTATATTTGTGTATAGCAGATTGAAACCTTGGGAGAAGAATTATACACTAATAAAGTGGTGGTTTTAAGACTTTTCTTGAGATTAGCTGTATCCATATTGTCCATATGACAGCCATTATAAATGCAAAAAATACTCCACATTCCTGTACAAATGAGATTAAGTATATTTGCTGGAGACCTGTGTCAAATATCTGTCTACAAAACATCAAACCAAATACAATTACAGAAGTAAGAATATAAATAAGATTTCTGAAAGTGTTTCCCAGAGCTCATTTATCTACAACAATTAATCTTGTTACAGAAAGAATTCTAAATTTTGATCTTTTAATGAACAGGAAGCTAAAAGAATTTCAGAAGTTTCTAACTGAGTTTTGCTGATAGTTCTACAATCTACTTCAGATTTTAACTAAGTCTGAAATGAAAACATCTTAGTAATTCGAGGAAGGCTGTATATAGCCAAAAGGATACATTAGTTCAACATAATCAAATGTCATCAGAGTTTGTAATTTGCTATGTGGTCCTAAAGGACACTGAAAATTAAATATTATCACTTTAATGTAATAAAAGAGAAGTTGAAAAAATATACTTATCTAACACTTACAGTTAGGGTATTCTCTCCAATTATAAATAACTCAGGGTTATGTGTATCAATTTTTGCCTCTGCGTAGAGTTGTAATGTCTGGAAAGTTAACTGGAAGAGAAGATTAAAAAAAAACTAAAAAGCTCTATTAGAGGACAAATCAGTTAGAATGCAGACATTCTAAAATAATTCTCTTACTTTGAAATGAAGACTTTAGAACCAGAAAAAAAAAAAATCACATTATTAGGAAAATTAAAATGGTGTTTTCATTTGTCCCAAGCTAACGTGTCTATGGAAGTCATAATGTATCAGTAATCCAGACTTAATTTTGCTGTTCTTACTTATTAGCAATGAAACTGGAGAACTGGCTTTTTTTCTTTAACATATAGTTCAAGCAAAACAGGAGTTACTATATATCCATTTTTACAGTTCTTTCAAAGCTGTCACTGCTGAAAGTGGGGAAGAGATGGGGGAAAAGTAGTAGTGAGAAAGGGAGATATAGCTCAGAAACAAAAGACAGATGGGGTTATATCTCTGACCTTAGAAAGAAATGGAAACTGGATGTTCTTTCCCTTCCCCCCGCCTCGCCTCTGTCCAACGCTTCTGTTTTTCACCATTTATTTTTTCCTATTGCTATCTGTTCCTCTCCACTGCTCAAATTCTGACATTGCTGCCTCAGCTTGAACAAAGATGACAAAAATCATAAGATAATTCCCATTTGAAAAGGGATCTTGTGCCAGATGCCACTTCCCTCTGTGCATGCGTTGAGAGGAGAGGAGCATGGCTGTGCAGACACTGCCAGCTCACTGCTGCTCTTCTCAGCAGCAGGCACGAGGAGCCTCGTTTCCTACAGCAACACTGGGAACGGCCTCAGATTCGTGGGAGTACAGGAGCACTCACCAGCCTTACCAAATGCAATGCCAGCTCTATTGTTTTGCTTCCTCAGGCATGTCTGTGGCAGGACCAGGTATGGTGGGCTGCACACTGAGAACATGAGCAACCATGGGTCCACAGCGGCTGACACACACCAAATTGACTGTCCGTGCAGCACACAGTTACTGCACTGTGGCCATCTGTCCCAGTGATCTGTCCTGTGCTCCTAAAGGTTTAGAAACCCACCAGAGCAATATTCAAAGCACCTTGTTAATTCCTAAACACATCTTTCTTTGCTTTGCTTAGCAGGTACTGGCAAGGTTGCTGTCCCCTTCTTGGACAATGACGCTCATTATGTGCATTAATGAGTGCTTGCCAAGATTATTTGCACTGGACATTTACAATCAAATAGAAGATAACAAAATGGGAGATGAGACATGCAATGCTTCCTTCCCATAGCCCAGTGGTAAACAAGTTATTTCCACTCACTGTCTTGTGAGGTTAGCAACCTTTTGTTTAGGTCTCCACCTTCTGTGTACCTAACAGCACTAGCAAGTAGTCGTGACCCAGCTGATTTGAAAAATACAAAACTTCACAGGCAGATGCTTTCCTTCACACAGTTGCATAAGTGTATTACATTATCAGCTTGACCTTTTAAGAGCTGAATGCTAAAGCTGACAACAGCCCTTCTGTTAGATGCCAGTACCTGCCATAAGACTTGCCAGACAAACTAAGGAGACTGTGTCATGTTCCTTACGCTCTAGGCAAACCCAGGACTCCAGGACAGTTTGGTCCATTGCCTAGTTACGAAGCAAACATGGTCTCATTTCAAAAGTCTGATAATTTATGATGAGTTAGATCCTGAAGGGCACATGGTGATTTAAAATAGAAAAGTAAAAACATTATTGATTGATATTCTTAAGCATTCTGTAGGTCTTTAAGCAAGGACTGTTTCCTTGACACAAATGCTAATAAAAATAAAAATCAATTAAAAAACTGTGCACATCTTCTCTAACAAATATAACTGGCAGCACCAACAGGCTTTTGATATTTTGATGTGACTGAAAATCATTACTGTGTAGGCTGTGATGTTCAAAAGCTAAAAGCAACATTATTTTCCAGGCTATGATGATACTGTACTCTGCTGTCCTGTTGAGTTTTGTGGAAACTGCAGCTCCCCTTGAACGAATTTAACAGACACAGGAAATGTTTTTTCAGCTGTGAAGATTGCATTATCACAGCATTTTCTTTGGTTTTGTGCTGAACTGAAGGTTATCAGATCCATTATGCAGCCTCACTGCTTATTCACTTATAGATTCAAGTTTTCAAGCTGGAAAAGCACAACAATGTAAAGAAAGGTCTTTCTAGACTGGAAGGTCCCTTTACTGAACTTTGAAAAATATCAGTTAGGAAGTACTTGAGTATTGGATCTTTCATGAAGATGCAGCTGATACTCACAGCAGCAAAGGTTCCATTCCAGATTCGTGTGGACACGTTCACAAAGTATTCTCCCTTCAGCATAATGTCTTCCAGTTTGCATGTGATGGTACTGCACTTCACATTCTTACAGTTCTTCCAGGGGAACCAGGAAGGAGAGGCAACAGCATGCATTAAAAATACACTTCAACGAATGTTTTTAACATCCCGATTTTTTGCCCTTGCCTTTGCCATTCTGTGCAGACAAATTAAGTGCCTGCAGGCTGTGAAGAACATGCATCTTTTCTTCTAAGACAGATGCAGTTATATGTGAGAACATCCATAGGCTGCACTCCAGCACTATGAGTGAGGAATGCCACCCCCACCACAGCTGTCCCCACAGGTACAGCAGTGTGCTCCTGAGGATCAGCTCTGCACCCCTGTCCTGGAGTAGTGCAGTCCTGGGTGTTACTCACCAGTTCTTTGGAAGCTCTGAAGTTCTCTTTCATGAAAGATGCCGAATAAGGCCTTTTCCCTATTTGCAATGGATTTATCTGAGATTGACAGGTAACACCTCTGGCCTAGGAAAGATGGCAGGAATTAAATTGGATGACATCATACTGAGGAGTTTATACTCATCATAATAATATATATTTCTGGGATTTGATGGTGACTTGAAAGGCTAAATTGTGAATTATGTAATAGTGGATACTTCAGGAAACTCAGAGACTGTATGTGGTTTTGGTCAGAATTAAACAGCTCTTACGGTAATTTTTTTCCCCCAGATTGACCTGAAGGGTTTGTCCCAATCTAAAAATTCAATTTTTACTATACCCTTCTATGGAACTTGGAGAAGGACCTAGCTGAAGAGTTCCAGAGTCATATGAAAAGTCAGCCATAGACTGTAAGGATAATCTATGTCTGCCAAGTAATAGATTAGTGTACTAGGGGCATCATGGTGCTCCGCTTTCCCTTTATGAAGGGACAAGGAGAAAGGGCATAGATTCTCTGAATCTCAGCCACACTATGAGGGAAATAATGATGTTTATGGTACTGATTAAGTCTCAAAACACAGGAGTTTATGTAATTCAGTTCTTTACCTGATCTGTGGTGACTGCAGTTACATACATCAGTGGGTTATCTTTGCTGGTCAGTTCTGGAAGATTGATTTTTACAGATGCCATCTTTACTGGAATACTTCCTGTTGTTATCTACAAAGCAAGTAAGTCACAATTACTTCAGGTAGCTATTCTTAACATACGCATGAATTACTCGTTACATCAAGAAAATCAGAAACCATGGATAAGTATGGAAGAACTGGGCTCCTTTTACATCAATGTTTTTTGTATCAAGACACTTGCTAGGGCAGTAGTTACATTATGCTGATAGTAAAGCAGAAAGTGTACTGTATAGCTTCAGGTTCCTGTCTGTTTTTTTAGCAAAGCTCTTGTTAACTGCATGAAATATGTTTTGAAAAATAAGTATTCTGCCAAAGCCTATAGACTTACTATTAGTCCTTTAGACTAGCAGTTTCAGGAATGGAAGTGGAACATAATTTAAGTCGTTTCCACGTTGCATATTTGGATCTAAATTTTTGGGGATTATGTAATAAATGCTGTGATCTGGCTAGTTCTTGCATCTGGTTCAAGCACTTAACCCTTGCCAAACTTCAAGTTTCAAAGTCCAAGCCTGCAAAGACTTGTTCTCCTTTATCAAGTCGGCAGAAGACAAATATGCCCTGTGAAAAAACAGTCTAAATTGGCCTAAAGTTAAGCATTAACCATCTTCTAAGTATGTAAACAGTGCAGGACCAATCCCATCCCCATTGTATTTGTACAGTAAGTGCAGATTTCATCCTTAACCTCATAAAGACTGCAAGCATTTATTCCCCAGCTTTTTGCATTTTTTTCTTTCTTTCTTGATTAAAAGCATCAAAATCAGACAGTGAAATCAGGAATGTTTTTTCAACTACTTTTTTTGGACGAGGCTATAGAAGGAGATAAGGTAGCTTCTTGAACCAGAACCAGAAACATTTACTAACCTTAACTGAGAAATTGAATGTGGGGCCAATATCTTCAAAATTATTCACAGTGGAAGGAATGTTATGACCAGAGTATACTTCATAAAAGTTGATGTTGGCAAGCCTAGTTAACAACCATAAAACAATACATTTCAGTTTGGCAGCTGCTTTGAAAATGTACGTTACTGGATGTGCTTTCAGGTCAGATGTGAAACAGGTCAGAAATACAGTCAAGAGGAAAAAACAGTCACTTGTACTACTGTTTGAATTTTACAAAGCTGGTTAAGAAAATACATGGTGTACTGAGCCTGGAGCCAGAGCGAGCATGTGAAGGCAAGACAGGAGGGCTGTGTGAGACACAGGCTTCACTCATGCACCTCGTGGTGTTTCAGTGCCATACTGCAAGCTCCTCTCCTTGGCACACACTGCGACTTTCAGCCTTGCAGTGGTCTTCCTCCTCAGGAAGGGCCCCGTGACAGTCCCCCTGGGTTCATCTATAACAGCAAATACCAGCAGTCTCCAAGGGAAATCCTGGGCCCTCATGCCATAGGTCAGAGGCAGGCTTGTTTTCACACTGCCTGGGTGTGGAAACACAGCACCCTGCTTGTGTGCACGGTACGTACTGGAAACCTGGTCCAGCTTCAGCAGATACGTCCCTAAGTATTTTTTTTCTTCCACCTGCGCTGCACTTTGCTGGGATTTTGAGCTGGGACATGTTTTTCTTTTTGTTGTTGTTCCTCTGTTTAGTTTTGATCGATTTAACTCCGTATTTGATCCAGTGTCACTACATTTGAGCCCAGAGGCCCAACTTTATTATACGCTTTATACTAATTATATTATAAAAACCACAAGCACTGTTAGTTTTTTATACCACTTCCATTCACATCAGCATCTGTAACAACTGTGTAGAGGTAAACATGGATCCATGATTCTTACTACACATTCCCCAATTTTTTACATGTAAGATTACTGGACGAACATAAAATTCTACTACTGCTGATGAAATAGGAATTTCTTAGGACTTCCAAAATGAAAACAAAATTTCACTATCTTTTCAGTGGCCTTTCAAGACTGTTACTATATTCGCCTTGGTAAAATGACAGTGAATCTTTACATTATTCAGCATACCTTGTGAAGTGAATTTCTGCATCATATCGCAAAGGAATTGATAAGCTGACCTGGTTGTCCAATTCGTGTGCTTCCTTACTTTCACTGTTCATCAAAGCACATTTAAGTTAGGTGTTATTATTTTATACAAATAAGATATTAATACCTAACTTGCTTTCACATGATCGCATACTTTACCTTATTGCACGAAAACTTATAACTGCCACATTCTGAAGATTTTTCAGGTTAAAATCAAAACTAATATCAAAGGACACCTATGGAAGAGACACAGAATACACAGTAAATGAGTTGATGGTACAACATCTAGAGGACTTTGCAACAGCGAAGTATTTATTCATATATGCAACATCTAGGATTGCCCTCTGTGTCTGAATGCTCCACCATTGTTGTGTAATATTTTCATAATTTCTAATATTCCAGAATTGGTTTGTTTTCACTTTCCCCTACAAATTGGCATTGTTACAAAAATATAAGCTATTTGGATTTTTAAATTGTGTATAACTAGCTACAAGCTAGGTGTTCAGGGTTGCTTCAATTACATGCTTTAAAATGCTAGGATTAACACAAGCTTGGTATTCACTGTTTTCTTCCATTTGTTCCAACAGGTCCACTTTGACTAATACCATTAAAAATTCAGAACAAACTAGTTTTTACATGTAATGACTTTTTTTTTTTTAATTTGCTCCCCCTGCCACAGAACATCATGTTCCTGTTCTTTCTTGTAAGTTTCTTATTGCTCCAGTTGATTGAGTTAGAGGCTGGAAGCCTAATTCTGTTTTGCCCTTGAGGAGTAAGAGATTAGGTTCCTTAAAAACGTGGGATATCCTGAGATGTATGGTATATGTGAGAAGAAGGACATATTTTAGGGCTGTATGGGCCACTCATATCTTCTCAAAGCAATACTACTTTCTTGGAGAGATGAGATTCACAGAGCAGGAGCGGATGCTACCCCAGGTTCACGCAGCAGGAGAGATTTAAAGTCAATGCCATGCATTGACACTCTCTGCTTCTCCCCCCAGCCCTCACCCTCCAAGTGTTATGAAGCCACAGCATGTGAACTCTGTGGGTAGGGACAAGTGTGCTTCAAGAGCCTTTTTTACTTTAATCTGGTAAGGAGTCACGAAAGTTTAGCCTTAAGTTTTGCTTCTTTCAATGGCTCTGAAACCTAAAGAGGAATTAGCTGTTGCCAAATCTAAGAAATCTTCACCAGCAGTAAATGCAGATTTACAGGGCAAACTAACGAAAAAGCTTTTGGGTATCATTCAAGGTTATTTAAGCATGCTAGCTGTACCTGTTGTCCTGTTCTGAAAACAGGATAGCTTATTTGACAAATGACTGTACTTTGTGCTGTTCCTGTCTGACACGAGACTTCAGTCCCATCACTCTGCAGAGGAAACAGAAATGTTGTTTTACTATCAGGTTTTGATCCAGCAGAAATTATACATACAGATTCCCAGTCTGTATCTTTAACAAGACGTGTTATGCTAAGGAGCAGAACAAATAGGTGTAATGACAGTAATTCCTACAGATGCAGCAGATGGGTGGGGCATAGGCAGGGCTAGGAGAGAGGCAGGAGGAAGGTGGGACAAGGATGAGTCCCGTGCAATTACTTGTGAGCTGTAATGATCTTGCTAGAATTTTGTGCTAGGCTTGGAAGAAAGAATATAGACTAGATAGTACAGTTCACCTCCAGCATTAACTCCTACAGTGCTTTTTACAGCATTTTTACAGAACTTTTGCAGACATTACTTGCACAACCTGAGAGCTAGTTAAGTACTCTTACTGTAGAAGTTACTGTGCAG
Source organism: Eurystomus gularis (assembly GCA_013400335.1). NCBI lineage: Eukaryota > Metazoa > Chordata > Aves > Coraciiformes > Coraciidae > Eurystomus > Eurystomus gularis. Next base: position 53,276 of record VZZY01004721.1, on the reverse strand, counting down.
AGGGCATTCTATTGTACTTTTTGTAGAGAAATCTACAATACATAAGGGTTTATTTACTTTTACAGAACATTTAGCATGTCAGCATCGTACATCAAAGACAAACTCATAGACCATAGCTAGTTACCATCGCTTTGAAAATAATTTCTTAAAATGTACTGACTTTTGTTACAAGCATCTGTAGCAGACATTTACCACTTATGAATTATGCCACAAAACAAACAAACAAACAAACAACCCAAAACAATGCCCATACATTCTCAGCTTATGATTTTCTTTCTGCTTTGAAGAAGGAAAAGCAAATAGTCTTTTAAAGCAAAAGAAAATTCTAGCTCCAGTGTGGTCTTTTGGCATGAGTGGAATGAGCCAATTTTGCTGCGCAACAGCATGGGGAGGTAGAGGGGCTTCCTCCACATTGTGTGGAGTAGTTCTGCCAGTTCATTGTTCAGGAAAACACTGCTCTTGGGTAGTGATGAATGTTCCTGTCCCTCCTCTCCAGTACAGGAATTGCTCTGGATTTCAACCCTAGGATTATCATGCACCTCTCCAGTAGCAGCCTGACCACACAAGCCAAGCACTGAATTCTGTATTTCATCCTTCGTGAATTGTTTCGGAGCAACAGTTGAGATTATACATTTACTGCATTCCCCAAAACTCTATGTATAATTTCTTTCTTTTCACTTTTGTAAGACAGAATTGATTGAAAGAAGAGCTTCTGGTATAGGAATCGTTTCAATCCAATTAACTGTCTAGCTGGAACACATGGCTTTGGCAGTAACACTATTTCTTGGTCCAAAGTCTGTGCTTTAAGGCTGCATCATTGATGCTGCAATGCTTAATTTATCAAATACAAATTCCCTGTGGCACAGCAACTGCATTCAGGCATGTTCTTGGGAGTCAGGTAGAAGGTGTGGGTGCCAAGGCCTGAAGTGAGGAAAAGATGACTGAAATACTGAGGTGAGGTCAAACTTGACAGGTTGCCAACTTTCAGGCTGAGTTGGCAGTGTCTCTCCTTGACCTAAATAAACTGATATGCTGAAGGGAATAGTTCTGTTATCCAAAAAAATATACTGGGTGAGAGGTTTGCAAACACATTCTTTTCTGGGATATGCACTACTAGAAAGAAAAAAACCCGAAAATTTATATGAGAACCTTGAAAATAAGTGGCCGTAACAGAAACAGTGAAGCTGGGTATCACATACCGGCAAAGATGATGAAGCAAAAAACAAGTTGTCTGAAAATGTAGCCTGGATTCTGGTATTATATGCATTTTCCTTTTTATTTCTCAATTTCATACTGAACGTTAGTCTTCTGGTTTTGCTGCTGACAACAAACTGCTGTTTGCTGTTGGAAAATAAAGTCCATTGTTGTAAACAGAGGTACCAGAACAGCTGTTGGTCATGAAAATGTGTTGCCTGTAGCCAACAACAAATAAAAAGCACAGCAAGACACTTCCTATGTTCTACACACTTAAACACTGCCTACTAAACCCTTTGACATAAGAAACTGTGATTGTGTTTCTTAAAACCAAATGGAATTAATGTCTTCTCAAAGTGATTATGTACAGTCAGAGCCACTTTGCTGAGTTTTCAAGGGCTGTAGCCTGGTGGGATGGTGGGCAGTGAGTGGGTGGTAGTCCTGGGTGGAATCTTCAGAAAGAGGCAGCCCTGTGTCTCAGTATACTGTACATGTACGCATATATCTGCATGTGGACTTGGAATATGTGCTGCCCGAACAGCTGACCTCAGCTCACCAGTGGCACAGCCTGCTGCAGGATCCTCACTGCTCCCTGTGAGAGGGACCAAGATGGTTGCTGCAGCTGCTGCTGCTTTTCTGGTGTGGTTGCTTTCCCAACAGCAGTCAGCCAGACACTATTCTTCTGAACATTCGCTGTGTCCTCATCCCTAAGGTACCAAAACTTGGCATTGTCTAAGCTGATGAGAGCTCTACTTCTATGTCTAAGTTCCTATCATACTTCTTTTTCCTTGATTAGTTATTTATACAGAAAAGCCATTGCTTTTTATATCTGTGCTTTTTCTAAGTCGATGTTGAACTAGAAAGGCATTCTCTTTAGAAATTCACCCAAAGCCTATGGACAAACCAACTCATGAAAACTTAACAACTAACCCCCAAAATTACACTGATTCAGTTCTTACCCATCATCTGCCTTCCGCTGAACATCGAGAACAAGATCACAGATACAAAGTTCATCTTCACCGCAGTCTTTGATAAAAGGAATCTATGAAAACCAAAAACATTTCCTTCATGGCCAGGCTCAACTTTAAAATTCCCTATAGACAGTAGAGTGCAAACACCTTTGAGGTGAAGTACACTCTTGGTTTGCAGATAAGAAAATCCCTCTGAAGGGCATTAAAAATTCTGACACATGAATAAGTTAACACTGAGTAACATGTCACTACATGTCAATGGATCCATAAGAACAAGAACAGTGAAGGCAGGTTTTTGTTAACCTGCAAAAAATGTGACGTAATGAAAGGGGTTCCATCTCTCATGTACTCTTTTATTGTAGGATAAACTAACCTAAAATAGTTCATCTTTGCTATCAACTAGAAGTTCGCATGAACAGTGACATGGCTCAACCAACATGCTTGTTATGCCACGGTGGCTGATGAGCAAGCATATGCAATATAGACAATGGTATAAAAGGAACAAGGGGACATTCCTCTCAGGTGCTGTCTTTCAGCCCAGTGACTGAACTTCAACACCCATTTTCACTTGCATGTACTTTTTTTGTGTTTGTGGGGGCCACACGTGGGCATGTGTACAGCCATGCATTTTTTGATGATAAGTCTGCATACTTACACTATAGGCCACAGATGCAGGAGAATATATATCAAGGACAGGGCTGGAGCCAGGATTTGCAAGGCCAATGTCAATGCGCAAACTAAGTGAATTAACTGCATCAGAAGGTTCCTGTAAAACACATGGTTCAGATGACAGCTGTCAGCACAGGAAACAGGATAATTCTGTTGTAAATTGAGAACGCATAGTAAAGTCATACTGGGTCTAAACAAGAAGAAGTAGAAGTACAAAACTTCACTACTTGATCAAAATAATTTTGTACGATTGCCTAGCGTTGTCTCCTCTGCTAAACAGCTTTTACTGCCACTTCTGTCATAAAACTCATTCTCCTAATGCTCCTGGAGACTATTCATCACAGTCACTTCTGGGGCTAAGGAACATGGACATTCTTTGCAGCTACAGAAGCCGGTCCTCAAAAGCCACCACCAGGTGACTTTCATTCTCACCTGACTGCAGAAGTCAAATTCCTATTCCAGTCTGCCTTACCATCACAGAGCAGCTGGGCCTGAGTGTCAGTAAAACACAATAAACCTCGTATGTCCTCTGGATGAATACTGGATGAATATTTTTCTAGCCCTATGGCTCTACAAGGGCAATAAATGTGATCAACAAGTCAAAGATATTTGCATTGCAAGCAAAGCAGGAATTCAAGTCCTCCTCTGCCTGACCTAGAATCATGCAGGGAGCTTGAGGTCCCTCTCAGGGTGGTGTTCAGTCTTTGGTTCTAAAGAAGGATGGAGACTTGCTTATTTTTATTTCCCTAGGCATATACCTAGGGCTTCAGAAGTCTGCCTGAAATGTGGTTAGTTTGACAGGAAACATTTGCATGTATGTCATAGTTCTTGCAGAAGAATCTACTCTGAGGGCACTTGAAATCTATTGTAATGATGGACTATGGGCTCTGTGTTATGTCAAAGCTGAATTACATCACTAAGAACTGCCTCTTTAAAAAGTTGTGCTGAATTTGACAGTTTCTTTGAAATCAGAATCTTAATATTTTTAAGTTGTGAGAGATTTGAGAAACATAAATCATTGAGTACACCATGCATGAAATTCATCTTGCAGACATAAAATTCATCAATCTCTGATCATTTTTGCCACCTAAGACTGCTTGCAATTGCACTTACCTGTACACTGAAGATATCATGAACACAATTCTCCTCCTGATGTACCACAAGGTCTCTCTGCAGGTATCTGTCATTATTTTCTTTAAACAATCCTCTAGAAGTCACTCTAGAGGACTGGAGATCTGCATCCAGCGTTGCATTGTACTTTATAGCTACAAGAAGAATAATAGTACATCATTTGCTGAGTATGACTGCCCATGATCTCATTACTACACTCAACATTACAGAGTGACCGGGCTTTCCAAACCGCACTAAATATTTTACTTTTTTGCTACCTTGCTAAACACAGAGCAGTCTAAAAAAAAAAAATTCTCTTCCAAAGCAGTCAAGCAGGTTTAAATCCTGACGTAAGTTCTCATCCACAGAGAGTACATTAAATGGCTATCAATCCAGTCTCCACTGCAGATGTCTGAGCCTACAGCTCGGGGAAGAAGCCAGTCAGCAGGGCCAGGATTATGCTAGATAAAGGGGCCTTGCAGCAATATCCCTGAACTCTGAGAAGACTGCAATGAATCTGCATCTTCTCTTCAGTCACATAGTAATTTCTGTCTTCTTCTCTTCATATTATGACAAATATGCTGTGGAAGTTCACCATTATTTTATAGCTCACAATCATGAGAGGTGCTACACATAGCAGTGAAGCAGTCCAACTGGTATTATCCATGACGTTTAACTAAATAGCTTCATGAGAGGCCAGTGCTATCTCTGAAATATTTGGTGCTCTCTAGACCTCTGAAAAAAAGAGCTTCTCCCCACTGACATCTGCACTGAGCCTACGGAATTTATTTTTTTTTTTTTTCTGAAGAGAGAAGAAGAGTCAGCAGCCCACTGTTGAAAACGATTGAAGCTGATTGAAAAAAAAATTAGCTTCTCACTAATGACAATTTTTGGAGTTTGTTGAACAACAAGGATACAGTCCTCATTTACTGTTAATTCCTCACTTTACAAAGATGATGGAGCTGGTGATGAAACTAGGTCTTAAAAACACTTTTCTCAAGCACTTAAGTTTTATACTGATTTTGCCTTTCTTGACATTCAATCTTTAGAATTTCCACTACTCATTTGAATAATGGACTTCTGAAGAAATTAATAAAAGACAAGTCATTGAAATACTCTTACCCACTTGATCATTTCTCTTAGTAGGTCTAAATGTAGCCTGAAAACATATTTTGACAGTTACTTCTGTGTTCTTGTTCAGCAGACTGATTTTCTCAGGTTTAAATGAGGCAATTATGGACACATCTGCAATGCTTTGTGACCTGAAAAATATTTTAAAAGGTTACACATGATTTTCAGGAGCACTGGGTAATGTAGAAGCTGTTATCTATTACTATCTGTAAATTTAACATTGATTTCTTTGGTTCCCAATATAAACATTTTTTTAATGGCATCAGTAAAATTCTTTTTCTTTGCATAAAAGTGAATTTGTTGATACAGCAGCTTTCAGTAATGACAGTAAATAATTTATCCCATCAAATTAATGTATAATCAATGTCTTTATCCTAATGCTCGAATCCTCCCATTAGGATAACAGAGAATGAAGCCCTTGTCCTGTTTTCCCAATAAATAAGCTTCTTCTGCTACTTTAGGGAAGTTGCTGAGCTCCTCTGGGAAGGCAAAGAAGGGTAGTTCTTCATTTTAATTAATCTTATTTTTCAGAAAAACAACTTTCATGTAATTAATCAAGATTTTGAAGAACAGTTTCATAGGAACCCTGCATCTAAAAACAAACACTTTAATCAAAAGTGAAACTCATTAATCAGACCAAATGCTACAGTGACAGAAAAATGAGCATCTTCATTAATCAAATCTAAATAAATGCTGGTAATCCAAGGAGTATAATTTCTTTAATGAAATTCCCGCCAGCACCAGCAGCAGCTGTTTTGTTGTGGGTCAGAGGTCCAAACTGAGCATTCATTTTAATAATCTTGTTTCATTATTAAATAAGTGGCAATTCAGTGATGTTTTTCTTCTTACAATTGGGAGCCTCAGTGAGAAGGTGGGTGACAGATAGGAAAGCAAGAAGTGGAAAATACACAGTACTTAGGGAGGCAGGAGAGTTGGGTTCTGTGAAGCCTTTCTTCTTTATTTTGTGAAAGTACTCAGATTGTTCTGGCAAAGGCCACGTGCCAGAAAAGGTGAGTTTCTTGCCAGAAGTAAGTGCCAACTCTTTCACTGCTCTCTGTCCTTACCCTGCAGGACAGCTCACTCCTCTGTATCAGCCTACCAGCCAGTAAAGGTCATGCAGGTTGTATGGGAAATGGTTTCATCTGTCCTAGGCTCAGCTATCAAAATTATACAATCTACTGTTACAAATACTCTGAAGCAAGCCCCATTCCCTGTTGCTGCCTCTTTCCTCTGGACCACGTTTGCACATGGGGGTCTCCTGGCCCTCCCCATACCTGCCCAGTTCCCTCCTGGCAGCCCTTGCCACCACAAGGCTTCCCCTTGTGTGCCCTGGCTCTGCCCCCCAACACTGCCTTGGCTTTCAATGGTTTGATGATACCTGCTTAAAAGAGGTTTAGTCTAATGCTATTCTTCAGCTAGCTATGATAGCAGTGATAAGACAATAAGTGTGTTAGCTCTGAACACATGGAATGAAAAGAGCTTTCTGGTTTGTTTGTTTTGCTGTTTAATTAACTAAATGCTCAACTTGTATCTGAATCATTAAGCGCTTCCTTTCTAAAAGAGTTTACCAACCATAGCAGAACCACATTTCCATCCGCACCAACTGATACATCAGTAATGCCATCGTCACTTAAGTCTCTGTGGCCATCTACTGATCTTCCAAAGAACTGGAGCCGTTGTCCAAAAGCAGAATCCGATCCTAAAATTTTCTGGGAAAAAGAGTTTTGTTACTGAGTTTGCCACAAGCATGCTTAAATCTGTAGATAGCAGCTTAAGCAGTAGATTTTCACTGATACTCCCTGTATATGCAACGTGTTGTATTGAAAATGCTTTTCTGGATGTTTTTTCAGATGCTTTTGAGCACTTTTTCCTCCCCTGTTGGAGCAGACAATGGACTAGATTTTTCTGTCTTGGGAGCAGATCAATTAACAGACTGCTGTATGCCAGCTAGTACGTACTGGAAACTTTTTCCATCCTCACATTGTGAGCCACTAAGAATAGGAAGCTTAACAGGACTTCTAACAAATACTTTCTGCAACCAGGAAGTCTGCATGAAAAGTGACATTAAAATTACCCTTATGCTTATAGGATATGCAAAGATCCTTGAAAGTCTTTTCGTTTAACATGACATATTTATAATTTATAGATCTGGGATTTATCTAATCTTCATTGCTGTACATCAGTGCCAAAATCCTGAATAATGAGTGTCAGGAAATTCACTGACTTCATATGTAGGCACCAGAAATCATAAGAGGCTCAGATCGAGCATCTTGCAAGTCCTTTTTGTCTGTATGCTTCATTTATAAGCACATCAAACAAGGTATGCTGACAGCTGAAGTAAGGAGAGGAACAAAACTTGAAATAAGCCATGAGAATAACAGTACTCCTTTAAGATAATGAAACAGTAGCCAATTAAAAGATAGAAAATCCCTCTCTTTTCCTCTAGCAGATATAAAGATACTCATTGGAGCATTATGTCAACCAAGATATTTACCTGAGAATATTTGGTACGTATAGTCTTTTGAAATCCATTGTAAATGTAAATTGCTCCAGAGTTTTGGTTTTCCAGGGGTGCACCTATTACAACATCATTAAAGCCATCCAAATCAATGTCTGCAAGCATTGCGATCGCTGATCCAAAGCGAGCATTTTCTGACCCTTGTGGACCTTCCAAGAGTTCTTGTTGATCCAAAATTCCCTTTAAAAAAGGAAAAAGAAGAAAAAAGCAAAAACACAGCTATCATTCCACCAGATTAGACATAGGAACATTATCTATGTGCATTGTTTTTTGTTTCTGTTTTCCAGTACATTCCCCTTGGACTGCTCAGTCCTGAATTCTTTCCCCATTGTATTGTCCATTCAGTTTGCATTATGTCTAAGAGTCTTGGCAAGCATTACACAAGCAAAATCAAAGCATGCTATGCAAAGCACTAACAGAAAATATAACCATATATATGAAGCTTAAATGCTCTCACTGTCTTCATCTGACTGTTCTGAAAGTTTCACAATACATTGAAAAATACAGTTTCCAGTTTTGGATTACCAGTTTTTATGCAGAGGGAATGGAAATTATGTAACTGGACATAATTCTTTGAAACAGAAATGGAATTTCCTAACTAAACTAATGTAAAAAACATGTGTCCAAATGCTAAACTCCTGACCTCTCCAGTGCCAATGAAGAAAGAAAAATTAGAGGTCTTTTTAGTTAAATAATCACATTTACACTAGTTTAAATTCAGCTCTCTGGCAAATATTGTTCTCGTCTTTAACCTCAGTTATCACAGTGTGCTTAGAATTTTAGAAATACCAGCCAAGTTATTTAATAAAAAATGACTAGAAAAGTATTATTTGTGCAACATTGAACAAGTAGCTTAAATCCAAGTTCTTAAAAAAAAAAAATTCATTATTCTAAATGTTTTATTTTAAACCTAACATTTGATAAAGAGTAGAAGTTATAAGTATAGTCTTCCAATTTTTTCAGTTTTCAAAACATGAAAAAAACCCTTTCACTTTTCGTTGCTTCCATATTTTATGTCTAATTGCACAGTCACAAAGACCAGTATCAGCTGCCAGCAGTAGCACTTCCAGCACCTCCATCTACCTTGAAATTGCCTTAGGGTACAGTTTCCCATTGCTCCAGGACAATCTGACTGTAAGCTGCGTCTGAAGAGAATGGTCCTTCCTCTCTATTTATTTGATTGCAGTTTACCTTAGACAAAAGCCGTGTTCTATTCTCTCTGATGGATGGCAGGCATTAATTTACTTTGCTTAGCCAGACATCCAGTGTTTGAGAGACTGTTCAAAAGTGCCAGTGGCGTCAGGACGGTTAATACAAATATTCTGAAAACACCTACTACAGGTCTGAATAAAAACCACAGTCAGTCAAGCATCAGACAAATAGCATAGCTTCACTAAACAAAGGAGACAAAATGAGTAATAGCAACCATCCAGTGTGAAAGTCTACAAAACAATGCAGAAAACTGGTGGAAGAGCATTTATTGGAACTGTTTGGGGAATACCATCAGGCGTTGAACAGATTTGCCAAAAATCAAATGGCACGCAATTAATTAGCAAAAGCCTCAAGATACATTTTTCAGAGAAAAGGTCAACCGTGTCTTATATTTGTGCACAGTGTCTAAAGCCAGGGCCAGGGAGCCACCTAGAGCAGCAGGCCCTGGTCACTGGTAGTGCTTAGCTACTAACTTGCTTATTGACTCCATTTTGGTCTGTTCCAGCTTGTTTTTTTCCCAGATTACATGCACAAGCAGTTCTGGGGAAAGTTTGCAGATGCTGCTGAAAAGCAGAATGGGTGAGATGGTGCTGGGAAGGGCTCCATCCACAGTCCTCTAACCAGGCAGGCTTGGCACCATTTACCTCTGCCTGCTCTTACACCACAACCCGGGAAAGGCACATGCTCCATTTCTCATTACGAAAACACCACTCGCAATATTTCTAACACTTTGAAAAAGATGCACTAAACAGTGACTAGGGGCCCTGACGAGATCCAGGCTAAAGGTTTTCCAGCATGCATGTGGCCAGTCTGCTTTGAAAGACGCTAGCCCTAAGCAATGCTGGTTTGAGCGAGCCTGCTGCATCAGTTGGCTGTGGGGCCAGGGATTGCTCTTCTGACCACTCTCTGATTTAACAGAACAGACCCTGCCACTAAGCACTACTGCAGTTTGGACTGCTTCTTCCTTGGTAGACAGTAAATCCTTCCAGCTGCAAATGAAAATATCAGCACTTACCCTGGATAGAGAGGCAGGAAACTGATTCCAGCTTTGCTACGGTGCCATTCTTACCTTTGTGATGGAAAACATGTACACTCTTCCTTCCTCTTTCTTCAGGTCATTCATAAACATTGGTGCACCCACTAGCAGCACATCTGTCACAGAATCCCTGTTAACATCCACTGAACACACCACACTGCCAAAGTAGGAGCCAATCTGAAATCAGTAGTAAGAGAATCATATTTGTATGTGGATTTTGTGAAGCATTGTGTTTTAGCACCTGATTCTGAAAAATTACACCCAGAAATACTAATGAATGAAACTGGCCATTGGAATTAAATTACTATATAACATAGTCCAGTGTTTGAAGAATCATATCCTTACCATACATCCACTGTTTCTGCCTAGTAGCTGCTGCTATGGCTTTACCACTCAGCAGTAAGAATGCAAACATTGAGAGGTATATTTTTTTATATTAAACTGTGCACATCAATCTACCCAATCTCTGGTTTACTCTCAGATTTGTCTTACAAACAGACAAAACCAAAAACATCCAAACCTACTGCTCTGTTCCAAATGGAGAGAAAGAGAATTAACTTCCAAATCTCTTTTGATGTCAGCTCCTTCACAGCATCTCAGGCAGAGGGAAGCTCACTGAGTCTCTCCCAATTAGAAGTGTTGACAGAATGATACGTTAAGTAGCTTTGTACACTTATCTTTTACCACTAATTGGATGACTTCCTAAAACGCTGTTTAAGAGTTACAGTTAACTTAATTGAAATAGTCTAGTGGCAGAGAAAAGTTCAAGTGGATTCTAAATGCATTGCAAGAAAGAGGAATTTTCAAAACAAGTGCATTGCAATTTGCTGCTGTGTCAATAAAAACAGATGCCTGCAAAATCTGTGTTTGTGACCAAAATATACTTGCCTGCTCGCCTCTCTGGGACTGCACAATTGCAATATTACCATCACTGTCAACATCATAAACCACTACTCTGCCAGTATAGTTGGATCTTGGTGCACCAGCAACAAAATAGACAGAGCTCTGAGTTGAGAGAACAGCAACAGAATAACCTGGGGAGAGATGCCAATAATTAATATATATTCAATATTTAACTACAAGTTATCCACTGGTTATCCGTAAAGGCACAGAGGCTGAGTCAATCCAGTGTATTAATTGCAGTGAATGATGCTTCCAGACGGTAAGTTAGACTGTCACATATGCATAAGATTTGCAATAGTCTTCTGGAGAGAACAGTGACACACAGATCAAGTTGAATCAGGTTTGTAGAATAGCAGGGACAATAGTTGAGCATATTTAGTAAAATGTAGACCACAAAAGTGCCACAATTATGAAGGAGCTAGGAAAAAGTGCAAAGAATATCCTTGGAATGAAGAAATAAAGAGAAGCATGAGATGAACATGTAGGTCAGCCATCAAACTAGGGAGGAACACCTAGCTTCTGCAAAGCTTGCAGTGCATTTTCCCACAGCTCACCAAACCATAGTCCAGTGCTTTGGCTGAAAACAACAGGCTATATTAATAGCCTGCCAGCGGAAGGGTTTAGGTTGATTGAACTTCTTTGAACATTTTAATCCTCATTCCCATTATTCTAACATTATTTACTTTTAGGAAACATCTTTTAATACCTGCAAATATTTTAAACGTATTGACACTACAGACCTAGCATTAGTAAGTATTTTACATTTCTGTGGTTTAATTATAACAAATTTATTTTAACAGAAGGAAACAAAATCATCCTTTATAAAGACTATAGTTAAACTGAATAACAAAATCCCAGTGATTAAGCAGAATATGCAGGTCTGTAGCAAGCTGCAGGACAATGTGAGGAGCAGTCTAAAAGGATTATGCCTTGGTCATTACATATGCAAGTCTTATTCAGATTTGTATTCAGTCAGATGAGAGAACATCACTGAAGACTAGGAGCTCAACAAGTAACAACAAAACAAGATTTTATTCTGCAAGATAAGGCCACATGTTCCTAACTAATACAGCATACAGCCATTTGAAGTGAGAGGGTGCTGTGTAGAACAGGGGCCAATCTAGCAAGCTGTGATGTGCTAGCAAACCTTTAGCTTGGGCTCCCCTAAGCTGGTCAGAGAGAGCTGAGACAGAGACCTCTTAGTGGGGGCAGAAGGAGGTGGAAAGGAATGGAGGAACAGAAAAGACAACAACATTGTTTGTTCCAAAAAGACTCTAAAAGTGCCTTGTGGAGAAGTGCTGAAAGGAAATGACCTGACCTTCTAAGAATTATTCTAGAAAAGGGAGAAATGGAAATTCTGAAGAAGCTACACATGCAAAAGAGCTACTGATCATTAGGTTAATAGTATCTTAATAAAGATTGATATCTTAATAAAGGTTGGATACACTTCCAGATTTGCATTTCAGCCTCCTACCAAGATAAGAGCTATGATTTCTGTCCTGTAGAATCTTCTCAAACACATGGCTTGGAAAGATGGTAATTCCGTCCGAAGACTCCTGAACTACCGTTCCACTCCAGTCATAGGCCCCAACAGCACCCAGCAGCAGAACATCCTTTAGAAAATGAAAAATCGACATTTTAGAACTACTTATTTTAGAAAAAAAAGTGTGAGCAAAGCTGAAGTTACCATGTGTAATTTCCTACATCACTGTGTTTAAGGGAGTGATGTACAGTCTAATGAGTGCACGTAGTTCACTGGAGCTTATAGATACAACTTACATACAGGACTTTACGGCCCTATTAAGAGGGAATAGCACCCATCTACTGCAAGAGGATGAGTGATTGCTTTAGCTCCCAGGACAAAGTCTTTAAGGAGATATCCTTGCGACAACAGTTAGATCTAAATCCAAATTAATATGGCATATTATATAGAATATACAGAAATGCTTAGACTTGTACATAGAAACCAAACGTAGTTTAGTTTATTCACATAATTAAAATTCTTTACTGAACTGAGACACCATTATAGAAAACTGCAATAAAAATAGAATGTGTAATTTTCCTGAAGAAACACGCAAATCCTTCTTGATTTTTTCCATTTCCTATCATCAAGTGCTTGGTAAATTAAAACTTCAATTTGTGCAAATACAGAGGACTTTAAAAAAATTATTTCATTCATCTTTATGGCTTATGAGAAAGAAACAACCTTCCTACATTTTCAGTTGAAAGCTGCTTGAACCACACTTGAATTTTACAAAGAATACCTATTTGTTCAAGATAATCTTAAAACTGATTAGCATGAAAATATATATCTGATTTATTATTCTTTTTAATTTCTAAGTGAAATATGCTTTAAACAAGTATTACTAACTTTGTAAATATTTATAAATATTCTTTTCAGGCTTGATTTATTTATATCTTCATGATTGTCTAGAAAGACACCAGCTTTACAATATGTCTTCAATACTTACGAGTTATTCAACTGCAAAATATTACCTTTGAGCAATTGAATTTTTCATGCTACATAAACTCAGAAGTCACTGAAGTAATTGGATTAACACATCTCAAAATCATAACACGAAAGAAGCTTCACACATTAATGTGTATTTTTTTCATTTTAGAGATACACACCATCTATTAGAAGTAATTTTTGTGGTATTCAAGTAAAAAAAAAAAAGAAGAGGTTAATTTGGTATTCTGCTTGTAAAAAAATCTTAGTATTGTTAATTGTGGTTTATTACTCGTATTTTGTTGCACTTCTATGCGTTCTTGTCTATGCAATTCTATCTATCCCGATCATTAAGAGATTAAATTCACATACCGTCTTCTGTGAGTATCCTGCACTGAAGCCCACCTGTGACATTTCCATTTGGAATGTATCACCTTGATCTGTACCTGATTAAAAAAAATATTCATATATGGTTAAGCCTATAGAACCACACAAGAAATCCAATCTTGCTGCCTCTGAGTGTGTAGATATATAGGGACTGTGTGTTATTTTTTCCAAATCCACAAATTCTGCTAAAGCCTTTCCAACATTTACAAACAACAGAAATCTGACAGCTGATAAACTGTAGAATATTTGAAGGATTTAATAGTATATTGATGTGACAGGGCCAGTATGCTATGAGTCTCTTCCAAAAAAAGGCAGACAATGATAAAGATAGCTTGAATCAGTCTGCACAATTTTGTCACTGTGGCTAATCAATTTTTATGTTCCCAAGGAGGCACTAATAATAGACTGAAATTAACAGCTGTAATAACTATGTTCGTAACTTTCAAGTAGAATATGAATGCTTGTTGTCATATAGGACTTAGAAAAACTGTAATTGTCTTGAAAAATACTGTGACGTCCAGGAGTATTTCCTAAGCTAGATGGATGGGGCTTGAATAATAGGAATTCAATGGGAATAAACCCAAGAGGAGGAGCTCAACTTATCCCCTTGACTTGTTTAGCAGCATGGGCCTGGTAAAGAATAGACGGAGGTGAAAGAGAAGGAAGGATTTCATCCTGAGCACAGAAAGGTTGCAGCCATGAAAAGCTTCTTAGAGAGGGCTGAGGACAGGTCACAAGTATCCCAAGTAGGCTCTAAATTTGACTTTAAAAAGCTGTCTTTTGTGGAAACAAAGTGCCTCTGAGTTGCTTCTACAGCATCTTTCTCCAAACAGCACACAGAGGACTGTGGGTGTTTCTAGGGATGGAGCCTGGTAGGTGCCACACCGATTGCATTACTGTAGCTTCTCAGTTCTGTAATCAGTAACCTAGACTTCTGATTTGCTTTTTATATTTCCATTTGTTTACCATTCACACAGGGGAATCTGGCAAGCATAAAGATACCTTTACTCCTCAGTGGTAATAGCTCTAAATACATTTGGACATTTTGCCTATGGACAAAACCTCCATTGGATGCCTGAATCCCATGACTTGACTGAAATTTTCAGTATCCAGGAAGTATTTCTCACCAACTGCAGAAACTAACTTGAAGCTCAGGCTTATCGAAGGTGGGGTAGCTTAGGGAACATCTGTGCAAACCAGAGCCTTCCTAGGGAGCAGGGAGCAACCTGCAGCTCCAGCTGCCCCTTGTTTTCACAGTACTACACTGAGGTGAAACCAAATAAAATCCTTAGCTCATCAGCTGGGAGAATCTCATCTGATTTTTCAGGGACAATGAGTATTTTACCTTCTATACTAAAAATGCGCTCTCCAAGTGTTCCTGCTTCTTCCAGTAGTGCAGCCTCGGAGGACACATTAAAAAAATACTTTTCTGTTGGATGACTGGCAATTCCTTTGATTTCTTTAATTAAGTTTTTAGTATCAAGTTCATGCCTGATTAAGTATCCCAAAACCTTGAGCAAAAAAGAACAAAGTAAGAAGAGTGAAAGAAATAATGGTGTTACTCCATTTCCCTCTGTATTATTTAAGTAAATACTCCACAAATTAAAAAAAAAAACCAAACAACCTTCATTCATATCACTGAGTTGCTTATCAGCCACTATTCCTATACAAGGGACTCTTCAGGTAAGAAATATACGTAAACCGAGGCAAAGGAGAAAACCACTGAAGTTGCTTAGGTTTCTGGTTTTGCTAGTTCATAAAGATTAATTTCACCTAGTTTCTGTCTCACCAGTGTAACAATGCATGTATTATATCCAGAATATGTATAGAACATGCATTTTCATACATACACAACAAAATGATCTTCCAAAAATTGCAATAATATATATATAATGAGACTGTTACTTACAGCAATGCCAAATCTGGTTATATTGTCTTCATTGCATTTACCTATCACTGTTTTCAAGTTGGAGCCATCGTGTGACTCACCATCTGTTACAACAACCATTACTTTTGTGGCTGATGGACGTCCTCCTGATTCAGGTGAGAAGGCATACTGTCTGTTATAAAATATGGGATTTATAACATGTCAATTTATAATGGATGGAATTCAGTAAATATACTGTAATGAATATGTCCATCACTGACTCAGAACAAGATGCATCTCTAGTGCTTTTTTATTTGTAAGTTAACAATCTGCAAAAATAATTTTTAATTGTGATCCTTCTAGCTTCTTCTCAAAGCACTGCTCAAAGAGCCACCAGAAATGCAATCAAGGAAGCAGAAAAGAAATCCAAGTAGATCTGGATGGTATTTCTGATAGAAATGCGTATTCAAATAAATCAATCTGGTTTTATACAAATGTTTCTAAATAAAAAGGTGTTTTTGTCAGAACTATTAATGTTTTTCAACACCAGAGCAGCCACAAATTGGCTCCAACAAGTTTGAAGAAAAGGGGGAGAGTATAAACACTAGGTTCCTCAATCCTACTGCAGATATCAACTCCACTGAAGGTTGGGTCTGTTTCTAAACAAAATTTTCAAGGCCATTTGATTCAGCATATATTTTGGGCTAGAGTCCTGTCCCTGATGTAACTGCAAAATCTTCCTATTGAGAAACAGACCTGGTTTGTATACACATTCTGAGTCACAGCACATAGTTTTAAATTCTTCATATTTTTCATGCTGCTAGTGCAGCAGTGACAAACTGACAACAGACAATAAAAAGTATTTTCTCTGTAATCAACCAAAGCCTGATGGTGTTTGATGCACTGTCACGTTTGGACATCTGTGACAGCCCAAACAGTTCTGTTGGATACCAGAACTACTGTGGTGTAGCATTTAACCCGCACTTAATAGTTAAAGACATGCTTTTCTATCCCTGTACTTTTCTGCGTGGAGCACTGTAAATGTACCTGAAGGATTCTGCCTGGCAAGCGGAACTTCTTTCAGAAGCTCTAAGCACATGCACACTTGGGGAGAGTGAAATTCAGGATGTGCTCATTTCCCTCTAAGGTAATTACAACAGTTGCACAGTAACGATTGGTGTTTTTTACCTTGCATTGTCAATGGCTTTGAAAGTGTTAGTGAGATCTCCTCCCTTCTGAAATGTTCCATGCATTGCTTTAACAACCTCATCCTTTGTTTGGTATGTATTCAAGTTGAACACTACGCGAGGATCATTAGCATACTGAATTAAACCCACCTAAGCAAATAAAGGCATTATGTTAGATTACCACATATTACAATCAGTTACATAGAATCATGACACTTATTTATCAGGTTGGAGTAAAAGATCTGTGGATCACATAGGGTTATAATTTTCTTTCAACACATATAAAACCAATTAATATGAACACATTTGAAAGGCAAAGAAAGCTAAAATGCTCTTGCACCTTCTGTCACTTATTATGGACTACAATATGTTAATGCAAGGAATCTGAAATAGTAGGTGTTAAGTGCTTGCTTGGTTACTTCTGGAAGAGCTGAGGGAGAGCAATAATACAGGGAGCTCTGGGAAAAATAAGAAAATAGCAAAAATTATACAAGCTGACTGTAACTCAATTTGATCTCTAAGGAAATCCTAAAGGTTAGTTACTTGACAGCACTGCAAACCCTATTTATTTTTTAATACAGGTGAAGCTAAAGACATATGGTAAGATGTACATTTAGTATGAAAGAAAGAAAGAGAAGATGCTAAAGGTGAGGTTCAGAAAGGACTGAGCAGGAAGCCCAGTTTTTAAGCACCTCACTTCCAAAGTAGCCCAAGGAAGAAGGCAGCCTTTGGGAGAGAGATTTTCAGTGCCTCAGTCTTTGTTCCCAGAACTTTTTATGGAAAATGGACAACTGTAAAGACAGAAAATGTTTCAAAAAAAAGGCAATAAAATTTTCCTTACCATCATCAAATTAAAAAGAAAAAAGAACTCAAAGATCAGATAGTAACCAAGCAGGAAAAACTCCTATTTTAAAGATGCAGTAGTTAGAAAGTAAGAGCTGTATGAAAAGCCCTTATAAAAATCTGTTCTACTTTTACCACATCCCCACAGACTATATTTTAATTACTTTTACACCTAATGCATGAAAGAGATCTGACTCCCCTAGATAGAACCTAGGAAGTTGGTTTACATCTTGAATCAAATTATTAATCACTCATAAAATAGGTTGGCTGTGAGATAAAAAAAACCTCAACACTGAAAGATATAGGACCACTGTGTAATCTGTGGCTTTGGGGGAGTTACCGTAGTTACACTAAAGCACTCTTGGTTTCTTTTAAAATTCCTAATAAAACTCATTGTCTTTTTTTTTTTTTTTTTTAAAGATCTTTCTCAAAGGTATCTTTGACTTACCTGGGTTTTGTTAATGCCTATGTCTAAGCCTTGCACAAATTTTTTCAAAAATGCCCGCACTGCATCCCAGGGATAAATGCTGTTTGACTCATCACAAACCACCACAACATCTATGACAGAGGAGCACTCTAAAACAAAAAGTGGACATTAAATGCACTTTCATTCTCAATATACTTACAACTCTTTGGCTAAATCTAGAGGTGCATATTTAGGTCTCACACAGGCAATGCTTCAGATCAGGAAGGTATTACCAGAATGAGGACTTAACAGAAGCATATGCAGATTTTGAGCCTGCACTGGTACAATCCTCTGAATTCAGAGGAGTGAGTCTATATTCACATCAGCATCCAATCATGTTTTTTCAGTCCTTAGGTGTGAATCACAGAACTTCACTTTTTGCATATACATTTTTTTAAAAATCCCAAATTAGGAGCCCCTGACACAACATATCTTGATTTCATTTGATATAGTTTTTAAATTGAATCTATTTTGCACATGTTGCCTTACTTTGAACAGCAGGAGAAAAGCTTCTTAGTATCTGGAAACTTGGACTGATTTCAGAGCAGACTCCTGTTGCATAGTATTGGCTTCCACACTGCTGTGCCCACAAGGGACCACAAGTCTTAAAAATAACAAAAAGAAACTATAAAAATAACAAATACTTGTCTCACTGTACCTAGACACAAAAGCACACTATGCAGGACTACAGGATCAGAGGGAGCCCTCCTGGGTTATGAGGCCAAATCCCTTGCAATCACAGTGATAGCAAATCGCTTTCATAGACTCATTGAAAGGATTTTCTGTTCATGATCACCCTAGTGCCACCTTCTGCAAGCCGGCCTCTCCGGACTATGGGCAACTATGACGTCTAGGGAGCGTGACTTGGCCTGCGAGGGACCTGTGCTGCTTTAAGCCACTTCTTGTGGTACAAACGATTGGTATAAATCTAGGGTTGGTATGTGCACGTCGCTTAAGAGCGTGCAGAGAAGTTCTTCCGCTAACCAGGAGATGGCATCAGAGCCACGAGCACGCCGGTCGCTGCAAGGATGCAGAGGAGCTTTTGTTGCTGTACGTCTTATTACCACCAGCAGTGTGGCCAGACTGAAGAGTTTTAATGTGGGAAGCCTTGTTCCCAAGGGGAATTCACTTTGCCAAAGTATTTGCAGGTTAAATTTCTTCACTATCTTCAGTGAGGGTGCAGCCTCACAGCATGCACTGCCCTACTTAGCTGCAGCTGAAAAAGAAGTTTAGCCTGGCCTCACATACCCCTCGGCTATGTGTTTCATTGCCTTCTGGGGAAAATATCTTGCTTCTTTGCTGAAAATGATCCCTGTGAAAATAAACGTTTTCAACTGGATCAATCAGCTGGTTCAATGACAGCCACACCTCTGAAGGACAGGTACAAAAGTACCTAGATAAAAAGGACGGATACTGAGATGGTATTCTGTCAGGAGAATATCTAGGGGGAGGATATTTTAAAAGAAAATTACATTAGGAACTCAAGCGAAAAACATAACCTCTGTCCAACAGTTCTGAAAAAAATGATAGCTTCATTACATACACTTTCTGATTGCCCTATCCAGTCGGGAGAGCCTGGGAAACAGAAAATTCACTGCCTGTATTTAGGAAGAGAAGATAAGAGTGAACAGCACTGTTACTCTTTTCTCAACAATATTGAAAAAAGGTAATTAAAGACAGAAGTAAATGGAAAATGAGCTAAATCACACACTGGTTTACCAGTGGTAGGCCACATCCAACTATTCTAACATATTTGACAAGATGGCAGATTTTTCTAGACAAAAGAAAGGAATTATATCTAAGTTATCTGATCTTGAGGTAAGTGCTCTTTTTAGCTGCTACATGGGGCATGATTAGTTTTACTGGAAAAGATGGATATTTACAGAGGTGAGAGGTACAAAATAAATCATCTATATCACTAAGTATGAAGCTGGAGGAGAGTTACTAGGCTTTAGTTTACACTTATTTTTAATTTCAAGTTCCTTTTAGATCAATCTCATTTGCCCATTTTCTAGTTTTCTTCTTAATTACTGGTAATTCTAAATTGGGATGTTAATCTTGGAGCAAAAAAAAAAAGTTCTAATAAACTTTGCTGGTTTTCACTTTTTTAAAAAAATGGGAAAAGCTCTGTTCTAGCATTGTTACAGTCAGAAATTCAAGATGCATCTTTAATGCAGGGAAAACCAGGAGATCACATATCAAGAACTAGTGAACTTGAAAAACAGAGTATTAGTAAGGGGCGTAGACTTGCCCTTAAGGGCTAATGTCAAGCAATGTGGATATAAACTGGGAGCTCACTGAGTGGAAGAGAAAGGAGCAGATGGACTGGGCACTGGCTGACTGCAGGGAGACCACAAGCACACAGCCAGCATACAAACCAAATTCAGCCTTGTATGTGACAAGAAGCACTTGCAGTTGAGACAGGGAAATACCAAAAAAACTGTATAGAGCCCTGGACAGACTTATGTAGAATACAGCATAGATCTGGTCATTCATGTTCGAGAGAGGTGTATTTTTAAAAGAGCATTTCAGACAAAAAAACCTCCATTTGTTTGGCAAAGCAAACAAAGGAGGAGATTGTCAGGTGTTAAATACAGAAGGGAGATTTTACACGTGGGGAGACGGGAGCTATTCCTTTCAAGTAAAGGCAGAGCACTTCCCCAAGAATAAACCGAGAGAAACTTAGATCAGAAATCAATAAAGTTTTTAACCGTCAGTGAAATTCTCAAGCACCTTTCCAACAGGACTAAGCATGCCTCAGAAAAAATGTGATGTGTGTGGAACTGACTGCCCCGTACTTAGGATACCTGTGGGAAGCAATCATGTGGCATGGAACAGCTGAACCAGCAGGACTCGGGAGCTATGGCACAGATGCACCAGACTGGGTCTCACTCCAGCCAAGCAGCCCAAGAATGCAGCACAGACTACTGCAAATGGATGCAGGTTGAGAGAGAAGCAGCCACAGGAGGAAGGAGCACAGTGAGCTGGGAGGAGGGAGCCCTGAGCATAACCCAAAGGGTGCATCACAGAGGCCAGGTGCCAGAGAACCTTGGAGCAACATCCTGGATGGCAGCAGCTTGCAATTACAAGCAGACAGTCTCTGCTGCTTCTCCAATTCTTGCCACAGCTAGGTCATGAGACTTTTGATATTTGTGGAGACTGAGTCACAGATAAGCACCTGTCTCCAGTACCCCATTCTCCTTATGTCAAAAAGAACTCCTGTTGCCAAAGATGTGGCTAACCATTCATGTCTTAACATTCAACTTTTTGTTGTTACTTTATGCAATTTAAGGAGGGTCAATCAACAAAGGAAATTCTTTTTAACTGACAGAAGTTAACTGAGATTAAGATTTTTTCTTAATCTGTACCTTCTCAAACCAAAAATCAAGAAAAGCACTGTTGCTGTATTTTGAAGTTATGATTAACTCCAAGAGAGCTGCTGGAATTAGACCTACTTTTAAGTACTTCAGTGAACTGGGCTATGTAGTAATGAATATAAAAAACATTTGAATACTTTTGCGATTACTAGGAAGATGAAACAAAAATACAAAGATCAAAGTGAGCCTCAAAACCCTTTTATCTGTTTTATTGTTTCACTTAATTACTGCATATGACTACAATGTATGCATCAAACTCGTATACACCTACACTGCTACAGTTT
The DNA here is from genome assembly GCA_013400335.1 of Eurystomus gularis. NCBI lineage: Eukaryota > Metazoa > Chordata > Aves > Coraciiformes > Coraciidae > Eurystomus > Eurystomus gularis. The sequence continues at coordinate 31,672 of VZZY01004721.1, read as the reverse complement.
TCATGCTTATGGTTAAGACCATACAAAAACACATTAAACAGTAGTTAACTTCCTTTCAATTATGAAATCTGTTTTACAGGCTCCAAAGAGAGTGGCTTGCAGAATGTACACACAAAAAATGCATGCTCCTCCAGCTCACTAACCATCTAAAACATATTGCCGATCCATGAGACTAGAAATCCTAACATCTTAGGAGAACAGTCACTGTGCAAGTGTGTATGGTGGAGGAGAGATCCCACACTGTCTTCTGAAAGCGTAATCAGAACTATACAAGACTGCCTTAAAGATGCCCAAGGCAGAAATATTTTTGCCTATGTTGTCTGACTTAAATTACAGAGTCTTTAATTATGTGCCCTTCCACAACATGTTTAGATAAATGACAAATGAGATAATTTGTAATTTTCCTGATTCTGGACCCTAGGTAATGACAGTGGGGTGGAATATTTTAAAATATGCAAAATATGTATTAATCTATGCTGCATAACAAAATACATTCAGCTTGGACTTATCAAAAACCACAAATAATTCCAGCATTGTCATTCTCCTTAGGAATTTCTGTGTGTACTGAATATGTCCATGATACGTACCAAAAAGCCTCCTGTTTTTGAGTTCTGTATCAGAGTCAAGCCAAGGTTCATGTCTTCCTTTATCTCAGTCACATTTGGAATATTTATTAAAGCTGAAATAAAAAGAGATTAACTAATGACATAATAGTAAATAAGAAGTAGAAGTATTTTAGTAAGTTGGAATTCCTCTTTGAAAGCTTGAGTTCTCTGAGTCTAAGATGCCTTTTCCAAATGGCTGCATACAATTCTGAGACAAAAGAAACAAAAGCTAATCTTTGTCAAAAATTTGCTAATCATTAACTATAGACGTGATTTAAGTATGACCATTTAGAGTACCTGACCTCAAGAGAGCTGAAGGCAAAAGAGAGGAAGAAACAGTCTACCTATTACAGAGTACTTTTGGCTGGCGGAGTANCAAGCAGGACACCACACTCGTCTGATCCAGGAGAAGGCTTTAAACAAAAACCTGGAAGGAGTAGTTGAGGACAGAAATGTTCTGCACCACAAATAAAATTAAGTAGCCATCTCAGCCCACTCAGTTGCACTGCATTTTCACTGTATCCAAAAGCAAATCCCATTTAATACTTAATTTGCTAACACAGAGGCAGAAGAGATTTCATATTCACTCACATACTTGTCCCTTATGCACTCCACATTTTCAAGTCCACATGGGCATGACAGCATGGACCCCACACCCACCTGATACCTGGACCTGAGGACCCCCTAAGGTGGCTGATCCAGCTGAAAGTTTGGTAGTGAACACACACACCCCACACACAACTACTGCCTGCCTGTGTTAGGTAAGACAAAGACTCCAGCTACCAGCACAGAACCCCTCACTGACATGGAGCCCTGATCTCCTGCAGCAGCTGGTTCTGGGATACACACCACTCCTGCCTCATGGCTAGAGGTTAAAGACCCCAATTGCTCCAGTAGCTGATGCCAGCAGGCACCAATTTTCACACACACACGTCTCACCAACCAACTAACTGGCACTGAGTCCCTGCAGCACCCTCACACACACACGACAGTTTAATCTATGTAATCAAATGGATTGGCCTGTTGTTACAAAAACAAGGAAAAATTGTAGCAAGACATTATTTGTTCCAAATTACCTTGTAAATTCAATTTTTTACATGTGGTTTTGGATGTACCAACAGGACATGCAGAGATATCTCCAGTTCTGTTAGCAGGATAGCCACTCCAGGGGGAACCAACCAACAACCTAAAGTAATAGGAACTTCATTAGCTCTTTAATGATACTGGAAATGTTCAGTAGCTTTACTGCATAGCACACTGTAGGTAATAGGTAAAGAGGCTTTTACAAGATATAGCACCCACGGCACACAGGAATCTTCTTCAGAGCTGTTCAGAAGCTTTGCTTGCATGTTAACACTGGATTCACCAGGGCCAACTACAATGGGGAAGTCTCTGTGATTAGGCTGCCTCAAATATGTGTACTGTTGTGTCTGTGACATTGCGTTGTAGTGTTAGAAGAAATAAATAAAAAATATTAATATATGCAGATGTATACAAATTTAGAAATATGTAAGCTCAAATTTGAAAGAAAGAATTTATTTTCCCATTAGTTAGTTAACAGTTAACTGATTCCTTATAAGTTATTCCTTTAACTGATAAGTATTTCTTACCAGATCTGCTCAGCAGCAGTCAAATGCTTATGTCTGAGCTTGAACACTACCACACCTTGACAACACTGAGTCAGAAAGAAAACTCTGCAAGTGATAATAATCTGCAGCATTAAGTATTTAATCCTGAACAAGAAAGGTAAGACTTAACGATAGTTTGTGCCTACAATATCAAGTGATTCACTCTCTCTCATTCCTTTGTCTGCCATGAGGTTTCCCTTTCAATATCTGTTTCTCAAGACCCCTTTAATTTTTAACTGAAAGCCTTCAGAAAACCAGTTAATTCACCCCCTGGGAATACTGCTTAAGAACACCTATTTTCCAGCACAACTCTCAGAAAGGGAAACAGCTAGACAGCATAGGGCCAGGAAGGGCTAGAAGAGAAGGGTAAGTCTTTATGCAGTTTAACATACAGTGAAATAAGGGTAAGGCAAAGCATTAACAAAGGCATATGATCTCAAAGGATATGAAAAAAATGAAAAGGATTATTAGAAAGCAGGGACTGTGGGTATTTGCTCCAGCAGCAATATGACTTTCTTTTAATACAGAACAGTCTGCGCAGTAATTAATGCATTTATGGGACAGTAAAAGGACAAGCAATGGGACCCAGGTACAGAATCCTAGATGGTTCCATAAGATATATCATGTTGTAGATGTGTGATATAAAATGTGGCAGATGGCTTCATAAGAAATCATCTTCTTTAGCTGGTCAACAGGTTGCTAAAGGCAAAATTGTTGTACTCTAAAGTTTCATAAGTAGAAAATGCAAACACCTAGCACTATAAAAAGAACACATTTTATGAAATTGCTGTTTCAAAGCAATTGCTGTGTATCTTATTAACTTTCCAGGGATCATCTGATCTTATTGCTGAAATTTTATAACTAGTTTGAACAAAATGGCTTAGATAAAAACACATAGTTTTAGATCACAAGCAAAAGTTTGAGTCCTTTTTAGCTTTTTCAAAGAAAATACTGATAACTGCTTTTTTTTTTTTAGTTCATTTCACCTTAAACACAAATGTATGAGCACAAATACTGTTATTCTGCTTTACCAGACTGGTTGGCGGTAAGTTCAGATTCTATTTGCTGTGTGTAGTAATAATTTAAAAATACCTACCTCCTTGTCAATTACCTTGTCGAAAAACAGTGATTACGCAGGGAGCAGTATACAATTCTGTGTACTTTTAGCATCTCTAAACCTGCAATTCAGGTTCATATAAATAGCTCTCTCTATGAAAACAGTGTATGTTACATTAGCTGTGAGGAGGCCTCTGATCTTCTTGTTATTTTCTGAGGAATATAGCTTTTTCTGCACCATGGAAATCAGAATGACCAGAGCTCAGGACCAAATAACCAGAGCTCATGAGAAACTACTCCATCGGCCATGTGCCAATAGATGATACAATCTGCAAACGCTTGTAGTAACCTAGAGGGCTGGAGCCAGTAGACAGTGATTGTCAGGAGGAAGACAGTCTCCCTCCTTGTTAGGTACTGCAGAGGTTTTTACAGTTATGAAATGCTAACTTGGCTGATGGGAAAGAGAAAATGCTAACAGTTTTCATGGAAGGAGTAAACAGTTTTAAAAAGGATGGCAACACTGCATGTGTAGTACCTGCAACTGGAACAGCTTTCCAGTATTAACTGTCAAGCTGGGCGTTGCACTGCATACATTTATAAATATTAGCATGTTTTTTCTAAGTTTCCCAGAAAGGAAATGTAATGAATGACCTTAATGGATATTGGAAATATCCCCTGCACCACTTTGTCTGGTCATGAAACTGTAAATCTCTGCACCACACTGGCATTGCTCTGCAGCCATGGATTATCCTCAAGCCCAAAGCACATAGTTTCACTCACAGACACTGTGAGAACTGAGAGGAGAAGATGAGAAGTGTGCTTGAGCAGTAGCTGTTCCTAAATCCAAGTTTAAGTCCAAGCCTAACTCCAACCCCCACCCTTGCAACTGGCATACACCAGAGATGAGCACCATCCACAGAGTTTAGAAAAAGCAGTTCTCTCAGCACACATATTTGCACTCACTCTATGTGCTTTATCCTGCTCAGCAGTAACGCAGGCTCTGAAACTTCTATTTTCCTTAATGAGACCTTATTATTCACAACTGTATTTTGCTAGCCCTAAAACTACCCTTGCAGCTGTTGCATGGTACAACCAGAAAAATGTAAGACAAACAAGACAAAGCCTTCTAATTTTAAACCCAAATCTAAATCCATGTCAACTACGCCCAAATCAAACTTCAGTTTGTTTTTCATTTAGCACTTCTCACACTTTACTGGAAGTTATTATACTGCCTTCTCCTTTGCTGTAGACTAGCCTTCCTTGTAGATTTTTAGAGGGATCCATGAATCTCAATGCTGTAACTATGCTGTAGGCCAAAAAATGCCACCTCATACTGTGAATTTAACACTTAGCACTATTACTGACACTGTCATTTTCAGAAATGAACAAAACTGTTAAACCCCTTCTCTTATTTGACTTGATTATTCTAAACTATGCCATCAATAAGCTACTGATAAAAAGTTAACAAACTTCTGCCAAGCCTAGCCCTCTACTTTTGTCAACATTAAATGTCCTAGGAAATAATTATTATTTCTCTCATATGCTGAGCATTACTTACGCTTAATACTAGCCTTAATCTATATTAGAAATCAGCAAGTCCTACTTGCATTTGAAAATTGACGTAAACCATTGCACTAGAAAGTTCCACAATACTGCTTTGGAAAATGCATGTGTATCTTTCTGAAACGTCGGAAGTAAGGAATGCAAGAGAGTATCTGGCTGGCATCCTGCAAACCACAGAAATATATTTTACTGGGATTAAACAGGATGCACATGAAGCATAGTGAAACAGAATGTATCATGAAAGAATGCAAGAAATGGGTACTAAAATACTTGAAAATGCTTGTTTCCAAATAAACTGTATTGCATATAGCATGTTAATTAAGGGTCTTTTTCAGCCATGAGTTAAATATTTATTTTTACAAAACTTGCTTATGTGTTCTCGTAGACTGTCTTTAGACAATACTATAGTGATTAACAAGTAGCATTGCAGCTGATTTTATTATCCAGCTTCTTAATCAGTCTCCAATACTGTATACAAAGAAATGGAATGACATGAAGTCAAATAAAGTTCAGCAGCAATGACATACCACACAGGCTGCAGGAGTGGCAGATCAAAGTGCAACAGGAATTATTTCTGGGAAATTACACCATGACAAAGCTAGTAACTGGCAAAGTGTGATGTAACAGAAAACAAAATCAGAATTCATGGTAAAGGGCTGAATTCCCAGCTGCAGTTAGAGTATGTTTAATGTCTTCTGGTTTCTTCTTTCTTTTCTTTTCATGCATTTGCTCTTTAGTGTGTTTTTTTAAAACACAAATATGACTAATAAGAAATATGGAAATGAAAGTATAAAGGACCTTTTAAATAATCTGGCCCTCTTCCCTAGAATTACAGGAAACAATGAATAGATATGAAGACCAGAAAGCTTGACTCTCAAAGATGCTTTTCTGCATATGTAAAACACTTATCACCATCTAAAACTTTCAATCCTTTGAACAAAAGACTCAAAACTTTTAAAACTACAGCAAGTTATGGCAAGAGACTTTGACTAACAAACTTAAAGGGCCTATAAGACAGATGCCAAAGCTGCTTCTTCCAAGCAGGAAAAAGGCAAGCTGTAGGGTGTGCAGTCGGGGGAAACAAAAGTTGGGCAAATAATTCAGTGTTAGCATTGCTGCTGGCACTGAAGAGGTGGAGTTGTAACAATGGCAGCATTTTGTTAATAAAAAAAAAAAATAATTGACAGGAAGAAATTACCATCCTCATTAAAATCAGGTTTTGGAAATATATTTATTTCAACAAAAGTTGCTACAGAAGTTGTCTTTTGTGCAAAATATCTTACTGGTCTGAAGAGGCAACACAGCACCTCATGTGAAAGGCTGCTGAGCTTTGATAACTAAGAGCAGTATGTACTGCTTTTAAAAAATATTTAGTAGTGCAATGATTATATGATACATCAGTAAACGCAGTGCCGATGAAGGTGTCATTACTGACATGGTATGGTATGAAACAACATATTTTTAAAAAGAAAAATTCCAAAATGAAATTGAAAAATTCCAAAACCTGAGCACACAGACACAATGGAGCAGGGTGGCTGCAGCTTGATAACAAACAGTACCTCCACAACAAACTGAGATTTCAGCTCTGTTGTGGGATGTGTCCACGTGTATGGGTAGAAAAAAACATTTTAACAGCTATATACAGCTCTTCAATCTTCCACACCTAAGAAAGACATAAACCCAAATCTCAGCATGGAGTAAGTACTGTTATCTTTGTAGAATAAACTATCAGCCACTGTTCCAGCATGCACATTCAATACAAACTTACAGAGTACAATCCACCTTTCTAAAATACTGTGTTTATAAAATAAGAGAGAATTTGGTCTCAATTTAAGGTTCAAATACAGATGATCTCATGACAGAGCATAAACTGAATGATGTTTCTGTTGTGGCTAATTACTTCTATGGTGGACTGCCTACACTTTTCTAATTAATGAGTCTCTTTGGTGTTCACAATTTTGCTTGAGTTCATTAAAGAGCTCCTGTTTTGAAATTCCCACCAGACACCATGAGAAGCTTGAGCTGTGCTTGACCTGCAAGTTTGTCCTTATTTATGAGCATCACATGCTCATAATGCCCATCAATGCACAGCAGACCAGTGACCAATTATCCTGGATCATCTGACTCTACACAAAAAGGGCTCCCTTTTGGGAGCTGTGACACAAACTCCCTGCTAGTTTGTGTCGCAGCTTCCCAACACGAACCAGACCCCTTTACAGCCCTGCAGTCCCAGTTGGACTGTCTTCCCTTTTCTCTGAACACATCTCCAAGCAAAAGTGATAGCGTACTGCTGCACGCAGTCCCAATTCTGCAAAAATTCCCCTCTCTTTATCATTTCCTATAGCCCTTACTGCTTCAGGAAATGTACCTCCCAGATATACAGCTGAATAATATAACTAGCATCTGCTGTTCTTTTTCCTGTATCCTTTCTGCTCTTCGAGAGTACAGGAGGCTTTTAAAGCTCTATTTAATATAGCATCATGTGATTTTATGAATAGAAGCAAGGTCTAGGAAGTGATGAAATTTCTGATGGATCTCTGGATAACCCTTCCCCTGGAGAGAGGTGCCACTCCAGCAGCATTTGATGTGGTGAGCAGCCCCACTATGCCTGAACAGAGTTTTTAAGTGCATCACATTCTTGCTGCACAATGTCGGTTTCTTTACAAATGCTCCCTGCTGACAGAAAGCGGCGTCCCAATCTTATGCAAAGCTCAGAATGCTTATCTCAATCCTAGTTCAGCCATGTCAACAAATGCTTTGCACATGGACTGCAGCCTCTGTGTCACTTATATGAGAAACCAACTCTTCTGAACAACTTGAGTGAGGTTTTTTTGGGTTGTTTGCTTTGTTATTGGTTTTTTTTCAATCATGCACACAAGAGAAAGCTCTATTGTCCCACGAAAAAGCAAATACCCTAGCAATGAAGAGAACAAAACATGACTGACTTTTTTTTAAGCTTGTCTAATGATTTCTTGAGAGAGAGACTGAAAAGAGTTTTTCTTCACTGAAGAGTCTCTAAAAAGTCATGGCTACTCGAACAAGAGCTGACAAAATTCCCGTGACTTCTGAGCTATGGTCAGACATCGTGCAGTGAATGAAAAAATGATGAAGTGCCTAACTACAGAAAAGTTTCCCAGATTCATAATATTCATATACTTGGGAGATGATAGAAAAAGTTAATCAAAAGTTACTTTCTTTCCCAAACTCCACCACATGTTATCCGAGAAAGTGGTAGAGGAAGAGATGTTGCATCAGAAGTAAAAATAAAACAGGGAAATATAAAGAACTTGGGTGAGTCTTGAACCTAGTGATCCTACTGCAAGCTTATAGATAAACTTACATGGAAGATAAAACACAAGATGCAACTTCTTCATGTATGAGCGAAAGCCTTCAATTCACTTCAGGCAGACATTTTTGTTCTTCTTCAATGACTTTACACACAATTTTTAAAAAAGACAGCTCTGATCTACGGGTGACTAAACACATAATTAAAGAAGGCAGAAACACAGTGAGAAGCCACCACAACATCAGGTGAGGAATGGGGGTATGTTGGGAGCCTACTCAATGAAGAGAGAGGAAACGCTGAGCTCTTAGATCGCAGGATACAGCTCTCCTCTCCACGTACTTTGCCTCCTGGTTACCGGTGGTAAACACAGCCGTGCCAGAAACGCAGTGAGATCTAGGTAGTCTTACATCTTTGCATATGCCATTGATTACAATTGCACATTGTCTCTGTGCCAGGCTATACAAAACTGCCTCTGCTAGCTCATATTTTTGTATAGGCTTTTCCAAACTTTAACTGTGAAATACATTTTCATATGCATTTCCATTAATTTCATATTTCAACATCTTACTTTGTTTTTATTGAAAAAGTTCAGTTACTTACTATCCGTCCATCATCACTTAAGCAAACATGCCAGTTTGTGGCTATTTTCATTCTGACTGTCTCAATCTATGGAGAATGACACATCTAAAATGTTGTTTTAGCTTATGACAATATATATATCTTGTATGACTTTCCGCTATAGACTTAAAACCATGTATACACACTATTTATGTATAAAAATAACCACTTAAAGTAGTTGAGTACCACTGAACTATTTATAGACATAGAGTCCTTGCCATGAAAGACACCTTAAGCTTTGAGGTTGCTGAGGCTGCAGAAGAGGTAGCAATGTGTTTTCCACTAAATGGGCTTACTCTAAGTTAAAATTTTAAAGTTCTTTCTAAAACCAACATTACTAGAAAACATATTTCACTAATCACCCATCAAGCCAAATGTTGTGGCAACAGTGGATTTCACATCAAGTTTTATGGCTGAAGAGATGCAGCAGACACAAAGCCTTTGCTAGGATTGTGCTACATACACCCAAGTATCCATACATCCCTTGAAAAGCAAACAATACTGTATCAGATACAAAATTATATAAATTTAAGTTCACTTAATTTTAATATTAATAATTAGAACTTGCCAGCCCTAACAATTTGTTTTAATCTCAACAATGCTAAGATGGAAAATATCCCACATACATACAACATCTAACAAAGATACTACTGGTACAGGAAGGAATGAAATGAAAGTTAAGCTTCTACAGAAATTATGAGTCTGAGGAAACAGCTGTATTGGACATGAAAGTAAAATATTAACAGAAAGAAAGACTTCAGATCAAATTGTGTAAAGGAAAAAAGCCTTTAGAATACTTCAACTTTTGTTTTAATAATATAAATATCTATTCATAAAAAAGATAACTGTAATATAAAAACTAATTAACTGAAATGCATTTAAATGAAATACAGACTTATTAAAGAAAACCAAGTTGCAACATTTTTTCCTTAATCTTTTAACTGGACATGTAACAAGCTGTTCGAACTGCTTACCATTTGCCTTGCTCATTTATAAACTGTTGAACTGCATATCCAAACTGCTCTTTCGACGGACCAGAAAATATTTTTGCTCCTAGGAGCCCAACGTTGTAGGCTTCACAGCAGTTATGAAGAATGCCTGTTAACAGAAAGATTATGATTATCGCAGAAGCAATTAAAGAAGGATTTTGATTCCAGTGAAAAAGGCTCTTCATCTGTGGCAGCTCCCCCGATAGAAGAAAACAAAACGTAGCCTTTGACACATGCAAGAAAGAACCAGCTTTTTCCCTACAGTACCCATCTGCCAATGTGCAATGTCCGTCTAGCACTCTTTACATGTGCTATAATAATGTGGGCAGAGATCAATGACTCATTTCACTGTTTGCCTTAATAAAAGTTGCAGCATTACTAATAGGAATGCTTTAGCTGAAGGGAGAGAAGAAATATGATTCAGAGGTCTGTTATCCTCCTTTACCTTAAGGCAGAAGTTAAGCTAATGGCACAGCAAACACATCAACAGCCTGCTGAGGTACGTTAGAATCATAGAATTGTTCTAGTTGGAAAAGACTCTTAAGATCAAGTCCAACCATAAACATAGCACTGTGAAGTCCGCCACTAAACCATTTGTCTACATGCATTTCTACACATCTTTTTAATACCTCTAGGGATGGTGACTCCACCACCTCCCTGGGCCGCACGTTCCAGTGCTTCACAACCCTTTTGGTGAAGAAAGTTTTCCTAATGTCCATCCTAAACTTCCCCTGGTGCAACTTGAGGCCATTTCCCCTTGCCCTATCACTTGTTACTTGGGAGAAGAGACTGATCCTCACCTTGCTATAACCTTCTTTCAGCAGGTTGTCTAGAGCAAGAAGGTCTCTCATAAGTCTCCTTTTCTCCAGGCTAAACAAGCCCAGTTCCCTCAGCCACTCCCCAGATGATCTGTTCTCTAGACCCCTCAACGGCTTTGTTGCACTTCTCTGGATGTGCTCCCGCACCTCAATCTCCTTCCTGGAGTGAGGGGCCCAAAATTGAACACAGTATTCAAGGTGCAGTGTTGAGTACTCACCAGTGTTGAGTACAGGAGGCCAAATACTTCCCTAGTCCTGCTGGCCACACCATTTCTGATGCAGGCCAGGATGCCATTGGCCTTCTTGGCCACCTGTGCACAGTGCTGGCTTATGTTCAGCCAACTGTTGACCAACACCCCCAGGTCCTTTTTCTGCCAGGCAGCTTTCCAGCCACACTTCCCCAAGCCTGTAATGTTGTGTGGGGTTCTTGTGGCCCAAGTGCAGGACCCGGCACTTGGCCTTGTTGAACCTCGTAACACTGGCCTTGGTCTATCAAACCAGTCTGTCCAGATCCCTCTGTAGAGTCTTCCTGTTGTCAAGTTAGATCAATGCTCTCGCCCAGCTTGGTGTCTCTTGGTGCCCTTGATCCCTTCATCCTAATGACTGATGAAGATATTAAAGAGAACTGGCACCAATACTAAGCCCTGGGGAACACCGCTTGTGACTGGCCACTAACTGGATTTAACTCCATTCAACATAACTCTCTGGGCCCAGCCATTCAGCCACTTTTCATTAAAATTAAAATCCACTGACAATAACTGCTAGTACTGTTTGTATGCTAGTGACTATCTGTGACTTAATGTTTGAAGCACTGGAACAAAAATCAGATTATCTACTGCATCAGAAAACCTACAGTTTTGAGTCATTTTGTTATCATGCTAGAAGTTTTTTGTTTTCAGTCCAAACAGTCTGGACAGTTGTCCAAACAGGAAAACTTAGAAATACAAACATGCAAGATAGAACTGCATTAATCAGTCATGACACTTAACACTGAAACTCCACTTTTCTGAGGTCATGGTATTAATTACTTATCCTTGGGCACTTGCACGCCTAGGAATAAGGGTATGCCACACCATTTCAACTGGGGGCAACTGGCACTGTAGGCTGGGGACAAGGTCCTAAGTGTATCGAGTTTGCAGGACATGGGGGCTCAGTCCTCATTCAATAAGGACCTAATTTCTTTCTGATCAAGAGCCTTAAGTGGACGTCTAAGCGAATGTCCACTAAGCTGCAGGAAAAGGCCAGATTACCTTAATAGCCAGGGGTAGAATACTCCTCCTCCATCTTGGAGATGGAAGGACTGAGACAATGGTGGGATCTCAGGAACAAGCTTCAGCCCAGCTGAGGAACACCTATGGGCTCCTGACAATCCTCAAAATAATGGCAGCGACAGAAGAAATAATGACCTGAGGTTATGCTGTGTAGTTACTGACAAAGGTTCCCAGGTGAGGCAGGTTCACAGAGTTGCTCAGGGGTAAATAACATCCCTCATGGTTCCCCTCCCTTCCTGTGTGCCCAGACAGAATGAGTTCTATTGGCTCTACACACAAAATATGCCTCACCATAGTTATTTAGTATGAGTCATTGTGTAGTAAAGTGGCAGCCTTTATATAATCCCTTATAACACGGACCCTTTAAAGAAACACGTGTTAATCTTTGGTGTCTTAAAAATATAAGCTCCAATTCTAAGTATTTCTCTAGTTTTGATGGGCAGAGACCTCATCGTTGGTATCACTCTCTTCTAGGTCCAGTAGTTTAGCTGTAATAGTAATAATAATAATAACATCATAGTGAGAACATGAAAATCACAACTGTAGGTTTGCAGGCAAAGTTCATGACATGTAAAAAATTTCAGAGAATTTTATACCTTTGCCCATAGAACAGAAAACACAAATGGTACTACCAGAATATTAAATACAGCTCACACAGCTACAAATTCAAAACAGGAAATAATATATTACTTATTTCGAACAATCACTATCTACAGCTGGCTTCTGGAAAGCAAGCAGTCACCCTCTGCTAAAATTATAGTTCCCTGAGAAACATCCTTAGAGATAAATGTATTTCCTGAGTCATGTTCTTTAAGACTGGAGACGAGAAAATGTACAGACACATGACTCTGTGTTTTGCAATACTTTTGACACTAAACACAACCACATATATTCACAGTTCAAGTCTGGGTTTTGGGGAGAGGGAAAAGAGGAGTTGAGACAGATATTGATTATTGCCAGTAATTCTTTTGTGATCTAATTTACCTGCATTTATTAAAAATATTTTGCTTATGTTGCATCCTAGGTTTATTTTTGGGTCCGTTGTTCTCAAATTATAGCATCCCCAGTCAGAAATCAAACACAGTTTAGCAGTGTCCCATTCTCAGAGGCCACAGGAGACTATACCGCAATGCCATCCCACATGTAAATACAGAGGAAGAATAACTCTCCAAGTTATAAAGTACACATAGAAATAAACCCTGGCTTTCAAATGAAGAGCCAAGAGCATTTCAGAATGATAAACATTTCCAGTCTGACCCCAAATCCAATAACATCTAGAGAAAAACTCTTGACCGTCCGGACTCTGTTGCACAGTTATTAGCAAATCACAGTGCTAGCCAGAGGGTGACTTTGCTTAAATGCCTTCGAAGTGCACTGGCCAACTTTCAAAGTGTGTCCAAGGTACCGCCACCTTGTAGCATTTATTTTTTTAAATGCTACATCCAGGGCAAAAATTTCCAGAACTGGATAAAACTACAGAGACTAGATGTCACAACCAACAGCCTGAAGGGAAGTCCCCGCACTGGTTCAAATTCTCCTAGGGCATTGGGACAACTCAGAGATGGGCCAGCAAAACACTTGCTGGGTTAGGCATTGCCTGTCCAGTTCCACCCTTGCTCTCCCACAGGGGCTGCAGCATCCCTCCCTGGACTTTCCAGTCCCGCTCTTCTTGCCTTGCTTTCTCCAAGATGATGTCTGACTCCAAGGAGCAAAGATACTGCCTGGCCCTACCTGGGGATGCTTCAGCTCCTTGCAGTTCCTCTGGGCCCCATCACTGCTTAGAGAAGCAATGCTCTTTTTATCTCCCCAGCATCTTATCTCATCTCCTCACTGAACAATTTCACCCATCCTCCCCATTTACCACCAGGGTTTCCTTTTAGTCTTTTTAATAGTTTGCATTACTGCAACATCAGAGCATTGCTCTTTGAGGGGAAGACTTTCCAGAACTGGATAAAACTACAGAGACCACATGTCACAAACAACAGCCTGAAGGGAAGTCTCCATGCTGGTTCAAATTCTCCTAGGGCACTGTGACAACTCAGAGAGGGGCCAACTTAATAAGAATATTTTAAATATTTTAAATTATTTTTAATAATTTGTACCACTGCAGCATCAGAGCGCTGCTCTTTGAGGGCAAGAATTTCTACCTCGAATAATGGGAAAAATGCCTGTCAGACCACAGGTCTCTTCTCAAGCTGCCTCTACCATCCTCATTTTCTGGCCAGGCAGCCAGTCGAGGACAGCCAAAAGAAAAGATCAAAAAGGCAACAAGAAAACCTTGCCTCTGAAGAGGCTGTCACCTGCAACACTCTTACGGATCAGCTTTGCCTTTCACTCACGACTGCTCTGCAAAACCAAAGTAGAAAAGCTGGCAAATACGCTCTGACTCAACACAAACATTATCAAGTGAACTACAGTTTCAGCATATTTCAATCACAGTCATTTTAAATTCCACATTTTCATAATCATTACCGGGTTTTTGATTTTAAGATCTACTCCACACAAATCTTACCTCATTTGGGCCTAGCAAGTTGCAATAATATACTAGGCATTTTGCCCTCATTTTCCTCTGTCTTATCTAGTGCTTATACCATAAGGACATCTTTAATCCATTTTGTACATCTATCTAAATACAGTATTCAGAACAAGAAATTCAAGCATTTGTATCCAAAAAAAGGGAAACTGCTAAGTTTGCTTCAAACCTATTTTAAGCCTGTGCCAGAATAAGAGGGTCTCTTATGCATTAAAAGGACGCCAATCATTGAAGCATCTAGGTTCAAAGTACTGTATATTCTAGGCTGGAAAGATTCAGTATCTGTTGAAGCCTTCAGGCACTGAACTTTGATAATATAAGACTCTTGAAATAAAGAAAATTAATTCACTATCTGGATTTTAATAGCTTTTGGTGACAGACTTCTACTTTGTGACCTAACAATCATGATGAGTGATTAGTCAGGCAAATAAAAATCCACTTCCTAACTTCTGCCTGTAAATGGTGCTTTATTTACAGTCAAATAAACAGACTGCATGGAACAAAGGAAGCCAGATACAAGCCTAAAGCTTCAGAAGGCCCCTCTGAAGACTTCAAAAGCAGCAGTTGCTCTCCACTGATTGGGTAAGGGGGCTTAGGTGCTTTGTTCTAAGAGAACATTGAGCAAAGTAGCTCCCAACATAAAGCTTCAGACCAGAAAAGTTAGAAAAAAATCCTTAATGGGATAAAAGGAACTGTAAGCTTTCCAATAAACTCCAGTATCTCTTTGCATGGAATTTTGGGGGAGGGAATTCCCGTATTTCATCAACTTCATTATTGCTGTGTATTCCACAGGAGCTGCAGTGTAGGAGTATAGCTGCTTTTACATTGCTGCACCACCATTTTCTTGCTCCTAGTAGGACAAAAAATAATACGTGTTCTGACTGTGCAGCTTTAAGCCTGAACATGTGGGAATTTTTCCGTAAATATAAATGACAAGTCTAATGATGGTTATACTGCCTTCTGTTTGCTGCCGTTGAAGTACAAGCTGAAGCAAGTTTATTGAAGTAATAGCTCATATTAGGTACACCCAGTTCATAATTATTTGATTTTGTAAGCAAAGCTCACAGCTTAAAGCAAGCAGAAAATATCTGTTGGGTAATCAGTTATTTAATGTCACGATTTTAATAGTTGTTTGATTGTAACCCCATATTCAGATTAATCAGTGTAACAAAAAAAATTATTTAATTGGATGTGAAAAAATTTAATCAGATTTTATGTGTTTGACTACTTGGTTTGTGAAGTAAGTTTATATAAGTTGAATAAAATATACTAAAATATTATTAGCCTGGATTTTGTATCATAAATGTCATAATAAGCATGTCATTTTGTTTCCAATAGAAACAGTAAAATTAATCCACCTAACGGTAAGCATCAGTTTTAAATTTGTCTAGTATTAACCTTGACACTAGGAAACTTTACAATGAAGGAAACTTCATCACCCTTCTTCCTTAACAGTATGGTGTTCACTTTTTCAAACAACTGTAAAAGAGAGAAAGTTTGTTATGTAATCCAGCCAAGCAACCATTTGTCTTTCTGAGTGAGCATTCACATCGGTAATGACACCAGGAGAGGGAACAGAAAGAGCCTCTGTTGGCAGCTCCCCTTTGCTCTAGCATGGCCATGGCTACAACTGCTGCACTTTGTGCCACCTCCATCAGGGCAGTGGACCCCAACAAACCCAAGTCATCAGCACTCCGGGGTATTTGAGGGTGGAAGGGGTACGCATGTAGTGACTCAAGAAGAGCAAGCCCGTGACCTGGCATTATGGTAAAACCAAGATAGTATTACACGCATTCTTGCACGGTTTTTTTAGTCTATGAACTGTTTTGGAAAAAAATATCAAGAAAATTCCACTGAATTATTTTCTGCTTCCTGAAGCAGTTTCATGGATTGGCAGCCAGTAAGATGTGTAGAGCCTACACTGCCTTAATTACTCAGTCTAGCATTTTTTAAAGTATCTATTCTTTCTAGAAGTGGGCTTTACTTTGCCAGTTATGTTTATCAATAGATAAAGAGATTTTTAAATCCCTTTAGCATTTTTTAAAGTATCTGTTCTTTCTAGAAGCGGGCTTTACTTTGCCAGTTACGTTTATCTGCTCCAAGAGAGCCACGACAAATTCCACAATGAAAATTTTCCCCTTGGTCTCAAATATTTCTCCCTCCAAAGAACACAGGCCAGCAGGGCCCTGACACCTGTCAGGCCCCACTGGGGGCACAGAAAAGAAAGCAGAGGGAGCGATGAGAGAATTTGTAACTCGTGGTTTCTGCTGGCTTTGCTTGACAGCAGACTGCGCACTCTGGTTCAAGCTTTCTCCATGACTGAAGTATTTCTAAGGGCTCTCTTTGGGGTGGATTTTCTCGTGTTTTGTATTGTGCAAGGTCACACTGGATCTCCTTATTTGTCAGGGAGCTTTTAAGAGCACTTTTGTCTCACTCCAGTACCCAACTGGTTAGGTTTTTCATCCCTCTGCAAAAATTTGCTGAAATTGGCTCACAGGTTCCAAAGCTAGCAAGGGAGTACAGCCACCTACAGATATGGTTCTTACTATAATCACCTATTGTCCTTGAAATATTAGGCAGAAGGTGGAGTGAAGGCAGGAAAGCAAAGTAATAAAGTTATGAAAGAGAGAAGTCAAGTAGTATTGGCTTCACATTATATATATTTAGTATCACTTTACTGATTTTTATTAAAAGGCAACAACATCTTCGTGTAAGAGTAAAGTTACTTCCTTATTATTCTGAAATTATGTTATCAGAACAATAATCCAACTGGAATTAGTCAGATATTCTTACAGAATGTACAAACCATAATCAGAACAGCTTTCATAATGCATTGTGTTCTGAAGGTTTTATTGACAAGACTGTTACTACAAAACAAGCAGCATACAATTACTTTATTCTATTGATTTGAAGCACAGATATTCTTCACTGTAGCTTTCAGAAGCCACGGAGCAATTCTCACTGCAATGCACTTGTTCAGGGAGGAAATCTGCCCAAAAAAGGAATAACTTTTTTTTTCCCCCTAATGGATTAGTCTTCAGCCTGATCCACTTTACTGTATTGGTATGTGAATTGTGTGCATGCACAGTTAACGTCATCAAATCAAGTTATTTTCATGTAAAACAAGTAATTCTATATTGGTTGCACTGTTTGGGGCTTTTCTGTAAATGAGCATATATGTAAACCACTTTTTTATTGTATCTTTGGTATACCCGGTCAGGGCTATGTGGAACCCACTTTATGCAGTGAAAATAACAGAGTACTTGTAATTTGATTTGGAAAGGTATACTAACCTTTATCCAATACAGTCAAGATAAGAAAAAATATTTTCTCATTAGTTTTGTCCTGTGCATTCACTTATCTGTTTTTTGTAATTTTTTTTCAATATGCACAACTTCATCAGTGACTTGTGAATACCTTCAGCTCCTGTACAGAAACAGCCATTTTATAATCACAGTTAATCTGTTTTTATTTAAAACAGATTTTTATTATGAACAACATCCTAAATAAAGACAACATGAAGCTCTGACAGGAATATAAAGGAGGCACTGGATTTTTTGTACTAGAAGTCGGAGTACCTTACAATCCTCACTCCAATTACTTCATTGATATTTCATTATGTTTACAGAAGCCTTAAAAGGCAAGTCTTCATTTTACTGCTTCAACTATTTGTTTTATTTTCTTTTATCTTGAGACCAATGTTCTCTTCACATCAGCTAAAATATCTCAAACAATGTAATAATTAACAGAGATTATAACATTTAGTGTAGAATTAAATTAGAGGCCACAAGAAAAACCCCTACCCAGGAGAAAGGAAAAACAGTGCCTCATTTGGTAACAAATCCTTCCAAATGCCCCTCTTCCTCCCCTCCTCTCCCTCCCTCCAACAAGTTTTCTTGGCTCAGTTGGACGACTGCTTTTTCCTGGAAGTAGGTCAGCTTCCAGTCTGAAAGCCTCCAAGTGTGTGAAAGCCTGAGTCACCGCCTTTCAGTTACAACTGTTTATGATCCATGAAGCTGCACTGAAGAGTTACCAATAACCTGCTATAAAAGCAACCCAAACATGGTATGACACACAAATTGTGAATGAAAAGTTAGAGAGGCTGGAACAACACGACTCACTGCTGCCCATTTTACTGTTCTGGCAGTGCTGCAGAGTGAGAGATGTAATTAAATTTACTCATGACTGCCATTAGTTCCTCTGAAAGACTTGTCTTTCTCTTGAGAACTCCCTATTTGTGGCCTGCACATTGCTCTCCTTGGCTCCTAGAGCTGATGAATAAGCTGCTCTTCATCTGGAGTTAAGAAATCTCAACAAGCTACTGTACACACACAGACTGATTCCAAAGTAATGCTTAAGAGCAGTTCCTGCAGGACTGACAACTTCCTATGTGTTTTTAATAAAGACAGCAAGTATTCAAGCCTACTCAAATTTATTAACCTGGCTCATTTCCATCATGAAGTTCATTGGGAAAAACTTTCTTTTACAGAAAATTCACATAAATTGCATCTTTTTAATATGATCTCCAGTTTTTCTTTTCTTTTATCTTGGTACAACAAACAGGATTGTTTTATCTTTGTCCTTAGAGTACCACAACTTGTTCTTAACAATACCACAAAGTAATTAAAAGTACATGAGGCTAACAAGCTGTACACACACACGTTTTACATGCAGTTAGGTCACTGGCTTCACAAGTAATGATAACAGAACAGCTTTGCCTGCTTCCCTATGATAAAATGTGACTGCTCAAGTGACATTTCACTCCAGCAAACTCTCTTCCCTTGAGTCTACATTATCAGACCCTTTTTTAAAACCAGCAATTATTTCCAAATATACTCAGAAACGGATGATTCACATTACGACTGTAAGAGAGGAAATCTGTGTCCTCACATCAAAACTGATGCAACTGCTATCTCTATATCCTATTTGCTGCATTTGCTTGTTTCAGCTGCTATGAAAACATGTTTGTACACAGACAAAAATGCATGCTTGCACACAGGTATCAAGATGGGAAAGCAACCAAGGCATCTGTATTTCCCTACCCATATCACACTCTAGGTTATATGAAAATTTCAGTGTATTAGAACATATTAATTATGTCTTATTATATTACTGTTAAATGTGACCTGTAAAGGCTAAATTAGAAAAAGCCTGAGGGAGTTGCCATCACTCTCTGCTGCTCAAGTGTCGCAGTTTGCAGCATGACTGCAGTGTCTCGAGACCCATTTCAGACACCATGTTTAGGACCCTGTTCCTACCTCACAGCTTCTCAAGAGCTAGCTGGGACCTCAGCTTTCTGCACTTTCAGCCCCAGAAACATGAACAGCCCCAGCTGTAAAAAGTTTCCTACATCACTTCCTGCAACAAGAAAACCTCCAAAGCACCACAGGATATATAATACAATAGTTGGAAGAGCTATAATTATCAGAACCTTTGTCTTCCTATAGCAGACTTAACAACTATTTCTCTCCCCGGACCGCAATGGGAGCTCATGGCCTGGCAGCCTGAGTGGTAGGGAGGTGGTCCCGGTCACTCACCTGAAATTCCTCCTTAATGCACATTGAAATGATCAACTTTGGCATCCAGTAGGGCCTAGGCAGAATCTGGGCTCATTGAAATCCGGACAACAATCCAGAAAGCCCGGACTTCAGCAGCTGCCTAATCCAGAATGAACTTCTAATCTGTGACCTAGGCTTCATCGTATGAAGATGCATAAAAATTCAGACTATGCTACAGTTGTAGAAGCACCCCTGTCTAAAGTGCAAGGTATCCTATCCTACTTCAGACCCACTCTGATATCATAGCCAGAGGTGATGTACTCTTAAATAATTTCTGCTGTAAATTATTAAATCATTTAACTAAATAGCCAAATAGCTTTTTTTGAATGCACTGCCAATTTACCAAATATGAATTGCATGAGCAGTCCAGAAAGGCCAACTCAGAACTCCCCTCCTCCCAGCTAAGTGCTCCAAACGTTAGGCCACAGCCAAGATGTGTCTTTGCTTGTCCACCTGGAAACATGTATATGCATCCCCGGATTAGCTGAGACCTGGTTTCAATAGCAGAGCCAGAGAGTGCTTCTCTGACTACTTTGTCACCTGGTAGCAAAGATTCTTCTGGGAAAGTTTGAGAGGCAAGTCTACATCACCATGAACCTCAAGGGAGAACTGAGCCCACATTTCCGAGATGACTATTACCATCACTTCTGAGGCAGCTACTTCTTGAAAAAAAAAAAAACAACAAACCTGAGCTAGACACCTACCTCCCAAAATTCTTTCTCATTCTTGACCTTAGAGGAAGAAGGCACCTCATGCATGTGCCTGAGAAGGATGGCATAGAAACAAACATGCACCCTGGCCCACTGCTTAGCTGCAGGAGCCTTCCTGCTTTGCAAGCAAGATTTTTTTGTGCACTTTAAAAGCGCCTAAATGTCTCTGCTGAGTCCAAGGCACCTAACTCTGCACTCTGAGGCAGGAGGACCAGGTTTTCAGGTGAAGTGAGGCTGCAGCATGCACTCTCCTAGCCCTCAGCCCACACATCAGACTCCGGCACATCCAGATGCCTGTCATCAGGTGGGTGACAGCCAGAGTTCAGAAAGAAGTTATCTTTTCTGTAAAATGCAGCCATTGTACATTTTGAGGTCAGGGAGAAGGGCCCATGTACATTTAAGAAGACTTTTCTGGAGATAATACTTGCTTCCACATGAGCAGAACAGTTGCTTTTTGTCTTCAGAGAAGTGAAGTCTATTGTAGCTCCCAGCTTCACAGAAAGACAACTCCAGAGACTCTTAAAGTATTTTTTTTACTGTTCAATAGGATGAACTGTTTGGGGTAGTTTGGAAAAGAAAACAAAAACAAAAAAAAGAGAAAGTAAAAACAGTGAAATGAAAGGATATTTGGATAGAGTCAAATGGATAACTATTATTAGAAGAGCTACTTAAGGACTGTTATCCAAACAGTGCTGTTGGATTTTTTTCTCTTTATTGTTTTGCCCATCTTAATAAGAAAGTTGCTTTGTTTTCAGTCATTTCTAGATGAAGTGCCAGGCCACTTAAATATTTTCCACTTAGGAAAGGTTAGCTAAATGCTCACTTGAGAAATTTCTAATACCTATAAATCCAATCAGTTCTATGTGCATCTGCAGTACTGCACATAAAGATAACTGAATTTTATACTACACATTAAGAACACTGGATTAAAATTCTCTGATGTTCATTATAAGAACACTTATTGTCTTACTAGAATTTATAGTTAAGAAAGTAGAATCAGTGAAAAACTAATAAAACGCTGTGCTTTTCTTCATTTAACAGTTACCACTCTCCTCAAATAGAAAATGCAAATAAGGATACAGGCACAGAAACATTTGACTCACACACCCTCCACTACAATAATATTTGGTAACCACTTAGGGCACAACTAGTTGCCCAGGGACAAGATACTCCAGTTGCTTCTGCTTCTGGCAGGTGTCTATTAGCTGGATTCTTCTGTGGTGTACTTTCCTTATTGTTGCATGCTGCTATTAAGAAACCATCCCACTAACTTGACACAAGTTGCCCTGATTTGGACACTACATAGACATTTATCTAAGAGAAGGAGACCAGCCAAGGGTAAATTGAGGCTTAAAGTCCAGTAATTCACTGATTTGTTGTTATAGCAGATAATGTTATGAAGTTGAATTTCTTACCTGGTGTGCTTTCGCAGTTGAGTGGAGACACGAACACAACAGTCACAAGAACTGAGAAGTTATGAGAATTGACTGCTGTGTAGGTGGAAAAGGTAAACGCCCTGCTAGATAATCCAGGTCGTTTACCAGCACGCAGCTGCCTGACTCCAGGCAGCACAGAGCATGACACAAACACATCCCCAAAAAAGTGCTGGGTGCACAATTTCTCGTAATGGCATCCATTGCTGCACTAAGCTCATGTGAACTGAGCGCAGGTCAACTGTTCCTCATTCAGATACACAGTCTGATCTTGCAGTTGTCTGAGGTATTTACTGAGTAATCCAGTGGGTCAGGCAGCCTGGGCATCTGCAGTATTATCATTACACACAGCTTTGTGTGGCAGCCTTAACACAGCATCAACTGCTTCCAGCAGACTTGCTTAAGGGTTACTCATATCTGAGCTAGCTAGACAGACAGATAGATGGATTGGTAGATGGAGAAAAAGGTAGAAACCTTATTAAATCTTTCCCCACCACCACCTGCATTCTCAAAGTCCGTTATATCCTTAGGTATTTCCACTATGCAATGTGCTCCCTTAGAGAAGTGAGTTGTTAACAGTAATTTTCTTCAAGATTTCTTGTCTGTTCTTTAGAAATAACCACCCATATTAGCCAAGAAGATTTGTGAGATTAAAAACAAAAATCCTGTATGAAATAAAGGAATGATGATGAACTTTGAAGCAAGATTCAAAGGGCAAAATAAATCATGAACAAGGCAAGAGAGTTCCACCAGGGCTCTGCATAACTTCCAAGCCCTTCACCCTGTCTACTAGTAATTTGAAAGGGACAAAAGAATCCGTGACATTCATCACGTGTGACATTCAACAATGCCTATGCCATGTGGTTATACACAAAATGTCTTTGCTTGTCCTGCATTCAAAGAGTCTGTGTTGATCTTACTTCTTTGCCCGTGTAATTCCTCTTTAAAGTCCTGAATAATATGCAAGTCTTACTAGATTTTTGACAAATATGCATCTCCAGGAGAAAATAAAACTCTAAAGATCCTGAAATGTTATTCTGGGACTCATTCTAAGCAGCAGCTACTAGCACTCAGAATGATTTTATTTGGGAATTCAGAACTCCCAGCCTGGTTTGGTAGTGATGGAAATGCTCACATAGCTTTTGTTGATTCTATTAGATGCCTCTAGTATTCTCTATCTCTAGAAAATGAGTGCAGCCTCAGCAGGAAGAATGTTATCACATATTGCTTTACTGGGACATATACTCACACTCAGCTAATATAGAAAGAAGGTATCATTTATCCCTTGTAAGTCACATTCATTAATTTTTATTATCCTTTTATCAGTGCCTTGAGAAGTGGTTATTATGTTCATATAACTGTTCAGCATGGAAATGGGTCAGTCTTTCACCTAAATGTTTATATATTAAAAAAAAAAAAACAACAATAATCCTTTTCCACTATGTTTTTAACAGAAATGAAGACCAAGGCTGAGACAGTTCTCTGATGTCCTTGACTAATTCGAATAGGGACAGTACAGCCCATTTATTTACACAAAAAATAAGCTTATCAATGTACTTTCTCTCGCTGTGCAGGGTCTGAAATCCTAACACAAGACAGTATCACAGGGCCAGAGATCACTATGTGAAAAAGAAGTCCTAAATATTAAAACCGCTAATGGAAATGTCCTAAGCCAAGCAGATAACATGTGTTGGTATGCAAGTGCATGTCTATGCCGATGAGAATACAGCCTGTGTCCTGTCTGCATTTCGGCATGGTCACCATGGAAATGGAAACTGGCCTGCACAGAGCCTAACAAAGGAAACCTTTAAATGAAAATAACAACAGTGGATAGAGCCTGCCCAAGATTTCTGCTGTGCAAAATGACTTGCTTTACTTGTCTGAAAATGTAGAAACTTCCTTTTACCTGCATTATCCCTATAGGAAAGTATTTTATTCACATTTAGCTGTTTTGATATTAAGCCATTACATTGGCAGTTCCAATTAGTAGCCCTCATGAAAACACATTACATGAAGTACATGGAAAACCCACTTTCATTCATTCAAAATTAACAATAGTGAAGAAAGACCACAATTAATAACATTTATATGCTGGCTAAGAAACACAATAAAACCAAGGAGTATCAGTCCTTTTACTTCTTTGACTTTTTAAATGAAAATTCTGCATTATTGAATAAAAAAAAAGCAAAGAACAAATTGAAAATTGTTCCAGAGCCAGGCAGCACACAGTTAAAACTTATTGGGAAGGTCTCATGTTGAGTTTGCTCAAATTATACACAAATAAATATTAACTTAATGTGTTTAGGACTGTGATGGTATGTATGCTTTCTAAAATAAACATCATTTGTATAAAATTCAAATCCAGTAATACAGTATGAATGAAGCCTTACTTCAATGTGCAACGCTGCGGAAGGCAGAACTCCAGAAATAATATATAATAATGCTCCTACTACCTGACAAACTTTCTTAAAATACGAAAAAGTAGAGATAGTTTTCATTTAAGAAGAGTTCACATTTGGTTCATGCTTTCAAACAATGTCCAGATTTAGAATGATTTTTAACTTTAACATTACTCACAAACAGAATAAAGCAGCAAGGTAACAGATGATCACAAAAATGGGGAAAGGCAGAAATTAACAGGGGTTAAGCTGGTGTGTGTACATGTGTGTTACAATCATACACTGCATTTTCACCTGGACTTCTTGCTTCATTTTCGCACCAAATGTGCAATTTTCACTCACTATTCAGTCATTAGTTTAGTCCTTGCTGCTCAGTACACGGCCTTGTACTTTCTATGCATACTATTTTAACCTGCTGAATTAGCAACTTCCTTGTGGATTCATCTCCACATATCTTGACCATAAGCATGTAAATATTTGCAAGTGACAAAGAATTTATTTTTCAACACTCGAGTGAAATGAGATCTCATCCTTAGCCCCATCAGAAAAAAATAAAAAAAGATTAAGGTCAAAAGTACTTACCACTTTTGGATATCTAGTGATACAGCTAAAACCCTTATTTTTTTCAGAATACTTAGCACATTCAAAATACAGTTTCCATTGACTTCATTCACAGCTGTGAATGCAAAGCAGCTTTGCATGTCAAGATGCACTTCCACAACCAGCTCAAGCCTGTGGAAGTGCTGGCTCCAAGTGAAAGGTACTTTTCCAGCTTCCCTCCCTCCTCTGGCCACAAGTTCTGACTGTCCCCTATGCCAGTGCTAACACTTAAATAAATTGCTCAAGTTTAGCTCATCTCCAAAACCAATCTGGCCCAAAAAAGGGAAAAAATTATCCAGGCAAATGGGTCCCTGACCTGTTCCCCAGACCAAGCCCCAGTGATAGCAAAGGGAAACTTGTGGGAACATGCAATTAGGAGTGGACAAAATGTCCTTGCAGTGTCAGCCCCACATTCAGGTCAGCTTAACCAGATCGTGAAAATGCAGCTTCAGTTTTGAGAACCCCTGGCTGAGCAAAGAGAAAGAGAGGAACACAAAAGCTCCAACCACGTGTCAAAGATTTGATTTAAATGACTCGCCTGAAACTGCACTCGCCTTTTGTGACAAAAAAAGGAAATAATCCAATTTTGCAAGGGAAAGAAAAAAATTCTTTCTCTTCATCCTACCTTTCTTCCTCATTCATAGAGCACTTTCTAATTTTAAAACTAAGCAAGGCAAGAGTCCCAGTCTCTTCTCTGATCACACTACCTTCCTCTGTCCACAGGCAGTGACAGCATGATGCACTGATGCACAGAAAAGACAAATCCAAAAAACTTGCTAACTTTTTTCAGGTACTTCCTTACTTTTGCATGTTAAACTCTGTTCTTTTATCACTACTTTCATCACAATTTAAACCAAAGTGATCTAAAGGAAAAGACTGTGCTAGTGGGGTCCTCCTCTGTCCTTCTATACATCTCTACAGCCCGTTGCCAACAAGGTACCCAGGACAACAGGATGTATTTCATCAGCAAGGCCCAGTATGTACCAAACAGAAAAGGGGTTACACTTGAAAATGCTGGATTATATCCAGAATTTCAGAGAAACCCCCCTTCGACTTTAGATAGGGCTGCTTCCTCCTCCAGGCTGCCTGGGTCCCACAGGAATGCTTGAGGACTTGTGGCCTTCAAGTGGTACATCTGTGGCCCGAAAGCCATAACCCTTATCTAGCTGTGACTTTTCACTTCAGAGTTAAAGTGTGAGGGATGTGTACTTCACAGAGCAGGGATTTTAAGAATGTGTCAGGGCCATATCACTTATGTCCTGGGTTGCTAGAGGAAGGTGTGTGGTGGGCTTGAATTTGGAGGCCTGCTGAGGTTGTATAGGTGAGGCCACAGTAAATTTTATTTTCTCTGCTCCTCATGGTCCTCCAACACTATCACTTGAGAATTGACTCTGAAGTAAATTACTCTTATAAAAGAGAGAACAAGCTGATTCAGCAAGAGCCCAGGAATAAGCTAACAGCATGTAGTACTGACAATCAGTGGACCAGAATCCAGAAGCGAGCTGGAAAGCAGACTGCCTCAAATAAGAACAGAGATGGCTGTAAAAGTACCAAATAACAGGAGAACACAAGAGAGAGTTTCTGTGTTTGCAGGTGTAGACCTAGAACTCACACAGAAACAACTACACCTCACTACAACTCCAATAGCAGAGGAATCATACAATTATAGAATAGAATCATAGAATCATTGAGGTTGGAAAAGACCTCTAGGATCATCTAGTCTAATCTCCACCCAACACCTCCCTAACCCCTAGACCATGTCTCAAAGTGCCACATCTACCCATTTTTTTAACACCTCCAGGGGTGGTGACCCCACCACTTCCCTGGGCAGCCTGTTCCAATGGCTAATCACTCTTTCAGTAAAGAACTTCTTCCTGATACCCAGTCTAAAACTCCCCTGGTGCAACTTGGGGCCATTAGGAAGTCTGAGCTCCACACCAAGGATGGACAGAATTTCTGTTAGAATCAAGCTCATAAAAATAGATTTCTTTCCAGAGGAATGCAGTTTTCCAAAGATTTGTTACTTGGCCAAATTTAGGTAGATTTTCAAGATCATGCAAATAGCACCTTCCTGCCAAATTTCAAGTATCTCCTCTGAAGCATGAAGGCACTAGAGCTTTCCAAAGAAAATGTTACCAGAATTGAGCCCAGGAAAGCTACTGTATTTTCCACTGGCCTTACTCTCAGCTGGGCTATTTTGGCTCTGATTTTTAAGAACAGGCTAGGGAAAAAATGGATGCCTGAAATGTAAATATAAAGAGCTAGATATGACAAACCTATAAGCAGATAGGAGCAATGTCTTACAACAGAAAGCATCAGACTTTGTTGTATAGGTTGCCCTATTAAGTCCTTCACTTACCGTTATTCCTCTTAACATAATCTGCTTCTCTAAGCTACATACCTCTTGGTCAATGAGTAACAAGGTTGGTAGCAAAGTCATATTATCAAAACAGTCATTCTATTGCATTTCTATTCCTTTCTCCTTGTAACATCTACAAAGCTATAGTGATTTTCCCAACACCAAAGTGCACCAACAGCTAATAACCCCCTTTACTAACTGCTGCATTACTTGTAGTTCAATTTGGAGACACAAAAAAGCAATACCCCTATGTTGCCCATTTAACATAGCTGATAATTCAGAAGTGAATATATAGCCATAAAATCAATTTTAAAATAAAACTTGGAGTATTTTCTTGAAGTACGGACTAATTAAGCTAAGGTTGCCCAACTAAATTCAAGACTATCACCTTTGAAAATAAAACAGTTCATTAGAATTCAGTCGATTTGAAAATTATTATGGGAGAGCTACAACAGTACCACCTCAGTGAGACTCCAGATCACTCAGGAGAAATGCTGCCGTCCTGAAACTTTCTTTTCCCTGCTACTTCCACAAGATCAAAAAGGCCAAAGTGAGTATTAACTCAACAATTGCAACCACTAACACTACATGTCATGACACATCTGAAATCAAACCTGCAGAAATGAAGACAAATCATGGATAGTGCCTGAACAAAGTACACCTAGCCCACTTCTGTCAGCCTCATGGCCAGGGGAATCCTCATAATCAGTCCTTATCTTCTGCTTTCAGCACCACTCTGCAAAACCTTGCAAGTCCTAAGACCCCATGAATTACAGGTCATGTTAATGGTCCTAGTGTGCAGTGACGGTAACCGGGAGGATAAAGGATGGATTAAGCAAAAAAATGCAGAGATAATATTTAGTCCATCGCTACTTTTAAGAATTTTTCTTTTAGAAAAAGCCGCCAGTCATCTGTATACTGTATATCTCATCAGAGGTTAATATTTTTGTATTTGATTTCATACCCCGCAGCCGCACATTCCACTGAAGCATTTGCTACAGTTACTGAAAGAACAAGTTGGAACAGCTCATTAGTGAAAACTTATTTTTATGCTGCTTCTTCAGTGACTTGCTAATTAAGAGTTTGTGAGAGCGTACAGTAATATTAAAAACCTGACAGCGCTTGGGAATTTGCTCATGGCAAGTGAATATGATGGCTTATACTTCCCAGGAAAATATATGTAATGGTAACTGAGTCAGCCAAGAGAAGGAGGAGATGGTTCAAGTTTCCCTGTCCTTTTCCAAGGAGCAACATCTGCCCGACAGGGTAAGAACAGACCTAGAGGACTTCGGCAAACTAGGAACAGCTTTCACAACGAGAACATCATCTTCCCGTTTAAAAAGGCACCGTCACCACGTAACAGGGAAGGCACACGTCCACCCGCACCCCAGCACCCCCGCACGCCATTTCACGGAAAGGTGAACCGACCCCATGCCAGTCCCGCCGTG
>VZZY01004720.1:0-13555 GCA_013400335.1 Eurystomus gularis | reverse complement strand
CTATGATTCTATGAATTACCTTCTGGTGCCCTCTAGTGCCAACAGAGTTGCCCTTGCAACTCCAGCATCCACGGCCCTGCTCCCACCCAGCTCTGTGCATCTCAACACCCTCGGTGCCTTCGTTAGTCGTGTCCCCTCTCACACCAAATCCTATCAAAGGGCTGCTAGTGGTATCCCAAGGCACTTGTTTTAAGCAAGGAAAAAACCTACACATTAGAAAGATTCCCCCAAATCCCTCACCCTAAGCCCCTCTTGATTCAAATCAAAGGGCTATGAGCTCACCAGGAAGCAAAGAGAAGAGATGGAGGTCCTGCAGGAAGCCTGAACCTCGTTCTGGTGCATC
Organism: Eurystomus gularis; assembly: GCA_013400335.1. Taxonomy (NCBI): domain Eukaryota; kingdom Metazoa; phylum Chordata; class Aves; order Coraciiformes; family Coraciidae; genus Eurystomus; species Eurystomus gularis. Next base: position 13,212 of record VZZY01004720.1, on the reverse strand, counting down.
GTGTGGCAGGGTGACAAACTGGCTGTTGCGACACACAGGAGATGTGTTGGGATATGGTGATGAGGATCCCAACCACCCCTTTCTTGTATGTTGGAGGACTTGACTGGAGGCTTAGAATGACACTCCTCCAGAGGCTCTCACTGAGGTAGGAACTGTAGAAGACAGTTCTTTAGGAGAAAGGGAGGGCTGAAGATGCCTGATTTAGTCCCTATCTCTTCAACAATTGAAGGACAGGTCACTATGCAAGCTCTAACAAACAAACAAACAAAAAATAAGGGGCACCCTCCCTCTCCCCACCCCCCCGCCTCCCCATCCAATATAGTCTCTCTTAATGCTTTCCGCAGGCTTTGGAGCCTGATTCAGAAGCTCTATGCAAGCAGGACTGATGATCAGTGTGACTCACCATGCTTGCTCCATTCCTTCTTGGTGGGACATTTCAACAGAGGGTTTACCTAACCCCTTCCTACAAAGATACACTAAGATTATTCCTCCAGCTTCTTATGCACCACCCACACTGCCCTGCATTAGGACTTTCCTTCAGGCAATAAGATCTCTTTGCTCAGAAAGGAGCACAGTTCAATGCTGGGCCAAGTGAAAAGCAACCATCAACTTCCTGCTTCCCATTGTTGCTTCCCATTGTTGCTTCCCGAAACACAGGCTGAGGTCCACCACTCTCAGCCCTTCAGTGAGACATCAGTTCATCTCCCAGTCTCCTGAATCTGACAGATGGTTATTTCAGATGCATCATGAGGTTTGGTAACAAAGCCCTTTTCTCAGACTTGCAAGCTCCTCAGCATGGGCCAACACTGTGTGGAGAGGACCTCTCTGGAAACCAAGAACTGATCCTGGGGAATCCAACTCCAGAGCTGAAAAGCCCTGCAGGCCACAGAGAGCCAAACTACCCCTCTCACCATGTTTCTCTTGCTCTCTGGAGAGAACCTAGAGAAACCCCTACCTCCTCTGAGCCTAATGCAGCCCTTTCCTGTTGTCAAAACACCTTCTGTAAATGTGGGGCACAGTGTTCTCCTCTGCCACCGAAACCAAAATCCTCTTCCTATTGCCTCTGCTCCACACAGGCCCCTTGGGTAGGTACCACCAAAACTTCCTTGTCTCCCTCACCCAAACCACACATCTCCACATCAAGGGAAACAAGCCACTGGGCCCGTCTTCTCTGTCAGGCTTCTCCCACACAGACACCCACATAGGAGTCAAGAACAACATCCCCAGGGCTCACTGCCCATTTATTAGGGATTAAATTTCCCCATGAATCTCAAAGCACATGGCAGTTACCCTCCTCACCCCCACACCACTTCCCAGTGTTACATCACACATCTACCCATGCTTCTGCACAACCCCCTGACGATCACAAAGCTAAGGTCCCTGTGATGCTGTACTGGTGCTGCTATCACTGAGCTTCGGTGTACATAGTCATCAGCAGGAGACAAAGTCTGCATCTGAGCTGTGATGATTCAAGGAGTTTTGGGGTGTTTCTTTTCCTTCCCCCCAGCCAATAAGAGCATTCAGAGGCACATCTTCCCCTGCAGGAAGCAGCTCAGTCACTCCTCTCGCTGGCAGATTCCTTTCCTGAAGCGGTGGAGATGGCAGCGAACTTCACCTGCAGCTTCGTCGCACTTTGCTGTTTAGCACTCTGGAGCTTCACTAGGACTTCAGGTAGTAAGAGTGGAAAATAATTTCTGTTTTCCTTGTGCTTTAGGTCCTGTGAGTGCTGCTTTCTAATGCACTAGTAAGTAACAGCCTTTCTCCAACTGCTGCCCACGCTTAGCTCAGCACTGCAGGGTTCAGACTGCAGCTGAAAACCCAACTGCTTAAAAGATTTTCTCCCCTTGTAGTGAACCACATTATCCAGGGACATCATCTACGGATTGTAAAGCCAACTTACAGTTCTAACTTATTTGTCAGTGTTTAAACTCTGCACGACCTTGATTATTAAATCTAAAGACTGTGGGTAGCAATTTGACTGCTGAGTACAGATGGGCACTTGAGTGCCGATGAGCTGACTTTAATGAAACATTACTCCATATCATTTCTTCCTTTGCTGAGCATGGAAACTCTTGATTGCAGCTGGCCTTAAATCTTCATAATGGAAGCTGCAGAAAGGGCTGGTTTCTCGCTGAAGGCTTGAGTTCAACTTCAGTTTTACTTTGGCTCCCATGCACTGAATGTACTAATGCACTCAGGGATGGTGTTGGTTAGACAGTAGCTTTTTGTTTCGGCCGCGGTTTCCTTTGGGGGTTGCAGAAGCATGCAGGAACTCTGCTGTGTCTTAAATGTAAAGATAAAGCCTAGCCTTGCTCCTAGTAGTGGGGAAGAGGTTTTGAAAGCACTTCGGGATAAAAAAAAGCAGCCTGTTGCTATCTGCTTATTTGCTTCACGGCAGCCTGGGAGTGGGCATCCACAGGATTGCTCTCTCATACCGCAGGAACAGGGCCCCCAAATTATTCTTCAATGAGGAAAGCACAAGAGAGAGCCTCTTAATGCAATATTCAACTCATCTCTGCCAGAACAGCCCTCTCTTGCTTCATAACAGGCAGTGCCTGTTAACTCAGAGCAAGAAAAGAGTCTACCCTACTACCATCCAACAGAAGGAAGAGGAGGGCCAGATTTTTCCCTTCTCTCTCCAGATTTCCAAACCCAGAAGCAAGGATCAGGTCTGAAATGCAAATGCTCTGGCCCTAAGCACCTCTCTGCAGGGCAGTAAGAACTGTTTTCCCAGGTCATGAAATCATGTCATCTGGGTCTCTGAGTATTGTAGGTGCCAGGCCAAGTCACACAGTGCCTCTGCTGGACAAGTGTTTCACCAATGCTGGTATGCCTAGAGCCCTGCACTATTATCTGACCTTCTGGGCCACTACTGGAGCAGGGCCATCACCTTAAACACACTCAGCTTTTTAAGGTAATGGCCCTCAAGGGCCAAGCTTGGGAAGAAGCTGTCGACAAAAGTTGTGGTGAAGAAAAACAGAACTACAGGTGCCTCACACCAGGGGGTTTCTGGGGTTTGGAAATACAGTGGTACAAACTATTCCAAACAGCAAAAGTGATTTCAGACTGCTGTGTGCACCATGCAGTGACCACCTTGAACAAGATTCAAAGCATATAAAGAAAAACAAATCCTAGTCTTGAGGAATCTTGGTCACCAGAGGAAAACAGGGGGGTAAAGTTCTCCCACAGGGGCTCAGTAGATTTTATACCCACCTTGCTCTGGACCATCAGGTTGCCACTCTCTCCTCTACTTGGGCTTCTCAGTACAAACTGGCTTAAATACAAAGTCTACGCTCTGTGCTTGGCTGACAGTGAGACATATAGTTGTGAAAAAAAGCTGGAGGTGATAAAAAGCTTGACTTTCACAGCAAATTTAGTACAAGCTCTGTGTGCACATTTGTGCGCACATGCACACACAGGCTCACAGCCCACACACGGTGTGAACTCCAATGGCCGCTTGCTGCACTTGCAGCTCCTGGCATTAGGAGTGGCTGCACAGCAATTTGCAAAGGTTAAGTTTAAATCCTTTTCCCCTTTTGAGACAGGTGTACCCCATCTTGTCACCAGAAGGCCTGGTGTTGTGTAAACCAACCCACAATCAAAAAACCCAAAGCCCTGCTGGTGACACCAGGTTCGGAGCCAGGTATTGATCTGAGGGGTCTTTCTGGTTCTCTCCTCATTATTCTCTGCAGCTGAGGGGACAGAGGAGAGCACTACTTGTGCTCCTGATCCCTTGATCAGTTCACCCCAAGGCCCTGAACTCTCTTGATTGCTTTCAGATTTCTTGTTGCAAGTTCATCACTGCCTACCTGAAAAGTCAATAATGAAAAACAATCTGAGGGCCTGTCCAGGGTTGGAAGTTTTCTCACCACATCTTTAACCCAGGCTCTAGGGAGACGGCAGACTTCCCTAAGAAGTGGGTCTGGTCTGCATATCAGGCTTTCTGTTCCCTTCAGAAGGAAGTCACTTATGACAATGACCCATCTTTAATCTTTTTTAGAAGTAGTTTTGATGTAGGGCATAGGCCAACACAATTTCAGCAACACTTCTAAGCTAGATGAATCATTGTCCTCATTATTATTATTAGGTTCCACTTGCAGGGCCTCATACCTGTTACACAAGGCCACCTGGGAAGGTGGGATTGTTGCTGAGGGGACACGCCTGCTGTACCAGGCAGGAACTTGTTGACATTGCCTCCCCTCCTTCCAGTCACTATGTTCGTTCAGATGGAGGGGGAAGGAGAATCTTCTGTGTTATGTATCTTGTTGAATTGTTGGGCCTGTCTCAGGAAAGGCAGGATATGATTCCAGTGGTCAATCTCCCTCTTGCACTCCCTAATGCTCCTCAACCTACCAACCTCCTCCCAGAGCTCTGTCACTCAGCAGAGGGATTCCTCTACCCTGGTGCACCTCCCATGGCTCACTGCTGCTGCTCTGTACCTGTGTAAGAGCTGGGCACACCCTGCAGCCTGATGCCTGGGTGGTGGAATGTTTCCACCAGAGCTCCAACTGGGAAGCTCTATCAGGCGTGGTGGGTGCAGAGTTTAGAGAGGCCATGGCTTTCCGGGTGGAAGCCACCCCTCCCTGATCAGAGCCAGCAGAGCTTCCAATGCCCTTCCTGTGCGCCCTTCCACGCAAACTGCTGTGCCACGTTCTGGTCACCATGCTCCCCAAGGGCTTCTTTGATAGGTGTGGGGGTAATTGCTGTAGCCCTCACAATGCCCAGGCCTCATCAGCCTCTCCCGCAAGAGCTGCCAGCTCCTGGTGAGTCTCTCCACTCCCCCGGCATTTCCTTGCCAAAGGAAAACCTCAGGAAGACCCCTGTGCACTGACATCTACCACTCCACTGTGTGCCAGGACAGCTATTCATGATACTGTGGCTTCTTTTAAGTCAGTTTAAGCTCTGCTATCACTTCTAGCAGCATCTTTTTATGTCACTTAATTCCACAGGATTGTTTCATTGTTTCAAACATATAAAGGAAAATTACTTTGTAGTGGATGTGAGCAGAGTCCTTCTGAAGCACAACTGCACTGGACAATTAAGAAGGTTGAGCATTGGTTCAGAGGGCTGAAGCTCCCACCGTTTCAGGCACCTGATGTGTTTTGCACTCATGTTTTGTGTTGTTTCAGGTATATATGTACCACCACCTCATTCGACCACGAAACCTGGCTTCCCCGTCCCAGTGAATACCAACAACCCTGGTGTTCGCAAGGCAGCTCGCTTTGGGGTTTACAGATACAACAACAGTTCCAATGACCTTTTTCTGTTTAAGGAATCACAAATTAAAAAAGCCATGGTACAGGTAAGAAGAGACCAGACTTCTGGTGGTCTTCCAAACCATTTACCAGTTGACCCTCCTTTGGAGCACCCAAGACATGCAAGCCCTGATCCTCCTCAGGACTGCTATGCATGCCTAAAGATAAACAGAACATCTCCCTCCCATTAAACTGCTCCACAGGAGGGCTCTGCTCCTCCCAGTAATTCCCTTTCCCCCCAGTAATTCAACACAAAACACTTCAATCCACAACACCATGCACAATTCACAGATGTAGCACTTGATTCCTAGCCAAAATTTTGGCATCTCTTTCCCCTGCCCTTCCTTTAAAGGAGGAAACTACTTTGTTTAGATTGTCAGAGGGCTGAAATACATGCTCCATGTGGAAATTGGACGCACCGTGTGTGAGAAGAGGGAGCACTACAGCCTGGACAGCTGTCACTTCCAGAGGAAAAAACACCTGCAACAGGTATGTGTCCAACTCCTTTGGGGTGCCCAGTAACTGCAGGTGATTCTTGCCCATCTCTAGCTATATAGCCACCTTCACACCAGCTCTGCCATGCCCTCACAGATGTACAAGCCTCCTCTGCACAGAGCCAGCTGGAGTGATGCAAGGTTTTCAGTGTAAGCAGCATAGTACCTCTCACGCATCCAGGGCCAGCTCCTGTCTGCAAGGACTTGAGCTAGACACAGCCATCAAGCCCATATTCCTGGGTAACTGAGAAGAAGTGTGCTGAAACAGAGTAGGTGCTAAATTGAGAGATTTCCTGGGCAGGAGAAATCCTTACATGGGCTGTCCAACTAAGATATGATTACTTAGCAAACAGTACTTTTCCTAGGATAAAGGTGGCAGACAAAAACATGCTGTTCTCTCCTGCCCCATCACGGACCACAATGTTGAGACCAAACAGCAGCCACCTGAACTTTGTCACCAATTCCCCTTTTATTTGCAGATGCTGAGATGCTATTTTGAGGTCTGGATAATGCCTTGGTTACATAAAGCATATGTCCCCGTTGCTCTCTGTAACTGACTCACCTTTCCCCATGAGAGCTGGACTTACAGGGGATCTACCACCGGGAGTTTTTGCTTGACTGGACTGTTGATGCCAACATGGAAGTGGGGAACGGCTGTACAGAATTACCACAGAGCTTTCCTCTCAAAGAACATGTTTGTTTTCCTCCTTGAGAAGATGCTTAAAAGTGACAAAGAGACCTGCCTTGACTGAATTTATTGCTATCCAGTTGTGTGTCTGTTTTTCCAAAACTAATCTGCAGATGAGAGCATGTTGTCTTTCATTCAGTAGAGAGCCATTCACACTCTGGCTGAATTTCCAAGCAGTGTGAACACACCCAGGAAGTTCTGATGGACTTGCTTTATTCTGTGGTGTATCTTCATGAAGCTAAGATATAAACAAGTTTAAACCACAGCACATGTGACTTCAACACTGAGGAAAGCTTTACAACATTGTGGTAGTTTGCCTGAGAATACACAAACAAACAAACAAAAGCTTTAAGAGTCTCCAGTGCTAGAGAAAAGGTTAGACATTCTGTCAGGAATGTGTGAGGTAGAGTTGTTCTTTCTTCAAGGCAAGAGTATGGAGAAGGCTGTCCTGAAACACACCCAGTCTAACTAGTACTTCTACTTTAATCAAAAGCTAATCTATGCCATCACTGCAAATGCCAAGATGAATAAACCAAATCATATTCACAAAGCATATTTTTGCTGAAGTTAAACAATGTAGTTACACTCAGGTTAATACAAGACATTCAATCTCTGTCTGGCCACAGCTTCAAGTTTAGTAGAATGATGATCTTCTCTAGGTGGGCATCTACCATTCCTTCAGCTTTCACTCTTCATGCATGGGCAGATTGTTGCTTATACTGGACCAATGCCTTTATTTGGAAGGATTTAGGTAACTGCTCCCTTAAAAAAGCAAATCCCATGTTCAGTCATACACAAACCAGCAGTTTTAAATGGACATGGCCCTGACCTAATCTTTGAAGAATGCTTTCTTTCCACAAACACCCCTTTTCTTCTGACAGTTGACATTGTCTTTCTGCAGCAATATTGCAACTCCTGTTAGCAGTGACACCCCCACTTTCAGCCTTGTAACAACTATTTAGTCAAGAAAGGCCAGTGAAGGTCTCCAGGCCAAGGATCTTAAGATAGATGGACCTATTAACAGCTTAGCTAAGGTCTCTGCTCCATGTAATACCAAAGCAAAGCTTTGCAGGCTAGGCAAGTCTCAAGTTCTGCTCCAGAAACATCATTTGTGATGAGCAGGAGGCCCAGATGCAGCTCAAATTCAGCATTCAGTGCTGGAGAGACAGCTGTGCTGCATCTTATCTTTGGGGCCAGTTGCCTTGCAGCTGGAAAAAAGAAGTGCCCAAAAGAGACCTCCAGAAGGGTCATGGATGGATGTAGTGTGGTGCTACTTTCATCCATCACACAGGTCCCCACTGACGGCCTGATGCCAAAGACAAGGAAAAAGAAAGCCAACTATGGTGGCTCAAGTTACCCACAAAGCAGGAAAGCCAAGCCATGGATAAGTTTGTAAGAGTGCAAGAGGGGCCAGGAAGATCTGCTCTCCAAATCTCAAAGGGATTTGCAATGGTCTCAATCCCTGTACCACTTCACACAATGCCAAAGGCTTCCATCCAGGCTGTCAGCTCCAGACAGCCAGGCCAGATAGATCAGTGTTTCTTCCTTCAGTCAGCAGGACAGCCTGGTGCTCCATAACAGATGTCATCAGCCTTTCCACATGCCACAGTCGGGGTAAGAAGGCAGCACACAATCAGTTTAGGTATGTACAGATTCATGCAGGCAGTAAGCACTCCACAGAACACCATGTGTGACCCTTAAAGCCCCTGGCATAAAAGGCTTCATCTCAGTCTCCCCACTGAGTCAACACTCCATTTGTCAAAGAAACAAAAGTTAAAGCCAGGTGAACATGGCATCATGCTGGCTGACAAACCCAAAACACTCTTGCTGCTCTCTCAAGGAGCAAGATCTTTCTCAATGCAGCAAGATCATTCAGACCTCTCTATCCCAACAGGCTTGTCTGGAAGCATGTTTTACATAAAACTGTTGACAGCATTTACTGCAACACAGATGAGCTCATTGCAACCAACACAGTCGAAAAGGAGGCAAGTGCCTTCTGAGAAAGACAGATTAGCCTTATGTTTACAGCTGCAGCAAAGTGTTTACTGTAACATTACAGTAAGAAAGGCACACTGGAATAGCAGCATCCATCGTACCCCCAAGTAGATAACAATTATCATCAGCACCAAAGAAAGGAGCAGAGATAAAGTCAACTGAGCTCTTTGTACCACCCCAGAGCTCTTCGTTCCAGAAGGATATTGCATCAGGAGTCTTGCATAAGGATGGCACTGCTAGCAGTGACCTAAAGAACTGCAGCTAAGCACCATTTGATCACAACATGTAGCAGTCAAAACGCCAAAGTCTCTGTGCTCTGCATCTTTGCTAGAATTTACAATAAGGTTAAGTGTTCACCAGTTCAAGGAGTTCATACCCTTGCAGAGCTTGCTAAGGCTCTGACATCTATTGCAGGCTACAAAAGCCATTAAATAAAAATAAATGTTTCTAGTAAAAATCTAGAGCATAAGGAGAGAAGGGAGTTCCTGCCAGTCCCAGATACCGGAAGAAAAGGAACAATCCTAACAGCGACACTATGAGCTTCTGGGACAAACAAAGCTGGTGCTTCAAAAGTATGGGTTCACGAAGGAGCGCTACAAACAAGTTGAAGGAGTGGCTTCCTTCAGCTTCAGATCTCTCTCCAGTGTGCTGGAAGCACTGGGCTCAGTGCATGGCATACTTTCCTTGGCTCATCTCCTTATAAGGATACCTAACCTCACCTGAACAAGGAGTTCCCTAACAGTCTGCCAAATGGAGGGTCTGGCTGCACATCTGAAGAGACCTTCGTGTACACAATGCTACACAAACCAAGCTAGCCTGCGTTTCACCAGAGCTTCACAGTGCCCAGTGATCCTCAGACGGAGACCTGCATTTGCTCAAAATCTTTACTATGCAAATATTTCCTCTCACACTTCTTAAATAGCATAGGAAACAAACTGCCCACCACCAAAATACAAAACTTTGCTGACTGACAGACTTCCCGCTTTACATTCTCTTCACATCAGCAGCTCAATATGAAGGATCTGGAAAGCCTTTCTATACCAACTGTACCAAATCCCACAACCTGATTGACTTCCAAGACCCAGTGACAGCTGAGGGAGTCATGCATGTATCTACACAGAACCAAGACAAGGTTTCACCAGCAGCAGCTAGATAAGGAGACATGATTTCTGATGGCTGGAAGGAAAAAAAAAAAGTATACAGCTAACTACAATCACTTACTGCTAAATGTTTCAGTTCGCACCTCAAAGAAAACAGCAAAAATGAGCTGTCCCATGTGCTTATTCTTTCACAGCACTCTGTTTTCTAAGCAAGCTAGATGAGAAGGTTAATGCGTCAGCATCATCAGATCTCTGCTGTGATCATTGAGCAGATAGACTCAGAAGCTTAGGAGGTCATTATCTCATCTGCAAAGGTTACTGCCACAAAGGAGACTCCAACTTAAAGGAATCAGATTTATGTTAAGGCTTTGCAATCACTTTCATCTGCTGTTTACACTCAGATCCCAACCTTTGCATAGAAGTGTCAGAGGCATACATGAGTTATCCTCCAGCAGCCATACTATAGAAGTTTGCTCCAGAAAAAGAACGGGGCAGTTAGATGTGGAATAGCATTTTCAATAGCTACAGCAAAATCTTCTTGATACATGTGCCCTGAAGAAACATCTGCTCCACCACCAAGGCAAAACAAAACATATCTTTAAAATGCAGGGCTGTGGTGTACTCCAGCTAAGTTCCTTTCCCTCAGGCTGTTTTATTGCAGGGCCTTATGCTAAAATAAAGATTTCCCCAAGCCCTTAAGGAGGCAGGGCACTGTTCTCCCACATGCCTCTGTCGCAAAAGCAGCTTAGGTAAGACACAGTAAGCACCCTCAGGCTCTTCTGGGAGTTGTGCAAATGCTATTTCTTCCAGTGGGGCAATGTGTCCACACCAGAAAAGAGCCACCATCAGAGCTGCAAAGGTGTCATGTGCCTGCACTGACACCATCAAGAAAGAAGACATAGCTGGTTTTTTTCAAGCCTGACTTGTTCCAGCTTTCCCTGTTGCTCAAGGCAAATGTGTCACCATCCATCTGAAACTGTAACATGCCATTGACTCAGGCTTCTGTGGAATTCTACTCCTGGAATTCCCCTCCTGCCCTCAGTGCACAGCCTGCCTTTTGTCTGCCTGCAGTTATTTCTAATGCAGCTGTAGCTAGAGGCCCACTGTTCACAGTGGGAGAGGTCTGGCCAGCAAAGAATCCACAGTACCTGCTAGAAAGGAGAAGTAGTGACTGAACTCCCATAAGATGCCATGGCCAGCAAAGAACCCAAGTGCTGAAGGCATCAGCTCATTTTCCTATGTACTACAGCACTAGCCTTCACCACTGACTTCCTGGATTTTATAAGCAAATTGCTCCCCGTAGGAAGACACTTGTGCAGACAGATAGCTCCAATATCTTCACGGTGTCCAGCCTCCTTTTCTGACTGCGGCACTTGGCAGAACAACTCTCCCTGCCACCGGAGGATTAAGAGAAGAGCTCATAAGGCAACAGCCCCAGTGAATAAGAGCATTAGCTGTCTTCAGGTGAGGGGAGGCTGCTTCTGAGCTTCAGTTTTGCCAGGGTTAACCATTTCTAGTCTTCTTGCACCTGCCCCTGAGATATTTATGCCTGGCCACTGTCAGACAGTTTGGACTAGACTGCTCAGAACTCACAGCAGACAAAGCCACACTCTGTTAGGTACCTCTTGTATTTAGCATTCTCTTCCTCTTCCTCAAGAAAAGCAAGTGATTTACATGACCCCTGGGTCTGCTGTACTTGCTACAGAGCTCAGAGAGAGCTAAAAACTACTCGAAGAACTTTTTGGAAGGACCGCAGGATCACCCGTGTATTAACTTAGTCTCCAGCAGTTGCCAGGAAGGACTGACAGGGCAGAAGAGTAGAAAAAACTAGTAATTCTACTTTCTACTAAAGTGAAAAAAAAAAAAAGAGTAGAAAAGAGTAGAAAAGGATTAGAACCAAAAACCTCCCAAGAGACTTTCATACGTCCTACCCCTTTTGAGCATCAGCAGCACTACAACTTGTTTTCTTTCCCAATTCCTAACTTCAGAGACAGCATCTTAAAAGGGAATTAGTCACATAAAAGCCATCACATTTGGCATGCCAAAACAGCAGAGATCTACTACAAATGAGAGTACAAGGTACTCAGATACTCTGGCAAATTAATCACTTCATAGAGGTAACTATGCAACAACACGCAAAGCTGTGCTTGCCCCAAGGCTACCAAAGCATCAGCATGAAACAAACCCCACAAGACTTGCTTTGGCAACCCCAGTTTAAGATCTCATCAAGTTCAACTTTCATATCCCACCAGAATGGGACAAACAGCTGCAAGGGCTGGCAGAGCAATGCTAACCAGCTGCTGTTTGAACAGCATGCCCTATGCTGGGTTTTCCCTGAAAGACACATTGCAAGCATGCCCCATTCCCAGCCTTTCTTCAAGTTCCCACAGCAACAAGTCTGTCTCCCCCCAAGCAGTTCACACATCTCCAGCCTTTCAAACTCATCATAGCATCACTCCATCTCTGTCCACAGTTAGGATAGGGCTCAGCTGGACCAAAGGTCAGAGCCCACAGCAACTCATTTACTAGGCTTCTTTTGCCTCTTGCTGGGCTTCCTCTGAAATCCAGTAACCACCAGGTCAAGCAAAAGGGCTTGCAGCCCTGGCCTGGATGGGAACAAGTCAGTGTGATCCAGCAACCATCAGCTACTCACCACAGGACTGCTGCAGCCTGGTAGTAACACACAGAACAAGGTGACAGAAGCACAGGCAGGAAACAATCACTTAGATTTGCATACCCCTCCATTAATAAAGACAAGTGCAGAAGGCCAGTGAAAGTAGGTGACATTTCTATCATCTTCCCCTTTTCTGGTGCTTTTCACTACACTGCAAGCAAATCTTCATTATTTCCTTTTCAAAGGTGAGGAAATTGAGCAATAGCATAAGTTTATGTTTGACTATCACCCAGTGGCAGAAAAAGAGAGAGCAGCAAAGTCTTCAACTCCAAAGCACAAATCAATCCAATTAATCACACAGCAGCTGAAGTAACACCTTTAGTTCAAGATGCAAAACCTTTTGCTTAAAACAGCACAGCCTCTCCATTGCAATAGCTAACAGAAAAGCATTTACCAAGCTGGATTTACCAAGCAGAGTATCTGTAACAAAGGAAGCAAACCATCTCAAGCACCACTTCCTCTAAGCTCAAGATTGGTGCATTTATTTGAGTAAAAAGGTAGAGGAGGCAGGAGACCCGCATAGATGGGCAAGGAGCCACCGGGAAGACTCACCTGGAAAAAGAGACTGGTTACTTGGGAGGATTACAGGAACATTGTCAGGGTATGCAGGGATGCAACAAGGAAGGCCAAGGCCCTCTTGGAATTCTATCTGGCAAAGGATGTCAAGGACAACAGGAAGAGCTTCTTCAAGTACATCAGTAGTAAAAGGAAGACTAGGGAAAATGTGGGCCCGCTGATGAATGAGTGGGAGCCCTGGTGATTGAGAAGGTACAGAGAAGGTGGAGGTGCTGAATGTCTTCTTTGCTTCAGTCTTTTGCCTCTAACACTAGCCCTTAGGAATCCCAGTCTCTGGAGGTAAGAGAGAAAGTCTGGAGGAAAGAAGACTCTCCCTTGGTCAATGAGGATTGCATTAGAAATCACCTAGGCAAACTGGACATTCACAAATCCATGGGCCCCAATGGGATCCACGCATGAGTGCTGATGGAACTGGCTGATGTTGTTGCTA
>VZZY01004719.1:59542-137190 GCA_013400335.1 Eurystomus gularis | reverse complement strand
TTCTATGATTCTATGATATTGCTTGTGGTAACACTAATTCTAGTCAGAAGTGGAATATTCTGCAGCAAACTCAATCCTAAGAGCTACAACATTGTGTTTTCTATGTCTGATGTTATGAACAAAGTATAATTCAGTAAAAATAGCTTTCTGATAGAAGGAATTACTTTCACAACTTGCAAAACAGTGAATATGCTTGAAAGTCTGTACCTTCTTGAATAAGCTTTAATTATTATATACAGCTCTGGGAAGTGTTTTATATTCTTTATTCTTTGCAAAAAGCCACAACAGTGATGTTGAAAGCATCACAAACTGTAGAGTACAATGCATACATGGCAGAAGATACAACATTACTTTTAGAATAACAAGTGAAAGATAAATGCCAAAAGCACAAAATGCTTAGCCAAGGTAATAATCTAGAACAACATCAATAAAATAATAATTGTGTCCAAAAAACGTATGCAGTAAACGAAAGGATTTAGTAAAAGTATCCTGTCCTTAACAGGATATAATTATTAGTTAAATTATTTTCTGATTGTATCCACAGTAAAATAACAATATTTTGGATTGCTGTAAATGAAAACTATTTAATTTAATTTGTTTGAATTTATGCATGCATTCTGAAAAGGACTAGTAGTAGGCAAAATTATTCTAATTTATTTCTAAAGGCTCAGCTGCAAATCTAAGGACCCTGACATACAAACATTGCTGGATTTAGGTACAGAGTCATGATGTTTCTACTCTCAGCTTTTTGTACTGGTCTCCCAGTGGTTTCTGCATGAGTAACATCCTCAGAAAAAAAAGATGTCGGAACCTTAGCCATCATAGTTCATAACCTAGCACATTAGTTCAAACTCAGCTTCAGTGATGGCTTTAGCTACAGCTTCAGGCTGCATTCAGGCATTGCTGTGGTGTGGACATGCTTTATGGACTCTGCTATGGGAGCAGGAAGTTAGGAGTGGTTAAAACTTCACTCATCTTGGTAAGAGTCGCCAAATCTCCCGTCAGGTTGATCAGTGTAGAAAAAAGTGACAGTTCTACAAAGCAACCATTTCCAAGCATGATCACAGACATGTAGTAATATTTTAATAAACAAATAATAAACAAAACATGAAGAAGATGTTCTGTCAGTGCTGAAGAGGTGATATGATAAATACCACTTGAGCATTACATTGCACAATTATGACCATGGAAGCTGTAGCACACTTGGTAGAACTATGCCAGGAGATAAACAAATATAAACTGTTAGAAAAGTAACAGTAAGCTGTTGGCCCTCATGCTGTATTCAACTACTTTACTGATAACTTGTTCTTAAACTCTGTACCTGCTGAATATAAACCACTGTCTTATTACAGCTGCAAGATAGAAAAATTGCTGCAAAAAACGCAAACAAAGTCTGATAAAGGAGCTCAGCTGAATCAGTGGGCAGCTAATTACCCATCATGGTACCTCTTCCAGTTCATAATAGTATTGGCATGTGGATGAAGTACTCAAGCATGAGAAACGGTTATCCTGAGGGATGGATGGACATTGTTTGCACTATATATATTATTTAGTGAAGTCTTCTTCTCTTCATTGAAACAATTATTTTAAATAAGTTGTTTCTTATGCAAATATATCTAATTAAATACTGCTCATTATGTAATGTATTTGAAGACTAGCAACAAGCATTCACTGGACTATTTGCTAAGAATTGTTTTTGCCAATATTTAAGCAATTTGTCTCTCATCCTGCAAAAACTGCTCTCTACTGACGACACATATTTATGTGGGTTCCTACTGAAATGAATTCTGAGATTATAGCTATACTACTGTACTAAAATAAGACTACAACTATTGTCTTGCACCAAGGAAATTAGGCATGAAATGGTCTGTTTTCACACTACCAAACACACTTAGGCTCCATGACAGGGAAGCCACACACAAAATATCGTAGTCTTGTACTGTGCCACTTCATGCATCACGGCCAAGGACAACTTGGATAAGGAAGAACTGCTATATTGTCTACATGGTCTATATAGTGTACATCTTAATAACAGTGAACATCATGTGTGGGTCTACTGAAGACAGAACGCATTTCAAGATATCTTTTTAAGATATTTCTGAGACACCATTGGTATAAAGGATTTTAAGCTGTCATTTGAAATATGTGCTGATGGAGACAAGTAGAGATATCAAAACAGTGTCTTTAGTCCTTTGAGTGTGATGTGGGCATCTTAATCTTGTGGGGTTTACAGAATTCCTTACTGTGTCTGTTATGAAGGCCTCCAAGGAGAAAAAAACCATAGCAGAATGCCTATAACCATGTGGATGAGTATGTGACATGATGACAAATGAATCAGTGGAACAAAACATGAGGAATCTGTGCTTCTTGAATGGGCTTTGCTCATGGTTTTGTGTCTAGGGGCCCCTCCTGGACAGCACCAAATAAATAATGGAATGCAAAGTTTAAGCAAAAGCTTAAACTAGAAGACTGGGCAGAAGGAGGAGTTCATTCACCTCAGTTTTTCCTTTTGTTTTCCTCAGTTTCAAAGATACGATATTTTATGGGGGAAATAATATGAGCATTAGACAGAGGCTTTCTTCAGGCTAACACGTCTTACATGAGAACAGTTTAACAGTAGGACACCTACAAATAGAATATTGTGATTGATAAATTTGGTAGAAATGTGTGTTTAAAAAAGTCAACAAACTGAAGTATTCATGTAGTGGTCTCAACACACTCCACAAAGGAGGCTGATATTAGTATTTTACAAATTGAGAAATTGAGACTTAAATGCATGACCAACTCATGCTGCTAGCTGCTGCTTTAACATCAGATCTAAGATTCACATTCAAGATTCTTAATCCATTATTTTAATTGAGTTCTTATCAATATTTGTCAATAGGCATGTAGAAATCATATTTTGGAGAGTAAAGTTCAAATCCCATCTTTGCATGACCCATTGCTTGAGAGAAATGAAAATCTCACTTTGCAAAGAGAGCGGTCAAGTGAAAAAATTACAGATAATTCTGGTTTGGTTAATTTCTCTTACTCAAGTTGCTCTACTTTCCATAAATAATTGACTTTTTCAATAAAATCTTCTAATCACTTTTTGTTTGCTGAAATTTCTGTGCCCATAGGAAGAGTTTAGTGAAAGTTCATGACAAAATTTTTTTGACAGTTAGTTACCATACATTTGAGACAGGAACTTCTGGTTCGGTGTCTGATTCAGTTTATATTTTAATCTGAATCTCTTATCTGCTAGGTGCATACTCCACTTTTTAAAAAGGGTAGTGTCCTTACACTGTATAGAAACTGTTAAGATCAGAGAATGACTTCAGCATTCTTGTTTTAAACAGGAAAGGCAGTTGGGGTTTCCTGCTAAAATTAAAAAATGTCAAATGCCATGAAGTTCAAAAATTATTTCAGAATAAAGGGAAAGTATCTGCATTCTGAAAACCGCATAGGAAAACTGGTAAAAGTCATTAAAGGTCTGTTCCTATTGAAATCACCATGAAAAACTCTACTGACATACTGAAAGATTTTTCCACAATACTGACTTGCCTACCCAATGCCTATAGATTTTCTAGATGTATCTACATTTGCAAGTAAAATACAGGGAAACCTATTATCCTGAGCTATGGTACAAGCCACAAAATAAAATAGATGAAAACAAATTTTGTGAGTATTCTTCATGGAGTTTCACTGCTTTTTAGAATTATTTAATTTGTTCTTACATATTTAGAGTAAGCCATTAAAATCACCACCATGCTTACATAATCGTTGAGGAGGAAAAAAATAAGGCTATTTCAAACTTCTCAACTGACCTGCAGAAGCCTTTGCTGCTGTCCCACAATGTCTGTGTTAGCGTGACTCAGTGGGAGCCATGACTGATCACTGAATTAACGTTTCTTGTTCTTGCTGCTGCACTAGACATACAGCCCCAGATGTTCCATAAATAAAATAATTGCAGTGTCCCTGACAGTGTCAATTTTTATCTGTCACTTCTATTCCTGAATCTGCTAGGGCTCATCCCAACTCTTTTAAAGCCGGTCTTGTCCACCTTTCTAAGTGGTTTCTGTCCTGTAGGAGACCCAAAACCAGAGAATATAGTCCTTCAAATAGTTGCTCATTTCAGAGCCATGCAGATGAAGGGAGATCATCCCTGAACAGATTTTCACTCAAGACATTATTTGGTATTTACACTTTAATAGTAGCCAAATCTTAAGAATTGTTAAAGCACTTGTTTCCATTAGTTACTGCCTCAACCATTCTAGAATTTAGATCCTTGTACATGAAGAATGAAGGGCAGGCCAAATGACAAATGTGCAAAATATCCTCAAATGTCCTGAGACTGAGCAGTAGATTTTGTTTCTATTCTTCTCTGTTTTACTCAATACTTTCCCTTTTAGAACAGGTGACCTGAAAATAAATGCAATGCAAGTCCAGCTACAACATCCTGAAGAAGACTGGCATTAAGTCATAAATTAAAGATTGCTCTGAATAAAACTTTCTCATCAGAACAGATCCATGCCATGCCATTAACTAACATAATTTTGTTTAAGAGAATTTGTTCTCAGATTTCTGTGTCAGACCTGCTGTGAATTCTATAGAGGACTGTAATATCAAATTATATAGACATTCTCAATATGATGCCATAGATTTCAGTTGGCATGTTATTTTCTGTGTTCCAAAGAATTTAAGAGAATCATAAACAAGGTAAGACAGCAATAGCTAGGAAATCACATTACTGAAAAATAAAAAGGTCTAAGTGGGACAGAATTCAGAAATTCAAAATATATGAGATGCTAATGGCCAGGAAATTTGATTCTTAAGGATGAACATGAGAAGGAAAGAAAATAGAAGAACTTCTGACACCACAATGAAAATAGAAAGCTAAGGAACAGAATTTGCTTTAACAGTGTTCTAGAAGATATTTTAGTATGGCCATTTACATAAGGAAGATCTGTTACTAGTGGTGTAAAGATCTCCTAAGTGGAAAAAAATTAAGTGCCTATGTGATAAGCCTTTAAGATAACCTTTAGCATTGTTGTATTTGAGAAGGGGTTGGAAGTGTTAGAAAAAGCTTTCCACTTACAGAACTGTTTATTCTCAACTTGGGCTCACCAATTTAAATGTCACAGTTGAAGGTTTATCTCTAGCTGTGAGAAAAGAGCAGGCACTTACCTTAGGCAGGCATTTCACTTAATCTTCAACTTGTTCCTATATAATGATTAACCTGGGTAAAACTTTAAATAGTTATTGATCATTCCATTACCTAAGCAGCTGATAGAGCAGAGGTTAAGTTTATGGAAAAGTAACAAAGTTTTGCCTGTTTTTCTCCTTTCTATTCTGTGCTCTGAATACTTGGGCCCAAATCTACAAAGCATATGTGAACTTGTTTAAGAGTGTAAATAGTGGCCATGAAGTCAAGGATATTATTTGCTTACTCAAAAAGAAACATATATTTAAGAGTTGTGATAGATGAAGGTCATATTTGGCGCAGCACAATCAAGCTTCAATGAAGTTAGTATTAATCTTTATACTAATGTATCATTCCTACACTAAGAGAAATTTTACTTTCACAAGACAATATTTAGGGAAACTATTTTTTTAAAGTTCTTGTTAGTTGTTTCCTTTTAGCTTTTCAGTTTTTATCAGATATGTGTTTTAGTGAGGCTGATAATGCCTGAAGAGCAAAAAGTATATAGGCAACATGAAAAAAAAAAACCAAACAAAGAATTTAAAGACTTTTCTGCATTGTGAAGCTGTGAGGTTCACTGACATGATGTGAGGATATTCCCATTGCTGCAATAGTATTTATTACAGCATGCTAAGTATGCTACTGAGAACTTCTAATGTCCTTTATGTTTAGTGAATAAAATTAGACTTTATTTACTTAGGAAATTTTCTGTTGTCTTTTGCACTCAAGCAGGATGAAAAAGAGTCATAGTAGGTGAGATGTATCTCAATCTACCTTCAAACATCATGAGAAAATCATCATAAAGCAGACATCTAAGAATGTCTGCAAAACACCAATTCTTTTCCACTTATTAGAATAGGAGAGATAATGACTTGCCTAATTTAATAATTTATATCGCAGGCATATAAAGCTATACAGGATGAGTTCCATCCAGAATATCCCATAACCTTTCTGTAGTGATTATTTGTTTAATTACAGGTAACAGTGAAGAGGATAAAGCACTCCTCAGTGCTCTTACTGAGGCAATATAAATCAGTTCTACTAGCTGAAATAACCAATGGGTCACTCCATTGCTGAAGAAGAGAACTAGAACGTATTAAGATTTAATGTTTAATATGTTTTTCTCTGAAAGCAGGGTTGCTAATGTGCTGTTCTTGTTCAGGGCAAGTTGTGAAGTGACAATCTAGTTAAAATGGAAATTGGATATATTTTAATAGCTCCTTTTTATAACTAATGTATTCAAAACACTTTCTAAGCTAATATTCTTAATGTTGGTGTACTGTAATCATGTTTTACACAGGAGTACATACAGCTGTAGCTATTAAGGTCCTCTATCTCTCTGAAATTCCTATCCAGTAAAACCTGCTTCACCGAGTAAAGATAAAAAAGTGGGATACTGGGTTCACTTTCTAATTTTAGTAATGACCTTCTACACTACAGAAATAACATCTACAGCACACAAATCAGCAGTATGGATAGGCATATTTCAATTTAATGCCTCTTCTTACAAAGTGAACTTCTGAACTTCTTGAAAAAAAAGTTGTATGTACCAATATTAATACATAGATACAGCATTTTAGCCCATTGCCACAAACCCCTTAATTTTTACTTAGGTCTAAGAACAAGAGAATTGACTTAAAGAGATCCAATCCATGTTCTTTCCAATAACTTTATGAAAGTTTAACAGTACAAAAAATATGTATTTCTATCTTCCATTATTTAGTGTCTCTGCATGCTTTACATCAAGTCAGGACAGCGCTTGAAGTACAGAATTGGTCAGAATGATTGCAGTCCAAGAAGGATTAGCAGTCCTGGATTTAAAATTGAATAAAAAGTTTTCTAACAAGATTTTTGTTTAAATCAGTACTGATAATTCAAGCGTGTCCAAGTCAGCATTCAGATTATCTGCTGTATTGGGAAGGTTTGTGTGGAGGGAGAGAGAAGAAAAGACTACTGACACCACATCAGTATTTGGGAATATGGAATATCTAGTATTCCAACCTGCAGAATATCTGGCATTATGTTTGCTTTACATGGACCTCAAATTATAGTTCACTCATTATCAAAGTCATTGTAATCAATGGACATTCTATCTGCATTATAATTTAGATTAATTCATTTCTCATTGCTTAACTAACTTGCAAGTTTTGAAAAATATGGCAAAGAAATTTTAACTGCACTTTGTTAAGCACAATGTGAGTCATGCCAGCATATAGATACAGCAATGTTACTATTAAAATTCCCAGCTTTTCTATTAGAGATGGAGACTTATGTGATGACACACCGCAAATACATTTCCTTTTTGATTCTAACTTGACATGATAAAGACTAATTGTCTAAATATGTTTTTCTTACTAAGGATGAAATATGAATAAAAAGAGAAAAAAGAAAGCTATTACCTCTTGTTACTGGTTTTGGGTGTTTGGGTGTTTTTTCCCCTCAATTTAAGCCACTTTTAAATCTTACCATGATTCCACTTAAATTTATGAAAAAATTGTAGAGAAAATTCAAGCAGCTCATGTATACTGAAAACCTGTGTTTACTTTCTCTTTCCTGCTGCCTACTGGTTGCATGCACTAGTTACATTCTGTCTTTTAGGCAGTAAACTCTTTAGGGCAGGAGCCGTGTTGTCCTCTGCTTTATGGTGACTAGAATAATGCAACACCTACTTGATTTAACCTCCACTTGCTCCTGTAATATAAGTTGCTTATAGTAATGTTCAGGTGTAAGAAATAGTTGACTAAGGTAATTTTTATTTTACACACTACTTTGGGAACGATATGCAATTATCCAGATTGTGACAACTCAGCACGGTATTTTGGTGGCACTTATTTCTCATTTTGAGGAAGGCATTGAATCATAAATTGTTATGGATTTTTGAAAGTACCAAACAAAAAATGTGTGCCAGATAGTCTGACTACTGATCACGTATATTTAACAAAGTTGTTCCAGGTACAGGATAGCAAGAACGTGTTGCAATGTTGTCACCACCCCAGCAGACCTAGCTCCAATATTTGCCCTTGTAAGTATCACCTGAGCACTGGATCTATAAAGCAATCTGAGCTTGGTCTTCCTTGCACTATGCAACTCCTGGCTTCTAAAAATCTCCTTTCCTGATATAGGAAACAGTTTTAGATTTGTCCCCTCTTTATGGCCCTGCATGCTAACAAGAGAGTTCTGGGATCAAATCATTGGGATGTTTTGAAATGGTCTTTTTTCTCAGTTCTTATTACTATAACAGACCTTTATCAGTGAAGCACATTCCATACTTCAGTAGGACCACTCATATGCCTGAAGTACTGAAATGTTTTGCAGAATAAAGAGACTGATTATGAGCTTACATTTTTTTCCTCCCACTTCTTTTTTTCAGACTACAGAAGTTGATCTAGTATGGGACATGTATTCTTTCAGCTATCATATCTCAAAAGCTCCTAAGTTTTCTTGTACAGGCCATTTCAAGATACATGTTTGACCTGAAGCATCACTGGACCCACAAGTACTAAAACTTTAGGCACATGTCACGCATTTACAGTAAATTTACAAAAGAAGTGTCATATTCTGTGCATGGTTTTAAAATCAGTAGTAACATTTTAAATCCAGTAGATTCAGTCAAGAATTAACTCCATGTGCACAAGTGATGTTACTAACTGTATGCTGATCAATTCTTATGTGTTTATGATCAGATTTCTCTAGAATACTGATTTGCCGCAGCCTGTCCTAATGGCAATTATAATAATTACCATGAGTGCTCAAGAATTTTGGGTGTCTATATAAATTATTTTGGAATTAAAACAAACAGCAAGATTTGCATTTCTCTATCTGGTCACACCCAAAGAAGCAGCAATTTATTCTTTAAAGTCAATAACAGAATACCCAAATCAAGCCAAAACAACGGTACCACTCTTGACATTAGCTGCCTATTTTTGGAAAGTACAGAACAATGTCTAGGACAGTCGTGATGCTTGGCTTAAGTATAACAGGATAAGTATACGGTTCAATCAGTTGAATATATGTGCAAACTTAATGATCCATGAAGCAACAAATCATCAAATAATCTTGATTATTTGACTACTAGATGCAAAGAAGTCATGTTGAATACCTCAATCATTCTTTTCGTTTTCAAAGTAATGCTAAACAGCTTCCTGTCCTTGGTAAGTCTCTGAAAGGCAGAGAAAATGGGCAAAAGGTAGTCTCCATTTACATATGTCAACATTGTACTGCCAGCTGTGAATACAACTATGTTCTATCATCAGTCTGTATGGATGCTTGTGACAACTGAACAGAAGGAACAGGAAAGCTGGACATGTTCTCTCTGTCTCATTCTTTCACACACAACAGCTACCGAATCGCCTGATCAGAGGGGTGAATTGGATGGAGTGTACTGTCAGGTTTGCAGATGGCATCAATTTGAGGGCAAATACCAATATACTCGAGGGCATGGCTGCCATCCAGAGGAGCATATGCCTGCTAGAGAAATGGGCTCAGAGTAGCCTAATGAAATTCAAGGACAAATTAAAATCACTCCACTTTTTTTGCAAGGAAAAGCCCCTTGCAACAATACAGACCAGGATGCTGGACAGCTCTGCAGAAGAGCCCCTGAAGGTCCTGGCAGACATCAAATTGAACATGAGACAGTAGAGTACCCTGGCAGCAAAGAAGCCCAACAGCATTCTAGACTTTTGTGGCATGACCTGTCAATTAGGGAAGGGATTATGTCCCTGTATTCAGCACTCACTGGGTTGTGTCTTGAGTACTGAGTTTCTGCCTAGTTTGGGCCTTCCAGTAAGAAAGACACCAATAAACTCAACTGAGTTGAGCACAAGGTCACCATGTTGATTGGCAGCTGAAGCATTTGTATTGTCAGGTGACGCTAAGGAGCTGGGTTTGTTCATCCTGGATCACGGATGGCTTCAGGGGAAGAAAACAGCAGCCCTCCAGAACCTATAGGAAGGGCATCAAAAAGATGGAGGCAGGCCCCACACAGTGGAACATGGGAGGACAAGAGACAACAGGCATTCGCTGAAACAACAGAAGCATGATTGGATATAAGAAGAAACTATTTCAAGATGACATACCCAAGAAGGATATACTAACTCCCTGCTCATTGATTCTCAAGACCAAATCGACTAAAGCCCTGAGTAATCTGTCTGGCCTTGCAGCTCATTCTGCTCTGAGCAGGAGGCTGAACTAGAAACCTCCTGAGGTCCTTTCAACCTGTACTGCTCTATGAGCCCAGAGGGTGGTAGTGACCGGAGTAAAATCCAGGTGGCGACTGGTCACAAGGGGTGTTCCTCAGGGCTCAGTTTTGGGACCTGTCTTGTTTAATATCTTCATCAATGACCTGGACAAGGGAATTGAATGGACCCTCAGTAAATTTGCAGATGACACAAAATTAAGCACAAGTGTCGATCTGCTTGAGGGTAGGAAGGCTCTGCAGCAGGATCTGGACAGGCTGGAGTGATGGGCTGAGGTCAATTGTATGAGGTTTAACAAAGCCAAGTGCCGGGTCATGCACTTTGGTCACAACAACCCTCAGCAACGCTACAGGCTTGGGGAGGAGTGGCTGGAGAGCTGCCCGGCGGAAAAGGACCTGGGGGTTCTGGTGGACAGCCGGCTGAACATGAGCCAGCAGTGTGCCCAGATGGCCAAGAAGGCCAACGGCATCCTGGCCTGTATCAGAAACGGTGTGACCAGCAGGAGTAGGGAGGTGATTGTGCCCCTGTACTCGGCACTCGTGAGACCGCACCTTGAGTACTGTGTCCAGTTTTGGTCACCACAGTACAAGAAGGACATTGAGGTGCTGGAGCGGGTACAGAGAAGGGCAACGAAGCTGGTGAAAGGGCTGGAGAGCATGCCCTATGAAGAGCGATTGAAGGAACTGGGTTTGTTTAGTCTAGAGAAGAGGAGACTGAGAGGAGACCTCATTGCCCTCTACAACTACCTAAAAGGAGGTTGTAGCGAGGCTGGTGTTGGTCTCTTCTCTCAAATTAGTAATGATAGGACGAGGGGAAATGGCCTCAAGTTGCGTCAGGGGAGGTTTAGATTAGATATTAGGAAGAAATTCTTCACTGAGAGGGTAGTTAGGCACTGGAATAGACTGCCCAGAGAGGTGGTGGAGTCACCATCCCTGGAGGTGTTTAAAGAACGAATAGATGCGGTGCTTGAGGATATGGTGTAGTGGTTAGAGAGATGCTAGGAGAAAGGTTGGACTTGATGACCCTGGAGGTCTTTTCCAACCATAATGGTTCTGTGATTCTGTGAACAGCTTAAACCAATGTGGCTTACATGGTTGATAGCATTTCTCACAAAGGAAAAAATTCATGGACTTTGGGAGACAACCAGAGTGTATAATTTAGGGGCTTTGTTGTTTGGTTTTGGGGGTTTTTTTTGGACTTTGGGTTTTGGGGGGTTTTTTTGGGGGGGGAAGGGGGGGGAATCTTTTACCCCAAATCATGCATTTGTTTTCTATGGAAAACAGAACCCTACCGAAATAAAGGGAAATACTGTGTCCCAGAGTTTTGGCCCCAGAATGGAGATGAGAGGTATCCATGGGAAGCCCCTAAACCCAGGAGCTGGAAAGTACTCCTAAGTCCAAAAGTTTACACACTGATATAGGCAATAGAAAGGTGTGGCAAAGAAGTTTGTAAACTTTGTTGATGACCTTATAGAATCATAGAATCCTAGAATGGTTCAGGTTGGAAGGCACCTTAATGATCATCTAATTACATCTTCCCTGCCATAGGCAGGGACACATCCCTCTAGAGCAGGTTGCACAAGGCCCCATCCAACCTGGTCTTGAACACTTCTAGTGATAGAGCATCCACAACTTCCCTGGGCAACATGCTTCAGAAAAATCATGTGGTCAGTTCACCACAGTGCCTCACCACATTCATAGTGAAGAATGTTTTCCTCACATCTAATCTAAATCTTTCCTCTTTCAGTTTAAAGCCATTACCCCTTGTTCTATCACTACAAGCCCTTGTAAAAAGTTCCTCCCAAGCTTTTTGGTAGGCCCCTTTCAGATACTAGAAGGCAACAACAAGGTGTCCCCGGAGTCTTTTCTTCTTAAGGCTGAACAACAATAACTCTCTCAGCCTGTCCTCATAGGAGAGGTGTTCCAGCCCCCTGATCATCTTCATGACCTGCCTCTGGACCCAGTACAACATGTCTATGTCCTTCCTGTATTGGGGGCTCCAGAGCTGGATGCAGTACTCCAGGTGGGGCCTCACGAGAGTGAAGCAGAGTGGGAGAATCTCATCCCTTGACCCGCTGGCCACACTTCTTTTGATACAGCCCAGGATACAGTTGGCTTTCTGGGCTGCACTCACACACTGCTGGCTCACATTGAGCTTTTCATCAACCAGCACCCCCAAGTCTTTCTCCTCAGGACAACTCCCAATCCATCCATCTGCCCAGCCTGTATTTCTGCTTGGGATTGCCCCAACCCAGGTGCAGAACCTTGCACTTGGCCTTGTTGAACTTCATGAAGTTGGCATGGGCCCACCTCTCAAGCCTCTCAAGGTCCCTCCAGCGTGTTGATCACACCACACAGCCTGGTGTCATCCACAGACTTGCTGTGGTGCACTCAATTCCACTGTTCATGTCACCAACAAATATGTTAAACTCAGTGCAGCATAGCATAGTAGCTTCAATCCAAATAATGTTATTGATTAGTAGAGAGATGTGTAAGACACACATACAGGATTTAGGGACACAAGTCCTATTGCCATTGCAAATTGCACACTTACAACAGAAACGTATTTTTTAATTTTCACAGAACGTTAAGGATTGGAAGGCACCTCAAAAGATCATCTAGTCCAATCCCCCCGCAGGAGCAGAATTTTGAGCAATAACTGAACTTCCAGTGTGTTTGCTGAATATCTATCACTTGATCCTTAGATATATTGTCACTGAATTTTGAATAATTCCTTATCAATTGTATGATTTTGGCTTTGAAGAAGAAATTTTATTTTCTCCCTATTTTTTCCTTTCTGGAGCAGAGAGTAGCAACTGGTGCAAATCATAGAATCATGAAATGCTTTGGGTTGGAAGGAACCTTTAAAGGTCACCTAGTCTAACCCCCTTGCAGTGAGCAGGGGCATCTTTAACTAGATCAGGTTGCTCAGAGCCCTGTCCAACCTGACGTTGAATGTTTTCAGGGATGGGGCAACTAGCACCTCTCTGGGCAACCTGCTCCAGTGTTTCATCACCCTTATCATCACTGCCTTCCTTATACTTAGTGTAAACTTACCCTCTTTCAGTTTAAAACCATTACCTTTTGTCCTGTTGTATCAGGCCCTACCAAAAAGATTGTCCCCATCTTGCTTATAGGCCTTCTTTAAGTACCGAAAGTCCACAATAAGGTCTCCCTGGAGCATTCTCTTCTTCAGGCTTAACAACCCAAACGCTCTCAGCCTTTCTTCATAGAAGAGATGTTTCAGCCCTCTGATCATTTTTGTGACCGTCCTCTGGACCAGCTCCAACAGGTCACCATCTTTCTTGTGCTGAGGACTCCAGAGCTGGACACAGTACTCCAGGAGGGGTCTCATGATAGCAGAGTGGAGGGTGAGAATCACCTACCTTGATCTGCAGGGCCATGCTACTTTTGATGTAGCCCAGGATGTGGTTGGCCTTTTGGGCTGCAAGCACACAAGGCTGGCTCATGTCTAGCTTTTCATCCACCTACTGGACCCCTAAATCCTTCTCTGCTGGGCTGCTCTCAATTCCTTCATCCCCTAGCCTGTATTGATAGTAGGGATTGCCTGACCCTCTGCGTGCAACCATCCAACCAGTTCTGTATCCACTGAACAGTCCACCTAGCAAATCTGCATCTCCAGTTTAGACAGAAGGATGTTGTGGGGGACCGAGTCAAAGGCCTTACAGAAGTCCAGATAGACAACACTCATAGCTCTTCCCTAATCCATGGATGTAGTCACTCACCCTATTGTAGAAGGCCACTACGCTGGTCAGGCAGGACTTGCCCTTGGTGAAGCTACGCTGGCTGTCTCAAATCACCTCCCTATCTTCCACATGCCTTATCATAACTTCTAGGAGGATCTGTTCCATTACCTTCCCAGGCACAGAGGTGAGGCTGACTCATCAGTGGTACCTGGGGTCCTCCTTTTTACCCTTGTTAAAAATGAGTGCAATGTTCCCCTTTTTCCAGTCACCAGGCACTTCACCTGACTGCCATGACTTTTCAAATATCATGGAGAGTGTCTTGGTAACTACATCAGCCAATTCCCTTGGAACTCCAAGGGACTTTGAGGGATTCCTCAGAACTCTGAGGAATCAGGCAAGAGACTACTTTGCCAACAAAATGCACTATAGTATTTTTCTTATTATAACACTTAGTCTAGCTGTTTTTTTCAGGTAAAGCTAATCCAGTAACCTATGCTATGTGTGTGCAGCATAGGCACACAAGCTTAAAGCAATTGCATTTATTATGTAAGTTTGATTACATGGGGAATTTAGTATCTATCACTTCTGTACAGTGAATTGATTGCTTTACAGTATTGGCAGGACAGATAAGTGAAGATGTTAAATTGTTTATTAATGATGATTGTGTATCTATCTGGAACATACAATGCAAATTTCTGGAAAACAGAAAGGGAAGGGTGCTGGTTTTTCGCAAGCACAGCAGTACTGAATTACAAAGAGAAACTGTATTGCTTATATAGAAGATGTAATCAGATGGGTGTATCCTTGAATGGCACCAGCACTGGGTTGTGCATCTTACATTGGATAATTAAATTATGCCTGCAAGTAAATGAAGCAATATGTAATAGGTTAGCAGAGACAATGTAACAACTGACCTGACAGTATTGGTGTGGGCTTGAAGGTAAATTAGAATGTATTTTGAGGTAGCATGCCACAAGATGGTATTATTAGCAGTCATTTACAAGTTTTATTAGACTTCTTTCCATAAGTTACTCTTGAGCTTAAACAAAAATTTGAGTCTGATGCAGAAACTTCTGGCCAGAAATTCTGCAACTCTACAAATGCATTGTAATTAACATAATTATTTGTTTCATGTGTACATTGTAGTACAAATCCAGGCTACGTGTGAGGATGTAGATAGTTGATGACCATAATGGTGTGTTACCTTCACAAATTGCTAGGTCTGGAGATCACTGCATTTTGATAAAATAACAAATGACAATTTGTGAGCTGTGAGGTAAGTGTTTCTAATCCACTCAGGTTCTTATCATTTGAACCTGGAGAGGTGGTGGGCACCCACAATTTCTAATGAAGTCAGTAGAAGGTGCAGATACTTAGCAGATATGAAAATCATGCTCATAAAAGTTGGTAGGCATCTATTTCCAGAGAGAAAGTTGAATGACAATTCTATAATTAAATTAAGAAACCCATCCACAGCAGGTGTGGTTTATGGTACATATAAAATTTAATGGAACATTAAGCAATAGGCCTATTCTATTTAGTGCTGCTGAGTACCTTCTATGAAGAATTTGTGATCTTGGATCTTTTATGTCTAAGCAAATTACTCACACACTGTAGATAGCATGCAGACTTTAGCCACTAGTTTGTTATAATTTATTCTTGTAATGGCCTCATGTGTGGGTTAAAAAGACAAGCTTGTATTGCATTGCAGGTTGTCCACAGGTAAGGTAATAAGATGTACTTTTTCTCATGCTCAGATAGGAATACTCTGCCTTTTAGATCTTAATTAGTGAAGTAAATTGTACTGAGAGCTAGTGAATCTAGTGTTCCTTCCCTAGGCCTTGTTTTAGGAAACATCTGATACCTAGTGAAATATTTATGCAGATATTAAATTAAGCATATGTTTAACTTTGTCTAAATTGAAACATCCTTTCTTCAAGGAGCTGTTTTCAGTGGATAAGTTAGAATCATCATTGTTATTTTAATATTTGAAACAGACACTTTCAAAATGATTTATCATTCTTTACAGTTTGACTAGAGTGTTAAAAACTGTTGTTTGCCTCAGAATGTATTTGTAGTAAATGTGACTCAACAAGCAATGAACTCATTTATTTATGATAGCTTACAGTGTTTTCATTGAACTGAAACTTAAATAATCCCTAATGGATTTTACTGCCTGACTGTAAATTCTATTATTTATTGCAGTTAGCAATTGCACTTTCTTCTTCATATCATCATGCTCTTCAAACTGACCTGTGGACTGAAGTTTTCCCAGCTGCAGCACAGGGTAATACTTGTCTGATGCTTTCCAGGCAGTTGATATGGACATGGCGGGGAGGGAAAAGATCCTGACCAAGTAGTAGTTAAAGTTAATTCCTATTTTAAGTGGCTTATCTAGAAGTTATCAGCTTAGGTATATTATTCAATATAAGTTTGTCATGTCTCCTGAGCTGAATCAGTGCTTTGGGGACTTGGAACTGCATTTGTCAATACACCATCTACACATAGCTTAATGTATTTTTGCAATATGCATTTATTCAGTAAATGAGACCAGATGAATTGTAAGTCAGTGGTATTCTATATTGTCATGCTAGATATGAAAAGATAGAACCATAAAAATGTCACAGAACAATATCATGTTCCTGAAAGAGACTTGAATTTCATAATGTGCTTCTTGACCTCTCCATTTTGGACAGCAACTCAGTTTTCAATTACAAAGTAGTTAATTCTCAGGTACAGGGAGGACAAATATTGTTCCAAAAGGAAACTATTTTAAACAGCAAATTATAATCTGATATATAATTATGAAGTCCCTGGGGCATTAACATTTTGGGAGCCAAAAGACAGTTCTGAAAGGCCACAATTCAGTAAGCGATTCAAATCTTATTTGTTTTTTAATTAATAGACATAATGCAAAACAAGGAGTAGTCATATCCTTCAGACTTCATTCTCATATCAGATTCATATGGTGCTGCTCTAATGAAGTCAGAGCATTTATTCTTCATATATACAATGGAAGGAGAGAATTAAATCCTGCAGTGTAACATATATCCCTGGAATCTTAACTTTAATATTCTCTTTTTATTTTTTGAATGCTTAAGTGTATTACCAATTCCTTCTCTTTCCTCTTCAGCATATAGTTCATGTGAGCATAACAGAAATGTTCTTCCTCCACAATTCCATCACAGAGACTATCACAGCAGTAGACTAAGGAGTTTTGCAAGCACGGAGAATATGACTCCACTGATAAACATTACATACTTCCAAGTAAGATTAAATGGGTACCCTATTGTTTCACAGGTTGCTAATATCATGCTGCAGTCTTGATCAGAAAGGCATGAGAAACACTTATTGATTTTTCCAGCAGGACTGTAATTACTGCTGGTCTGCTTTTTGTATCCTGCAGGATGTTGTGATAATGATTTCATTGCGCACAGTCCATTCATTTCTAATGACTTCTTCATTTGAGAATTGAATGTTTTCAGCTACATTCTTTCTTTTTTGTGTATGTGATCTTAAAATAATATGCAATATAAAGAAAACAGAATATATATTTTTAAAGTGATTTCCTAAATAAACTTTGAGATATCTGCCAGATCAACCCATTATTTTTCTATTTTCCCAAACTTTCCAAGTGTAAGCAACCATGTAGTATTTTCTCACCAAAAAGAAATAGGTCAGCACTCATCTCTGCAAACTGAATAGAACCTTATCTTTATTTTAGACTGGATGGCTGGAAGAGTTTTTACATGGAGTGCTAATCTCCCGCTACATAACAGTATGTAAAAACATGCTCCAGACTGTGAACTCATGCCTCCTTTAACTGGTGCCCCATTGAATTCTGTCATATTTAGTATCTCAAGGATATATTTTCAGCTTTGCTCAGGGAAAATAATATCCTGCTCTGTGAGCTGTCCCCTTCATGTCTGTAGAACTGCTATTGAATAAGGTATTACTCAGTAGGAGCAAAGGTAATAAAAGCTGAATATATAAGTGAGAACACTTTATGTCCAATGATCATCATTTATTTCTCCACTAAGGATTTTAAAAATAGCACAAGGCCTCTTTTTTTTTTTTTTTTTTCTAGGTATTAGCGGATTTAGTTTCTTAACCAAATAGTAAGTGGTAATATAACCATTACAAAACGCTGACTGACAAGAGCTTTCACTGTATATGAACAAATCACTGCACAGGTGCCCCCTTAGCACATCTATAACAGGAAAAGGAAAGTTAGAATTCCATAATGCAACTAATTCTTCTTATCACAGACAATATAATGACTAGATTTATCTCAGCTTGGCTGCTTGGCCTGAAGACTGGAGTTAAGATGATAAAAACAGTAATGTTCACCTTGACTGGCAAAATCAAAGTAAGACTACAGTTTGTCCTTCTTATGCCAAGAGTAGACATTTCACTCCTGTCTCAGCTTACGTACACCGAGCAAAAGGGATAAAGTCAGATGAAGAATCCTCAAGTCCTTTATTTCAGCCAGAAGTATGCAGGGCATAATTTTTCACAGGACTTGTGTAGCATGGATAGCACCAGAAGTTTCTTCAGAGCATTCTGGTCAGCCTTCTGGTCCAGTTTATCCTTGGTGGAGCCATTTATCTTCCCACATGAAGATGCCTCAAGATATGGCCTCACTAGTGCAAAGTAGAGGGGGAGAAGCTCCCTTGACCTGCTGGTCACACTCGTCTTAATGCACCCCAGGATAGTATTGGTCTTCTTGGCAACAGAAGCACCCTTCTGGCTCACCGCTAGCTTGTTGTCCACTAGGACTCCCAGGTCCTTCTCCATGGACGCTGCTTTCCAGCAGGTCAACCTCCAATCTGTACATGGGGTTATACCTGCACAGGTGCAGGACTCTACACTTACCCTTGTTGAACTTCATTAGATTCTTCTCTGCCCAGCTCTCCAGCCTGTCCAGGTCATTCTGGATGGCACGACAGCCTTCTGGTGTGTCAGTCACTCCTCCCAGTTTTCTATCATCAGCAAAGTTGGTGAGGGTACACTCTGTTCCTTCATCCAGGTCAACTGATGAATATGTTGAGCAAGACTGGACCCAGTGCTGATCCCTGGGGAACAATGCTAGCTACAGGCCTCTAACCAGACTCTGCACTGCTGATCACAACCCTCTGAGCTCTGTCGCTCAGCCAGTTCTCAATTCACTCATCTAACCCACACTTCCTGAGCTTACCTATGAGGATGGTATGCGAGACAGTGTCAAAAGCCTTGCTGAAGTGGAGATAAACAACATCCACTGTTCTCCCCTCATCTACCTAGCTAGTCACATCATTAAAGAAGGCTATCAGATTGATGAAGCATGATTTCCCATTGGTGAATCCATGCTGACTACTCCTGATAACTTTCTTTTCCTCCATGTGCTTGGAGATGACCTCCAGAATGAGCTGTTCCATCACCTTCCCAGGGATGTAGGTGAGGTTGATTCATCTGTAGTTTCCTGGATACTCCTTGCCCTTTTTGAAGACTGGAGTGACATTGGCTCTCCTCCAGTCCTCAGGCACCTCTCCTGTTCTCCATGACCTTTCAAAAATTATAAAGAGTGGTTTAGCAATAACATCAGCCAGCTCTCTCAACACTCATGGGTGCATCTCATAAGGGCTCACGGATTTGTTGGTGTCCAGCTTGCATAAATTATCTTTAAACAAATCTTCATTGATCAAGGGAGAGTCTTCCTTCCTCCAGACTTTCTCTCTCACCTCAAGGGACTGCGATACCTGAGTGTCAGTCTTAGCAGTAAAGACTGAGGCATTCAGTAACTCTGCCTTCTCTACATATCCTGTATGAATTAGATTTCAGTTCTCTAATTTCACCCCTCCTTCCACTGAGATGTTACAGCAGAATGGATAAGTAGAAAAACACTGTGCCATCAAAATCCCAAGCATCTTATTCTGCTCATTATCACTTCTTATAAAACAGATAGTTATATCTACAGAAAAGATTTACCAAAAATTTCCTTAAAGGAGGTTACCTGTTTGGAGGATTTGAGAGAGAAGCAGGAATAAGGGAAAAGAATTCTACCATATGTATGCAACACACAACTCCTTTTAAACTGAATATGTTAAGACTGGAAGAGAAAGTAGAAGACAGCATCCAGTTGAGAAATGAAGCTAGGAATGGCAAAGTGAAATGAATATTTGACAATAAACAAAAAACAGAGGGAGGAAATGAATGAAGCATCAATGAAAATAATGCTAAGGCAAATGGATGCCCCATTAGTGATGATGCTTACAGAAGTAATCTCTCAAAATTACACTCTCCAGAGAAACCTTTCCTACAGTACTAACAGCCAGGCACTCCTTAGCAAAACTGTTTGTATTAAAGCACCCTTCTTTGTCAAGATCTTATATTTTTGTGAGCTTTCTTTGTGTAATTAAGCAGTTTTGGAAAGGACATGTTCTGGACAGACTCCTTTTTATTTCCAAGACACAAGGTATTAAAGAGATCTGTGTGTTTTGTGGCTGAGATGCACAAATGGGGAGTATATAAAAATGTAGCGATGACATTGCTATTGAATGTTAAGCAGAGCAAATGTCCCTTGCACTAGTGTGAGAAGAGCCATAGGCCTGGCCAAAAAAATGGGAAAAGTTATGCCAAATTATTGACTGGCTAGAGATATGGCTATTAAATACCTGAAGGAGAGCAAACGACCAAGAAAACTACTCAGCAGAGAGCACAGATGCTTTGCCTGACATTTCTGAACAATGTATTAGCCTGAATGCTAATTGTGAACAACTTGTTTCACTGAAATGGTCTTATATGTGCTCTGTAAACAAATATATTCCCCTGAAAAGTGAGTCTTGGCAACACAACCAGTGATTCATCAATAAATTAATTCTTGGCATGTTTTGGCCATAGAGCTAAAGATGGAGAGAAAATGGATCTGTAGTATTCCTAACTGTAGACTACCACGTTGTCTACCAATGAAAAACTCTTACAAGCATGCTCAGAAAGAATCAAACCAAACAAAAACAACAAGAAAAAAATCATCATTATAAATGAAGAATATGTTGCACTAACAGCTTTTGAAATGTTTCCACCTATCTCTTGCATATGGCACAGGCTGGAAAGCATGTCCCGGATATTCAATTTCCCCAGGTTTTTTTAAATACAGGGATTAAACAGAAGTGCTGCAAAAGAAAACAACTTATTTTAAAAGGAAGTAAACCTTAAAACCTCAGAAACTCCAATGAGTGGATACTATCTCCAACCCAGATTTCATTTCTACCATTCTGATTCTTCCTTTGGAATACCATGAGAGAATTTCTTAATTGCTTAATTAAGGAATGTAATGAAGAGGGAAATTACACTGAATGGTTTATTTATTTACAAATTGCTTTAAAAATATTCCTATTTCCAAAGTTCTATGGTGCAAGAAGAGAAAAAGCAGGAAGGCTGGGTTTTTTAAAATGACACACTGTGTGTCCAGACTTTCATTTATAATCTGTAGGTCAATCTTAAAGCTAAGCTGTACTAACCATATTCTACTTCAAGAAAATACAGATTTTGACCTTCTTCAGCTCCAGACTCACAAACTGTGGTCTAACCACAATAATGATCTTTAGAAAGCAGAAAGTTGTTGATGCTGGCTTCTTGAAAATTTCATATGCCCTCCGGCTTTGCCTTGAGGTAAGCCCTTGGGTGATTTACAATTGCTAGCAATCACTTCCTTCTCTTCCTACCTTCATGGTCAAAGCCACGTTTTACTGTTGTGTTTATCAATTTGTACATCTGATTGACAGGCCACAGATCTGTATTTTTAATGAGATTCAAAATATATTCTGCTTTCAGAGATTTAACTTTGAACTCTTGTCATGAACTTCAATCCTTCAAATACACATATAAATAGTCTTCACACATGAGTGGTCCCATGGAAGTGGAAAGGGACCACTTGGATGAATTAAGCTAATCACATGTATAAGTGTTTGTAGAACTAAGCTAACATGAGCTACTGCTTCTAAGAGCAAGTATCCCTTGGTACATCTTCCACGTACAAAAACAGAGATTCTAACATTCCCTTATATTTTAAAGATACTAAGAAGGCCACTCAGAAAGATGTTTATTTCAACCACATACCATATTGAAGCAGAACTTCAGTCTGTGTTACAGTGCCTAGTGCTCCTGGGACTAATTGGAAAATATTTACCTGGCATATTACAGGCACAATGAGGCATACCCACCATGGTCTAAGCACACATGAACCCATATTTTATGAGTTTCATGCAAACTGAAATATATGGATCTGCTGATAGTGCAATGCTACACTTGCTAATGAATCCTTCTGAGAGACAGGTCAGGAGTGCTCCTGTATGAATGCAGTCACATGGCTTTTGAATCAGGGCCAGCCTGAGTCCAGCTGCCTTGGAGAGCAAGCCCAAACCTACATTATAGACATAGCCCTAAAAGTACTATGGGGCACCTCTAGGCATTCTGCCAATGCTCTACACTGATCCAAGCACAACAGACCACTGTGACCTTCCATATCCTTCCTGACCTTCTGCACCTCCTCCCCA
The DNA here is from genome assembly GCA_013400335.1 of Eurystomus gularis. NCBI lineage: Eukaryota > Metazoa > Chordata > Aves > Coraciiformes > Coraciidae > Eurystomus > Eurystomus gularis. The sequence continues at coordinate 114,573 of VZZY01004719.1, read as the reverse complement.
CCCATTCCTAGTTCATTGATACTCTAGGTAGGAGTGTAGAGGCAAAGATTCAAGGATACAACTACAAAGGGAATTCCCCTTAACCAGGAAACTTCCTTTCATTCAGTACCTCTCTATGACAGGTACTCTATGCTGAAGGTTAAGCTGAAGTTGACACATACTTCAGAGACTTGCTGAACTCAAGCATATTGTGGAGAAAGGTGAACTAAACTGCTCATATTCTTCTTTTTCTTAATTGGAAACCCAGAAAAATCCCTGATTTTATGCATTCACCTTGCAGGTTATCATTCACTCAGCTCCTATATACACAGTGTGAGCTGGAAGTTCAAGGCTTCCAGCCTTGAGCGTTCTGGAACAGACCTTCTCAGATGAGATGTCTGCATGGTGTCAGTCCTGTGACAACATGACAAAAGTCAGTATGAGATGACTAAAGTTGTAAAGCTTGATACTGATAAACTGCAGGGTGGTATATGTTTTAATCTGTTCAAAGGAGTGCAGAAGCCTATAATTTTTCCCCTCGATGTGCTGTTGACTCAGGACAAACTTGCATCAAAATGGTGAAGTTTTGAAGAAAATTTGTGGTTGTATATGGGATTTATCCTTCTCCTTGTAGTTTTATCTAGTGTGGCTGTCTGTATTCTCGGAAATCATTTCAGGTGCTGTCTTTTCCTAAACATGACACATTTAGCAGCTGCTGTCACTATTGATGACCTCCTCAAAATAATGCTAAGCAATAATATTAGCAAACCAGTTAGTTTTCTTCATGTTTTTCTTTCTTAATTCTACATATATTTTCAGGAAGACTTCCAGATGGGCAGTTCTAAAAAGCAGCTTTGATGTGTAGACATAGGTGAGTACAGGGGTAACGCAAGATTCTTCACAAATATTTGGAAATCCAGCTTTGACAAAAACAACAGGGTCAGTCATAAACATATATTGCTGAAAAGTGTGCCCGTCAGCACAAGTCCTTGTGTTACCCTTTTGTCACAGGAATGTGTTTCTCCATGGACCTCTGCTGCAACCAACAGCTTTTTCCAGCAGGATCAGTTGATGCCCAGAAATAGGGACTTTGGGGCCCTTTGCTACATTTTAAAGACTGCCTCATCACAGCGTCTTATCACATGTTTCCATTGTTATTTTACAGCCATACTTTCAGGACTTGCTTTTTCACTGCTGCTTGTAAGCAGAAATTTGACCCATATTTGGTGGTCCTTAAGTAGGACCCCATTTGTCTGTGATATATATATATAAAATATATTAAAAAATAGACTCAGGTGGGTAAAATACCACACTTGCCAACTGCAGATTAGTCTTCTAGGACACTGCTTTTGCCACATAGGATAGGAACAGAGATTAATACTGATCCTTTAGTATAAGGCAATGTGAGAAATTATTATTTCAGAGTCAAATTTCACTGTTTTCTAATAAAAATACATTTTTTTATTTTAATGGTAACTTCCCAGCTGAGTTTTTCAGTCTCTGTGCTTTTTTTTTTTTATTATTAATTTCATGGTTGATTTCAGGTAACAAATGCTTACCTTCTTTTAACCACTATGGGCTGGGTCCTTGACAAGATGAAGCATTTCAACAACAGTCTTGACCCCCTTGTGAAAAAAGGTTTCTCTCAGCATGACGCAAATCTTAGCCTCTTCATCAGCACTTGTAAAACAGTTGACTCATACACCTGACTTCCCATACTTGTTCCTCGTAAGATCACAAGTTTCATTCTCCCAAATAAAGGTCAAGGTAAAACAAAACAAAACAGATTGGTTGCTTTGTGGAAGTATTACTAGTGCTTAAACTAATTTCAATCATTCTGCCATAGAGAATATATTTTTTTTTCTGAAAATATTTCTGCCATCAACACTTGGCCCTCTTGCAAGTGTATAACATGGTCTGGAACATATTCAGGTTGCCCACATGGTGCCAAGCCCATGGCCATTTAGTAGTCTTCCTCAAAAAGAGTAAAAAGATAATGTCAAAAAGTTATATCACTTTCCAAGGGGACTGGCTGGAATCTACCTACATGTAAAGCAATTCCTTCTTTCATTCCCATTCATTTTCACTGTTCAGGCTACCAGAATTCCCTCATGTAACCTCAGGTTGATTTCAGTATTTTATTTTCAGGGTGGAGAGCTACGATGATTATTTTCTGTAAACTGTTGTAGAGCAAGATTGTGAAATAGAGGGTGAGAGAGCTCAGCTGTGTAATTCTGGCACAATTGGCAGTTTCAAGGGATCAGAATCTTTGTTATGATTTAGGGTGAGTCATTTTGGAAACTATCTCAATTTACATAAAACTCTTCCCCCCAAGTATTATTCATTTTCTATTCACTGGGTACTGCTGGTTGGAGTTCCAAGTCTTACTTAAAAGTGACACAGATGACAGCTTGAGGAGCTGGGTCCTACCTGTAACCCCTTTTCCTTGAGAACAAGAAATATTAATTTGTCCTTATTTCCAGGATATTTGGAATGTTGTAAGTTAATGAACTGTTTTATTAAAGATCTTGATCCCACTTTGAAGTCTAAACTAGGCCAGTAACACCACAAAGTACTGCTACTTCACACAGTGGATTCTGTGCTGCGGAATATACCTTAACAGATATCTACAAACACTTACTCAGGAAAAATTGTTGCACAAGTATGTTTTTGTAAGTGTTTTCATTTTTTATTTCACTCAGTGAAAAATCACATGAATTCCCAGTACTCACAGGTTGGGGCAGTTATATGCCACCACAGTAACTTACTCGAGATTGTAGGGATGCTGTCAAAATGAATAAATATCTGCCAGTTGAACTGGTTGCCTGCAGCAGAAAGCAAGAAGGAGAAGTTAAAGCCAGGAAGAAATGCACATATCTAAAAAAAAGCCCAGAAAAAAAGCACAGGAAGCATTTACAGAACAACCGTAAAAAAGTTCAGATTGTTACTGGCTGATATATTGATCATCATTTTGAGAAGCCAAACCACTGCACTACAAAGAAACCTATGGGACACATGCATGCTATTGACAATAATGAAAACATTCAAATAGGTGTTTGACCGAATAGCTCTTTAAGGGAAAAAGAAAAAAAGAAATTACACTGGGACAGAGTGTGCTGTCCCAATACACACCTGTGAGTAGTTGATCATTAGTTACACCACCTTCAATGTTATTATTTATGGCACCAGTGCAGCCAGGTACTTAAACTGCTGTGTAACTTTAATATTGGGAGAAATCTGTGTGGATGTCCTCAGCACCGTGAATTACATAATCTTTATTTCAAGTCTGTTATTAAATAGTATTTCATATGCTTAATATTTGCTTGCCAGTTACAGTCACTTTCCATCTTGACTCTTTTTGCAAACAAAATAACACTTCATTTTAAAGGAAATCTTGTCCAAAGAGGTTCCTACCCAAAATCCAGTGTAATTAAGATAAATAAATGTCACTTTTCTCTATCTATTTTTCACTCTAGGCAGCACCTTTCTATTTTTGCTTAGAATCACATCCTAATCAAGAGTGCCTGTACTTCAGCTCTTCAGCTGATTGCATTCCCAGTATTTAAAACCAGATCTTCCACCTGCCAGCTTGTTTAGCTGAATGATTTGTTCATATTATTGCACTGCTTGTACTTACTGTTTTGTGGGGAGTTTGCTGTTGATCAACACAAACTTTGTATTATCGTATATCACTGCCACCTTCAGAAGCAATTTAAATAAATGTGTGTAGCCATGGGGAGGATTGCATTGTGCACCCAGCCTAGTTATAGAACAATTAAACTCACTCTGGAAGAAAACCAGTAATGATTTAATCGATTTACAGTAGCAGATGTCCATCTGTATTTCAGCTTGAAGTAGAGAATTTCATTTGGATTTCATTTAAGAGACCAAAACCACAGTCCCCCACCCCAAAAATCTGCAGTTAAACTAAAATACATAAACAAGTGATTTCTAATTATTGATGTAAGAAATTTTCAGAATAGTTAAATGTCCTGGGGTTTATATTATTTTATTGTAAATATTGCATTTAAATTTTTTCAAAAGGATTTCCATTTGCACAAGCTACAGTAATTTTAAAGGATTATGTTTATGTTGTTGACAGTGCATTTTCTTTACTTTGAAAGTGAAAATTATTTGCAAAAATTTTGAAGTTCCACTTTGCGGTGAAGTAAACTTCTTCCCTACAAAAGTATGTAAAATTACTTTCACCTTGAGAAAATCCAGCAGTTTTTGATGGACAACATGCCTGGGTCCTGTGATCTACAGCAGTTGTTAACATTAGTGACTCTAATCTCTCAGGATCCCTAGGAAGATCTTTCTTACAGATATTTGAAGCCTGGATCTGTCTTACGGAAAGTAATCTTGGTTACATTCCATGTGATTCTCTTGGCTCTAATGCTCTGTAGATGTATTGCTACAAAGAAAAGGAACTATGAACTTTATTCAGTTAATCTGGTATAGTAACTATGATGAAAAGAACATGAAAATTAAAAGAAAAAAGAAATAAAAATGAGCAATTCAGACTGCCCACTTTACAGGGCTGCCAGTCTTTGGCATCTTAAGCAGCTGCTGAAGAGAAGGTGCCATGATGTCTATTAGACCTGCCCACTGTAGATAATCTATTTAATTAGCCATTGCAGTGTTTGTATACCTACTGCTTTCATTCTGTTCCATGTTCCAGATTTCTTAGAGAGATATTTCCCATTATTTAGTACAGTGAGGGATATCTGTGGTCCTATGCAGCAATTCAGAAGAGGTTATCATAGAAGGCCAGGTCACAAAGGCAATTGAGCAGAAAGGGGGTATTAAGCCTTTAACTGCAACTTGCACAAGTCGCCATGAAAAACAAAATCTTTTTTTTCCCAGTAGAAGGCTTCAGAGCTTGGTGTTTTTTCATGCAGTTGCAAATGCTTATAGGAAAAAAGTTGGAATTTATGAACTGTCTTACTGACACTCTGTTCTGGTTTCACTGGGACAGAATCCTAGGCCAGCCATGGTATGCAGGCCATTAGTAGATTTGAGTCAGCCAGGAGCTTCAGCTGGGAGAGGCAAAAGCCAGGGCAGCTAACCTAATTTTGCTAAATCCCATACCATAAACCTCACACTCATTAGAAAAGTGGAAGCATGCTGAGGATGTGGGCTCTTCATGGAGGGGCTCCCAAGGACTCCTTTCCTGTTCATTGTAACTGCTGTGCATTCTCTGGGCTGAGTATAACTTTGTATACTTTATATTTGCATTAGTATTAACATTAGTTTTGCTGTTTCATTAAACACCTTTTCATTTCAACTCATGGATCTCCTCTCTTTTATACTGATCAGCCTTCCTGGCTGGGGAGTGGTCACTGGATGACAGAGCAACTGCTATAGTTTATCCCTGACACAAGCTAAACGGAGACACACTCAGAAAGAGGGAGAGAGCAGAAAAAAAAAAGTAAGTTAAATACTTCTAAGGTTTTTGCAAAAAGGCAGTTTAGGCTGGAAAGGAAGCAGTCACAATTCAATTTTCCTCATCTCCAGAAGGCTCAATGCTACAAAAAAAGAAAGGAAAAAGAAGGTGTACACTAACAGAAAAAAAAACAAAAAACAAAAAACAAAAAACTAAAAATGCGCCATTTAAAAAAACCCAAACTGTAACATACTGCCATCTTTCAACAATTTTCTCTCATGTGACATATTTCATAAACATTTTTATTGACATTTCACTAGTAGAATTGGATTTCCTTCTTCCTTACCTGTCTCCCGTGCACATACATAAATACAAACAAAAATGTAGTGAAATATAAGAAACTAGCATTGATTTCAACAAAAATTAGGTGTAGTGAGATGATAGAAACATAGTGGTTGCTGACATAGACTTTATTTGTGGTCACTAATAGGACATTTAAAAAATAAACGCTTACTGAGTATTTCTGAAATAACTACCTTCCTACCCAGAAAAAAAATCAGATTTTTTTTTCATATGCAGTGATGCTTTACTGAAATATTCTTGTATCTGTCTTTTAATATTTTCATAGACCTGCACAGGAAAGCCTTATGTGCTACTTCATATTCCAGGTTGAGCTGTCACAGTTCTTTATGGTCTCTCATTGATGACTGAAATTATACACATTTACACATCTGAAAGCCTTTGATGGGCAAATCAGTTCACAAGCCAGTTATTTTGTGTAATCAGTGTTGCATGATAAAACATAGTATAAATGTTAGAGAAAAGGTTGCCCAAATATACACAGCTTTAATCCACTGAAATATTAACCTGATGGAAAGCACCATCCACCATGGAAGAGGATGGGGAATATTCCACATTGAGGTGATCAATATGAAAAGAGCATTAAGTGTAGAGCTGCAAGAAATCTGCATGACCAAGGGGCTTGCAGAGTTTCCCAGAAGTTTTTTTTCAGGCCCACACTGACTGGATTATCTAATATAAAAATGACAAATTGACACATATGCTGTAAGTATCTGTGCTTTCCACACTGAAGGGCCCATGATTTTCAGGTGAATTATAATGTTTACATCTTCCCACTAGAGGTTTGCACATTCTGTACCCAGTTTCATTTATTCTGACCTGGGAAAGTCTGTGAACTGAGAGGAGGAGAACAATTAAAGCATCAATTGCCAAATTACTTTAAGCTATCCCTTAAAGCTGTTCCAGAGGTCAAGTCCACCAGCATATGCTGGCAGCAGTGGAGGCTAGCAGCACACTGGGCTGTATCAACAGGAGTGTAACCGATAGATGAAGGAAAGTGATTATCCAACTTGGCACTTGTTAGACCACATCTGGATTCTTACATCTAGTTTTAGGCTCCTAAAGGAAGCTGATAAACTGGAGCAAGTTCAGCACAGGGCCGCTCTCATGGCTGGGGATGAAGCACTGGGCCTGTGAGGGGAGGCTGAAGGAGCTGGGCTTGTCCAGCCTGGGGCAGGGTTGGCTTCGGTGGGGCTGATCAGCAGCTCACAGTGCCCGTGGAGATGAAGCCAGACCCTGCACAGTGGGGCATGGATGAGAGACAACGGGCACAGACCAAACCAAAAGAGATTCCATCTGGATGTAAGGAAAGGATTTCCACTGTGAGCATAACAAAGCACCGAAACAGGTTGTGCAGAAAGGCCAAGGAAAGACTGGTAAAGTCCTGAGCTGCCTGATCTATACTTAGTGTTGACCGTATCTGAAGCCTGAGCCCTCCAAGGTCCCTGAATGACTGTGCCATTTGGAGTCCAAATTAGAGAGAGAATACAGTGGGCTAAGTAAGAATGACAGTGTATACAGCAAATGAGATGGACAGACAGAAACAGGCAGATCCAAAATGCATCATTGTTATGCACCATACTTTTATAGTCCTCTGTTTATTGTCATTTTTATTCATTCTGAATGAATGACCACAGAAAATACTTCAGTGCTAGTGCTAGGAATTAAAGGTCAATTATTCTCTTCATCTTCTTAGATAGGTCTTGGGAGTTGAGAGGAGGGATTGTTTGTAGTAAGAGCTTAATGTTATTCAGAAATATTCTCAGGATAACTTGGATTTAAAGCTGTTCAAGAAATACCATGGAGCCATAGAGTAATATAGAAATAATTTCCTTGGTTTTGTTTTAAATGGATTAACAAAGACAAGATTAAAACCAGCAGACTCGAGTAAAGATGGAAGAGGTGTAGTTGTCTATTATTTTACCTTTCAAGCAAAAGTTTTAGTGATACTTGAACCAGTTTAAGTTTTAAATTAACATCTAGTTTTACTCTTTCTGTCTTTCTTCTGCTTGACTATAAGATGTATTTTTTCTTTGATTTCTTTTTCCCTGGCATATTTTTCACTAGCTCATTACTTCCTGGTTTAATTAAGCTTCCTAGTTCATAGTCTTTAAGTCACCTGCTCTTATAAAAGACCATAATTTTCAGTATTATACCCTCTAGTTTTCAAGCTATTAAATTTCTCCCCACAAACCCTAAAGGAAAAAAACAAAATATATGAGGATTTGTTATTTTGCTTCAGAAATAATAGTCAGTGTCTATGAATATGATAGGTAGCATGACTCGAGGGTTTCAGTGACGCTGAATTTAGATCATCTTAGAAATGATTGAAAAGACTACCTCATCTGGAAGAGGTGGTAAAGATCATCAGTTTAGCACACAGGTGCATTTCATACAAATATGTGGAAAATATAATGCTTATATTGCACTTTTAGAAAAAGTTATTTCATATCTTTTTGTTAAGTTTTTTATCCTAGTTAGGGGAAGCCATAATGGTTATTTGGCAGTAAATACAAAACCTATTTTAATTACAGTCCAAATCCTCTGGCCAGATCATGAAGCAACTAACATAGTACTAATTGGCAATTAGGGTATATGTGCACATCAAAAAAAAGATGCAACAAGCATTGCCACTTTAGATGCAATGGCCAAATAAGATAAAATATAGAACTAACAGCACCATGGCGTAAATACCTGCATGGGATACAAATTTCAGTACAGTCATGAAATGCCAGTGTATTGTTTCATAATATACTAAAATTCAGCCTGATCAGAAACTTGTGGTAACACCTCTCAGCTGCTATTGTTATCTTATTCCAGCTATATTCAAGAAAGCACAGTCAGACTTGTCTCGGATATAATAGCCATACCCTGTTTCAGTTTCAGTAGAGAAACAAAGTACTGACTTTGCATAGTGGAAACTATTCTCACCTGCTGAGACTGGAATAGAGGAACACTGGCAAGCAGAAATGGAGGAGGGAAGCACTTGCACAATACTAAAAGCAGAGGAGGTGGGAACCTCACAGGACAATTTTTGCTTTAAATTTTCATAGTAGTATGAGTATATGGTATATGCTACAACTCATGACTAGAGCATCTGGTAGGCAAACCAACCATTTTTGTGAATACTTAATTCAAAGAAAAGAAGAGAGGTCACATCTTTGTAAGGCGCTTTTTTTTAATGAAACAACAGAAGTTACGAAGTAGTTAATTGTCAAAGAAAACACACCCAGAAGTCATTTTAAGGACAGCAAAGAATATTTTGGGGATAGGGGACATTACTGAGAAAGAAAAACCACTTCATGCTTTTTCATATCAGGGATACAAAGAATATTCACTTGCAACAGCTACTTTTGCTACTCTGATTTAAGACCTGTGCAGAAGGAAGAGAATTTTAAAATCTGACAAGTTTTGTTGTTTTTTTGGATTTTTTTCTTATTCCCTGTAGTGAGTTTTATTGCCAGGTGAGCTCCTCTGTCAGGATCTCTCAGCGCCATTTAACAGGCTTCTACATGTTCCAGAACTTACAAGACGCGCCCAACATAGCATCAATGTTCCCAGCATTGGTCACGTTGACACTGGCTTCCTCCCAAATCAAGCTTCAATGTCTTTTTTTCATCTTTTTTTTTTTTAAGTTTCTGTAAAAGATTAGTCAGTAGTGTACAAAAAAAAAACAAACCAAACCTAAAAAAACAACAAAAAACCCCAATACCACCACACAGAAAGAACCCCAAACAAAAATCCCAGTTTAAAATAATATATAATATGCATTATTCCCACGACAAGTATTCAGAGTGCCCAAAGGAATACAAATCTAAAAGGAGCAAGTAGGAGACTCATCAGGAATAGTGCAATGTGGTTTTTAGGATAACAGTTTAAACCAAATAAAGGCATGTATTTCAGATCACTGATACTGATTACATGTATTTGGGTTATTCAGCAACATCTTCTTATTGGCCCTGATTTAGCAAAGTATTATACATTACTAATTAGGAATACAAACATGGAAACGGGATTTATGCTTTAGAACAACCATATGGATGCTTACAGCATCTTACTAAATAAGGGCTTGGAGACTTAGCAACTTTATTCATGTAGGGTTTTAGACTCAGTTTGCTGGAGATGTCATCCCATCAATCTCTTTTTTTTTTTTTTTGTCTTGTCTTCCACATGGCAGAGTTTCCATTTCCCCTTGTATGGGGGAGAATTTGAGGGGGAAGGCCAGTCAAGATATATTTGGTTCATTTTTCTGCTGACATTTGACACATATAGAAATAGACTATTTCTTTGTTTATATAATTCAGTTATGTCTCACAGTTTGGTATTCCAGGAAAATAATGTGTTGCGAATGCCTGCACTTTTTGTGAGCTCCTTGGTACTAGATTTGACAGCTAGAAATGAGAGGAACTGTGTTGTACAGCAACAGACTTCTAATAAAAAAATACTATGCATTAAAATGGCATCATATAGTTGTTTTTTGTTTCTAAATGATTTCCAGATGAAATGTGCAAACAGGGAGATGGTTTTCCTAACTGTCAAGTCTGCAAACATAGTGTGGGAGAGTCAAGGAAGAGTTATATAACTAATTAAAGCCAAATTAATTTAATCAAAATCATTAGGCACTCATTACCCGTGCAGCGCATTATCTTTTCAGTTTTACCTTTATCCTCTTCCCCCTGCTGTATTGGTTACACCCACCTCTTATTTATTCTCTGAAAACAAACAGTTTTTTTGGGAAAATAAATCTATCTTTGTCTAAGCTGACGCATTACCTGTCTTGGTCTAGATTGGGCGTAACTGTAATGCAAATAAAAACATCAGTAGAAAAAGACAAATATAAACAAAGTACATAAGTAACATGCTATTTTTGTACATTACTCAAGGCAACTAATTGGAATATTCGCCCATTCTGTAGACAAAGGCTTACCTAGCACTTGTGGTCAGTCATATTTTCTCTCCATGCAAAAAAAACAGCTTTTAGGATTATATGAGTTTACTACTCTAACAGGTGAGTAAAGATATTTTATTCAGGCAAGTAATCAGCTTCTGAAATCAGACACCTTCGAAACTGGGTGAGGTTTTTTAAGGAGCATTGGGAAACTTCATATTGCTTCAGAACTTTGAAGATTAGTTTTATTGCAATGAAAGCCAGAGGGTTTACAAGAGAACATTAGAAACAGACAATGTTTAATATGAAGAATAAATCTTGCAGACGCTGTACATAATTTCTACTTTGGGATTATTATTTAATGACATGATGGAATGAAAGACTTTGCTTTTATTTGTATGATAGTCTTTCTTAGAATGGATGCTCAAGGCAAAATCCTGTCTTGTGATGAAAGGTGTGTCAAGTAGGGAAAAGAACACAGGCAGCCTCTTCCTTTTCCTCATGCACCTGTAGAGGTCCAGGGCAGGATGGCGCCATGCATACTGGGAGACTTGAGGAGTGAAGGGGTGGTCCAGTGTGCCTAAGTGAAACTAAAGATGTGGTTTACCATACTGGTTTGCAGAAAAGGCCTGCTCCCTTCCTCTGCATACGCCTGTGGGAGTCTGCCTAAGGCCATGTCTACACCACACAACAGAGTGCCATGATGGAAACCTCAAGTTCAGAGACCTCAACTAAATGCACACCAGGCCATGCCAGGTTTTGTGGGCCTGGAGACACAACAGGTACAATAGCTTATGCTGCACCCAGAGCATTAAGTATTGCCAGAAGACTTTCTCCAAAGAAATTACTAACACCTCATTTCTGCCATCACAAAGAAATGCCCACACGAAGTCTAGAACTGGAAGCAGGACGTTTAGGAACATGAATTAGGGATGCCTGATTTGGCTGCATGCAAACTTGCAAATTTGAAAGAGAAGAGTCAGTAGCTGAGAAGGTCAGATTCTCCTTGTGGCTATGCCACTTCCAGACCCAAGCCTGCCTTCATGCTGCCAGCTCAGAAGTCCTTGCATGATATTCCCAAAAACCTCCAGGAAACTTTGGAAAAGATGGAGATGCATTTGTATCTGCACCACCACCGGTGCTACTATATATACAGTTGCTGAAACCCAAGGCAACCTAAAGATTAAACTACATTACAACAGGCATCTGGTGTTGGTTTAAGCATTTCAGAGTCTCTTGCTGTGCTTCAGCTTAGGTGCTGTAGCATATCTGTGTGAGTTCAGCTAAAAAGATATGAGATATTTAGGAGGCCTGGGGCCCTCTAGAGTGGTAACTTAAACTGCTCTTACACTGGGGTTTACACTGGTTACCTTCCATGGCCTGTGTTTAGGTGACTGAATCCTTCACTAACTAAAGGCTGTGCATGCAGCCTCTAGGTGAGAGAGAGAGAGAGGGATGTCCATAATGTGGTTCATCTTACTGAAAGATAAGTTTCTAAAATGGATGAGAAAATAATTTAAGGTACTTATCTCTCTCCCTGGATAAAAAAGGGTGTCCACATGGCCCCATGTACAAAAAATTTAGAAGTGAGTGGAGATGAATCTTACAATACTGATTTGTAAATCCCTGCTTTTTTTGATAAACAAGAATAGGAACCTCAGCATTTAACCTTATTACATTCTTGTTTCTTTTTTCTCTTTCTTGATATGAGAAGATTCAAAAAAATTATTTAGAGGTAATTTCAATTATCAATTTAATGGTATCAGTAATAGTGATCTAGCATTGCTTTCATTAGAAAACTAATCCTTACAAAAGAATTCTCTATTACAAGAAAAATATAGAAGAAAAAGAAAGCAAAATTATTTAATATTTAAAGAACACTTTGACCATTATTGTAAGTAATTACGTGAATGGACATGACAAAGTCTGGATTCATTATGAACAAAAAAATAGGCCTCTTTGTGAAGTACAAACACAATTATTTGACAGAAAACGCAGCCTGAACCACTGCTTTATTTACTTAATTTTTTCTACAACACTTTTCTGCACTGTTTGATAGAAACAAACGTTAATTGATCACAAATACTCAAATGGTTATTGTGTTTGAGATATAACACAACTCCTGCTCCACCCCATCAGAAAAGCCCTATATCAGAGAACTTTCATATCAAGGTCTGAAAAACCGTAAAACAGTAACTAAGTGAAAGTGAGGCTTGTCTGTATAATAAAGCATACAAAGCCATTAGGGATATTCTGACAAGACACAGAATCAGTAAAGAAGCATGAATAGCAGGACATCCTTACTCACCTCAACACCTGTAAGGAATGAGGGAAGGCTTGTATTTGCCAACAGATTTTGGAACTGAAAAGTCATTGAGAAGGTTTGCTGAGTTGTTGGAGCAAGGCTGCTATAAAAACAGCCATACCTCTCATTTGGAATGGAATCTCAGAAAGAGGATATAGTTTCCCAGGTATGTAATCCACATGCACTTCACTTTTCATGTTTGTGGAAAATACCAGGAAGATACAGAAAGGAGCACAAGGACTCAATCTGTTATGAACCAAGCTGCTAATAGTTACTGAAATACAGCCCAAATCAGCATATTCAAGAGAAATACACGGAAAATCATTACACTCCCACCTACAAAGCATATGCTTATGGATATTTGTATGGTTCATTTGAAATTAATGCACCTTTTCCGAATTTTATTGAATTGTATCATTTACAACTACCATCTTACTTCATAAAAATCACCACGTATCACAAATGAGGAACTGCCTTCCTTATCTGTTCTTAATTTCTTCATAAAAAAGTGTCATAAGTCTACCCTTGTAATCAAATTTATTAAAAAAAAACAAAGAGGGGAAAGAGCATAAAAAAGCTATCATAGTTCTTCCTTTCTTTTCATTGAAAGGAGGAGAAATCATTCATTTCACAGAAAGAAATCACTTTATATTAATGAAGCTATACAAACATACAACTGGTATGAGCAAAAAGACAATCTGGAAGTGTAAATCAAGCTAAGAAGATTGTTTATTAACCCTATTTGATTGGAACATTTATCTTGCAAAGTTCAAAGCTTCCTTAGCGCTCAAGGCACTCAAGAAAAATGGGCTAGTCTGTGAGAAGTAAACTGAAAATTAGTCTAAAAGTGATGTTTGAGCAACAACTAAATGTCCAAATGGGAAGTCTGAACTTATGGTGTGTGTACCCAGATTTTATTTGACAATGTATTTGCTAATGAGTAGTAGAAATATACCAAAGATAGAAAACTGATGTGGCAGTATTCCCTTGGGTGGCTCAGAGGGGAGATGAGCACTAACCTCAAGCATTGTTGCTGGCACTAATGCTGGATGTCTAGCTAACATTACTTACTAAACCAAATTACAGCAGAAAAAAATGGGACACGCTACTCCTCATGAAATAATATTGTTCCTTTTTAAAATTTTCTCCTTTTTCTTTGTAGAAATGTAAACATTGTAATGGAACAAGCAAACACATGGACTGGAAGACTACTACTCCCAACAGTCGATCTCAGCATAAGAAGGAGCAAAATAGGACATAGATGTTCTCCTGATTATTGATATGCCACCATACATACACACACAATGTTTTATACTTCCCATATGCTTTACTAAGTCCACATTGTAATACTACTGCGATGCTCTTTTTATAGAGAGAAAAAAAAGGTAAGTCTGGGAAAATAAAGCTTTTAGAGGAACAGTGAATGCAACAGATGGAAATGCCATCAGGGCCTACAACTTACTTCATGGATCTCCCCTCTGAACACATAACTTTCTAATGGAGAAAGGAAAAATGGAACACAGCAGAAAATTCTCTGCACTCATGGAAATTCTTGATTCCAGCTATCAGTTTATCTTTAGGATCTTCAAAACAAATAATGTCACCCAGGATCAGGCTCATGGAATGATATTCATATATGTCCCATAGAAATACACTTGATACTTTTTGTGATGGGTATCAAATGCAATATTTTATTACTTTCTCCCCCTTCTTCTACCCCACACACTCTATTTACTCTTATTGTTGCCCTACTATATCAGACATATTGATACAGTAGACACACGCTGTGTTGACTAACACACTGCATTGGCTGACATTATGAAGCATTCTCCAGTTTAACTAAAACAGTGAAATCTTATTAACTTCTTTGGCTTGTAGAAGTTTGCAAATGGCAAGTCTGTAAGAGCTCCATAATCACTTTCACACACAATTGCAGCTGGTCTTTGGATATTTTTACCTGTAGGAAATATCATAAACTTCCAAAGCCAAACTGTTGGTATCTCCCTCCACTACTAATTATTCCTAGAAGCCAGGAGTAGAGTTTTACAACTTTCATTTGCTGGTATGAAAATTAAACATTATAAACAAATTTGAGAGCTTCTACTGCACTAACTCCTGTCAACTACGCCCATATTTATAATTTTTATCTGATGGAACTGTTCATTTCATCCAAAGTCTCTTGAAGATCCCAAGCCAGAGTTTGCAATGGCAATGAGAACATTTCCCCTGATTATGAATAAGAATCTAGTTCTCCATACTGCTTTTGCTGTTATTTCAGAAAGCTGACAGTGGTTCTTCTTCTTTTAGCCTTTTAACATGTGTCTACTTTTTATTTATCTCAGAAGAAAAAGAAAACCCCCAAATAAATCAGGTTGCATGTAATTAAGCCATTGGGAAGAACTTTCATCTAAGCTTATGTGGCAACAACAGTTTTCCTTTATAATTTAAAAACAATCATTGCCTAGACATCAACATATGGACCACCTAACTTATACAATCTTTCATTTTTCATCTTATTAAGAACTATTACAGAGAATGTCTTTCCTCAGAATGTAACTGCCTAACACCTTTTTTTAACAGATCATGTTTAATACACGAGTATTTTTTTCATACATAAGCAGAAGAAAACTTGGGGACAAAAAGAACGTTCAACAAACTATGATATATAGAATATATTTATATTATTGAAGAATATTATATGTACACAGGCTTTTCTGCCTATACCTTTAGATGTATACACAGACGCATGCATTGGCTTGAGCCTTTAAAATCAGAGTTGAGCTGGATGCAACTTAACACCCCGTCAGGAAAATTACCATGCCAAAGCAAGTTTCCTAGGAGAGGACAAAGGACAGAAGCTATATGGAGCAGAGGGAATACTTTTTTGAAAATGATGATATGGAAACGGACTTCAAGCACTCTTAGATTAATACATCTTCTAAAGAACTACAGGATTTTGGCTTTATTTAAATGCAAACTTTTTGCAGAGTAGTGAGGGTACAGACAGAGGTGTGCTCTGCCAACAGCTATGTTAAGCCCCTGTACCTTTACCCCTGCCTGATTTGTCACTAGTCCCTTGCTCACCTCCAGTCTGCTGGTGGAGCTGTTGTGTGAGCACTTCCTATGCTACTGTATTCCAAACAGATGGGGCTTCCAAATGTCTCATTTAGTGTAAGAGCAATGATACTTGCCTTGACCAAAGACCACTGTAGCCAACTCTCTTTAGCATGGGCTACTGATGTATACGAAACTGAGCATGGATTATTTGTGGGACAGCCTCATGGTTTCTAGCTGCCTGTGCTTCTCAGGCTTCCTGTGCTGATTATTGTAACCAAGCCATGTTGCTTAATATTAACCCATCCACCATAATAACCACTTTTCAAAACTGTTTATACCTCTGGCTTATACAACATTCTGTTGTATTAGACACTGTGTGGGAAAAAAAAAAATTCTTTTTTGTTTTGTTTTTGAGACTTCTTGCTCACTATATCCTGGTTATAAGGGACTATAATCCAGCTCATTAAACTGTTGGTGAATGGGAGGCCAGTAACGTCTCTGAGAAAGGAAAGACTGAAGGTTCCTGCCATCACAAGCACAACAAGATTTTGGAAGGTCGGTTCATGCTCTCACATTTGTTTGAATACATTTTTATATTAATTGTAGCAGAAAGTATCTGGTACCCTATCGATACTGAAAACCTGTACCAGCAAACTTTCAGAGCTTTTCTGGTTATACTCCAATTTCCATTTTGGAAATTACTTTCCATTTATGCCAGCTTCACAATTTGTCAGACTTTGTACCTGAATGAAATAAACTACACAGTAAAGGATATTTCATTGGTATATCTGTGCTGCCATTATTCAACCACTTTTGAATAAGAAATATTGCTTAGTGCTGTGTTTTTTAATGTGCCTAATTTACTTAGCTAAGCTGGCGAAATTTAGCATATGAGCTAGGCTTTGGTTTCATTTCTTTCTTCTTTTGTTTTGCTTCATTTAGCTCAAATTTCCTCTTAATCTACCTAAACCAAACTAAAATAAACCTTACATACTCTGGAAAAAAAGTATTTCTACTGATTTAATTAACCCGTTTCAAAAACAAACGCTAAATTAAACAAGGATATGTCTTTGTGAAGTACACAGTAGAACATAAAAAAAAATAATTATAAGAGGGATAACTTTCTAAAATATGCCATGAACACGATACAGAAGAACCACTGTAACACTGAGCTTTGAGGAAACACACAGACTCAATTTTATAGCAGATTGTTTATTCCCATTATAAGCAAAGCACATGAAAGAAATCTAAAAATTGTAGCAGTGCAGTCAGGTCTGGAGAGATGTTGACACTAGATATCAGGACTGCAGGCCATATAGCCAGTGTACTGCTCACAGAAAAGATCAGGGGAACAGGACATGCCAGGGGCAAGGGCTGATGCTTGACAAACAGAATGTTCCTCTTCTTGCATATATATCAGCGGTACCTTTTTGAACTATTTTTTGCTGAGTTTACAAAGATATACCCTGCCTGCCTTTAGCACACATACCATTATATATTTTAAGGACTCCACTCCCACTCTTTCCTTTTTCAATGCTGGACATGCTGCTGTAATTATTGTAACAACTGTTTGTGTCACAGGCTGTTTCTGTAGTTTGCATAGCATTTAGCCAAAATTGGGCTTTGATATTTCTTGGGGTCATTAATATGACACAAGCAAAGAACGTAATTAAATGTTTATGTGACTCTTCTTCCTTGCCATGCCTGATAAATTTTATTTTATTTTTTAACGAGATCTTTGACCCTCAGTTTATAGCTTTAGTAAGATCACTCCAACATCTTCCTGGAGGGTAACAGCCTTTTGACATCTTGTGAAAGGGAACTGGGGAGAAAACAGTATTTCACCCAGAGAGCTCTCACTATGACTGTAGACCAGTGGAGTATGTGAAGAATTGGTTGACTATAAGTATTGACAGAATTAGAGAAAAATTATATTTATGTATCTTAAGGGTTGGGGGTTTTTTTCCCCCATAATACAGATTACTACACCACAGGAAAATGAAACTGTATTATTGTAGAGTTTTCTAATAATAAGCAGTTTATTCTTGTTTCTTGTTCTTCAAGAACAGTTGTTCAGACTTCTACCACTGATTACTCCTTTCACATTTGTTCAGTGAAAACATAGGGCTTTTCTATGAACATATTTCTATAGTAAAATTCTATAGTAAAATTGCCTACCTCTTTAATTACAAACCCCATTGAAACCAAGTATGTCCACTTTTGCCTTGCAAAACAAAGTTCTTCTATGGTTATTTCTTTACTCTCCAACTTGACTGTGATCTTTCCATGAGTTAATGACTTACTTTTGCTATTATAGCAGCTGAGTTGCTTGCCCTTCAATTACCTTGAACTATACAAATAGCTATTAGCTTGTGTTAGTCATTAGCAACTCACCAGTTTAGGCATTTTGTGCTGCACCAAAATAGAAATATTGGGAAATTATTATAAGCTTTGAATTCTTTTAATTTATGTCATTCTACAGAAATTGGAGATAACTTGTCATAACTCAGTCATCATGTATATTTGGTAACTCTTGGATTTCACAACTTAATGAAAAAAGAAAAAGAAAAAGCCAGTTTGTATTTCCAAACATAGGAAATTTGTGCTGTGTGCTCACAATATTAGGCATATATGCAGCATGCAAAATACATGTACCATAATTTATTTATGTCCTTCAGAAATGCTGATATAACAGCATATATTCAGCATCAAATACAAAAGTGCCCAACTTCTGCTGGACTACTTTGACCCAAGAAACATAAATGTAATGGCCCTATACACACTTGATAAGTACACAGTTTTACCATTTATATTAATATATTATTATAACAGTATGAGTGCTTTTGACATATACAGAGCATAAGCCATGTCTGCAAAAACCTTACAAATAGGATTTCTGTCAGTGCACACACGCCAAGACCATAGAGCGTGTAGAGTACATGTGTTTTCCTGCTCTCTGCCCTTCCCTGTCCCCTGTCCTTGATTCAAGTGGTACTGAGTCACACAGTTTGTGTACCTCAGGTCAGTACCTGAATGTTAAACACTCATTTGCAAGTACGCTATGGCTTCCCAGACTGTTTCTCAGAACTTACAGGAAATGTAGGGAAGGATATTTAACTTCTCACAGTTCCCTTTCTTGAACCTCTGAAGTTTTGAAACACTTTTTCAATAGCCATAGCTCATTTTGCCAGTTTGCAGGATCTCTGCTGAGCTTTTATTGTCAGAAACGTGGAACTGTGTGATTAAGACAGTCCTTTTATCCCTTTTAGTGTTGGAGTGCATGTTTCTTTGATATTTGCAAAATATCAATGCCCATCCTATTGACTTGCTGTACTACAATAAAGACAAATAAAGTAAAGAAAAAAGCAATGAAACGCAGCATATGCTATAGGCATTCACAAACCAGTTACACATAGTGGTCCTGTTATCCCTGGTCCAGGAAATGAGGAAATGGGTTTATACCACGGTGTACATCTAAATTAAATACCTGTTATTGCAAATTCTTTTTGTTCTTGAAAACCCCTTTCCCTATTTCCTTGGGTTATATAAGCTTTCAAACTATTTTTCTAATTTTAGTTTAGGGATGTAGAATTGAAAGAAATCTCTACACTCATGAATCCAATCCTTCTCTCTTAAAAACTATTTCATATGATTCCTGTCATAAATTGATCAAAAATTATAATTTCTCTGATTCCAACTTTAGTTCTATTATACCCACTGTATGTCTTTTTCTTTTATCTTTTTTCAATATAATTATTAGGATTAAATACTGACCACATTGTTCTTGAGCATTGGGAGGTTTTGGTTTTAGTTTGTTTTTGTATGGGCTTTTTTTCACTCCTTCAAGTTTATTTCACTTCTGTTTCAAGAGATCTGTAGTCTTCCTGTTTCAGGGTTAGTATGGTCAAGATAAGCAACTGACAAATCCCTTAATAATTCTAGTAGCTAGCTCTAATATGAACATTTCATTTTTGAATATATATATAACAAAAGAAGCATACATATAATATGTATGCTTCTATACTTCCTGTCTCAAATGTAAATAATTATTTGCTTGCAGTTTTCAAAGGCAATTGCAATTGATTTTCAGTTCCAAAAAGATTGAGGGATAGTTTCTTCACTGACTATGCTACTGACTCCTAGTTCTGTACAATCCCCTCTTTGAGATTTCTACAATCCTTGCAGTCTCCTACTCTCCTTCCTTTTTTTTTTTTTTAATTTATATTGTGGATCTTCCAGTGACTACTATTTCAACATATACTAGCTTTATAATATACTTTCACTGACTAACATTCTGTTCAAGACTTGCATTGCCTTTCTCAGCTATAAATATTTATTACTCGTTTCGTAGTGCATGTGCAACACTTTGCTCCACTATAATTTATATTATTTTGCTAGATCTAGTAAATGTATCACAAATTCGTAACATTCTTATTGGATAGCAAAACAATGAACAACTGTATTAAAACTAATGCATGTTGACATGTATCAGCACTTACAAAAACATTGTTATTGAACCTCAATTATATTCATTAAAAAGGCATAGCAACAACTTTTAGCACTGACTACATACCATTATATTTTTAGTCATAGCACTTGTGCTTCTCTGCTGTCATGCTTAATGTGGTAAGGATAAGAATGCAAGTGATTCTGGCATTTCAACAGGGGAAGCAAGGTGCTATATGACTTACATATATTGGTGTGCTCATAAGATGAGAAACATCTCAGAGTTTTACACAGTCTTATTCTGAAATACCCATTTGCACAACCTCAGGACGCCTTTCTGGACATTTCCGTTGTCCTCACTCAAGCAATCCCTCTTATCCCCTTTCTCATTGCCAGCAGCCTCTTCACACTGGAAAACCTATGAAAACTTGTTCTCCTTTGCCTGTTCCTAATGACCACCCTTGGCACTGATGTGTTTGTGAGGAACACTTAAAGCTATTTATTTATTTATTTTAGTGATTGTAAGGAAATTAAAGATAATTCTGAACTGTCTAAACCCTTTCTAATAGAGCATACGGCCTATTAATGTTGCTTCAAATCTTGAGTTAGTTGACGTTAACCAAAGGTTATCTTGCTTTGGAGTGTGTCTAGTCCAGAGAATGGCACTGACTACTGTGAAAGCCTTCAAACATAAACATGGAGAACTAGCCTGTTGGGTCTCCTCCAGGATAAAAGTAGTAAACATTGTTAAAATGATTGGAAGCAATGGTAGCTATAGATTCTACACCTGCTCACCTCAGTGACTAAACTCATAAAGCCAATCTTAATCTTTTATGCTACACTTTACTGTAGGTTGCTATGAGAAAATATACTTCCTAAGGGCAAGAAAAATAGTCAGCCCTTTCTTAGAAGGTATCAGAAAAGTATAAGGAATATCTGCTACAAATTGTTATCAATACTGTTGCTCTACTAGTGGAGGAAAAAGAAAGAAAGAAAGAAAAAGAAAGAAAGAAAGAAAAAGAAAGAAAGAAAGAAAGAAAGAAAGAAAGAAAGAAAGAAAGGAAAGAAAGAAAGAAAGAAAGAAAGAAAGAAAGAAAGAAAGAAAGAAAGAAAATATTATAAAGAAAGATTTGTTATCAAATCCTGATTCTGAAAGTTGAAGAAAAGTGAAATAACCTGAGCAAATACCTATTCTTAGTTCTGTCTAACCTTAGCAGGGCATGCTTTACTTTAGGCTGTGTTGATCAACCACAACGACTAGAGTGGCATTTTTAATAATTTTTGCAGCACATGGAAAGAAATGCTTGCAGAGGGAAGAAGCATTTTTGCTAATATCATTCCAGTCAATACAGCTAAAGAAATTAGAGAATGTTTAGGACACTAGGGTCTTTTTATGATTTCTGAAAGTTTCCTAGGACTAAATATTGTATGGTTTTTTGAAGCAACATCCATTGGTCTAATAAAATGCATTTTCTTTTCATAAAAGATATATGTGGTGGTAACTTCAAAAAAACTTGGCTGCAACCCTTCTGCTATAACATGTCTATGTAGGTACCCTTGAAAATCTAGCTCCAGCAGTCTCAGTGGTTCACAGTAATGTAATATATTGTGTCCTATTTTTATGCTTAAACATTGAATTTAATACTTTTCCATTAATGCTTACCATTAATTGATTTTTTCTTACTATGCTGCCGTTTTAAGTTAGCAGAAAAAAAGCAGTCTTACTTCCAAGAAAAGATGGAAACTAAATTATTCTAATATTCCCTTATTTTGCCATCAGAAGAGATTTTAAAAGTATATCACTTTAATTACAAATGAATGTTTGGACAGAACCTTGACATGAAGTTGGAGAAGCAAGAAAAGGGGGTGTTTTGGATCTCCCTGGAGAAAACAAATAAGCAAACAAAACAACAGGTCCATAAACCCCTCCAAACAAAAAAAAAACCCTACAGTGCTGGGTTACATTTCCTTTTTAGGGCTCCATTGCATGACTGTTTAGGTTTTTAGTCAGACCTGGTGTTATAGCAGATTTTTCCTGCTTGTCTATGTAATCTACATTCGCATTTGCATCTACCTCCTCAACTAGCTTCTCACTCATATTTCTCAATCTGGATCTAAACACATACCCATTTTGAAGAAAAGAATAGGATTTTCCAGGAAATACGGCTTAGATATAAAAGGTATTTTGTAGTCTTGTATGTTTTTATTTTCACTTGGCTTCTGCAAGCAATTTTAAGCTTTTCCCTATAATGTTATGGTAAGTGACCACAATCCTACCATCAGTACTAAGAACTAGGGCTTCTTTCCTTCCCTTGCATGACAACTCTGTACAATGGGAAACTAAATCTTTTTTCTCATCAAGGTCATGGGCTTGCAACTGTGAGCAAAAAGAAATTATATCCTTATCCAAATTTTACTTCTATGTCTTAAAGGTATGTATAAAACAATGCTTGCTGTTGCCTGTTTTTGTCTGTTTTTTTACTATAGAGGATGAGGCATCTGTGTACAGCTTCTGACAGCCAGCAGTCATGAAAGACATTCAAATTAGAAGAGCTGCTGAGCTGGCCTATGACTTGATCATGTGAAAGGAAAAATTTGCAGGGTTTTGATATACTAAAACATCTTGGGTTGTCCAGTTCAGGAAAACTGCGTGTGCTACTGGTCTCTATAAATACAGTGGGGTAAATTTTATGAGTGGAAAGAACTTTCTGAACTAAAAGATAATGTTACTACAAAAAGAAAAGGGATAAATGCAAAAAAGAAATTCAAGATCATGAGGGACTTGAGACAAAGTTCCTACCTTTCCATCAAAGATTCTTGAACAGCTTCCCACTACGTTTTTTGGTTGTTTTGTTTTGGTTTTTTTTCTGCAGATCTTCTAGAGCTGTTAAAAGAGAGCATGATTTTCGTCTTACAGAATTTATTACACTTAGCTGTCTGAGGCATCAGGAAATTATATTCAATAAGTCGGAATGGGATCTTCAAGCTAGTGCATGGAATTAATCTCATTTTTCAGCAGTATAAAAAACCATAGCTATGTAGATTAACTGAGATTATTTAGCCTCTATCTAAAGTTAATGTAAAAAGATCTAAAATTTTAGAGATCCTAAAGTGTGTAATTCTTACAGGAATCCTTCTCTGGAGATTTTCAAAACCTGCCTGGACACATTCCGGTGTAACCTCTTCTAGGTGAACCTGCTTTGGCATGGATATTGGATTATGTGATCTCCGGAGGTCCCTTCCAACCTCTACTATTCTGTGATTTGGTGAATTACTTTCCTCTATGGGTACTTATGATTTCCATTGACTATAGGGAGCATCTAGAGATTAGTTTAAATCAGCCAACTTTAAATGGCTAAAGTTCCATAAGGTGAATGCTGTCATCATTTTTGTCACATTAGGATATCGGTAAAGATTTCATCAAGTCAGAATTTTCTATTAATTTCTTACATTTGAATCTCACATATTGTTGATGTTATCTTTAACCACATCTTACAAAATCTCCTAATATGCTGATGACTGAAAAAAAATAAAATGAAATCTCTGTTTTTATAAAACAGTTGTTCTTTGTATTAGAAGGCACCAATTTAAATACAGTGAAAGCACTGTCTCCTGCCCACAGACAGAAGAGGAGAGAGGCAAAAGGAATACTTTGAACGTCAGCATGTTCAGAATGTGCACTGAAATGTGTGTAGATCCTGAAGGTTTTATGCTACCTCACAGGAAACAATGAGAGGGTAAATTGCTTTTAGCCTCCCTCTGTGTCTGCTACAAAGTCATACAATCATAGAACAATTTCAGTTGGAGAAGTCCAGCCTCTTGCTAAAAGCAAGTCTAGTTGGAGTGGGTTGCTCAGAGCCTTGTTTTATCAAATTTTGAACATCTCCAAAGGTGGAGCAATCTTCTCCAGTGTTTGACCACACTCACAGTGAAAAATTTTAGTCTTATATCTAACCAGCATTTGCCACATTCCAGTCTGTGCTGATTGCTTCTTGTGCTATCCCTTCTTCCTTAACAATCCAGTTCTCTGAACCTACACGTCATGTATCCCTGGCCATCTTGGTGACCTTTCACTATACTCACTCCAGCATGTCCCTCTGCATGTCTTCTACTGGGGGTTCCCAAATGCAGCCCAGTACTCTGGATGTGGTCTCACTGCTGTCACATGGTGCAGAATAGCTACTGCCCTGGATTTGCTGCCTACATTCCTGTTAATGCAGGCCAACATGCAGCTGGCCACCTTCTTTGCAAGAAGGGCACACTGCTTAATCAAGGTCAGCTTCTTGTCACTTCGCCACCAGCTAGCGTGGATGAACAGCAAACTGCTGACTGAATTCAAATGCAAAAGGAAATATAAAGGAAGTAAAAGCAGGGATGGTCTACCTTGAGATTCTCTGGCTTGCTCGATATCTTCAGGCAAACTTTAACTTGTGTATTTTTCTTACTACAAATGAAGAATTTAAACTTTGTTTGTTTCTCTAGTTCTTCAAAGTATTTTAGTGTTGGTTAGTAGTTGTAAAATGCACCCTTTTCTGCACACTGATCATCCTCCATTTATTTCAGTATTGAATTTTTCTCCTATTTTCTTGTCACGTTCCTGAAACATTTGACTAGGAATACCATGAGAACATCTGTGTTGATAGTATTGGGAAGAGGAAGCTATTCCCCTTTTCATATATGAACCACAAGGTCTGCACATTTCTAGAGAAATGTGGAAATATAAAATTAGTAACTGAAAAGCTCCTGACAATATTAATTATAGTCTACTTGCTTTAGTTTGCTTTTCAGTGTCTTATAATTCTGAAAATCAATAAACTGTGTGAGTAGAACAGGTCCCTGGAGGTAGTGATGTTACACTCTCCAAGGAGAGTCAACGCAGCTGAATTCAGTCCAAAGGAATCATCTCATGTAGCAAGGAAAGTGTATTTTCCTATCACATTCAGAATTATTAACTTTGGAATGGAATATTTTGTCTCTATGAGCTTCTGGAAACGGCCATTTAAAACAATTGTTTTCAGTCCATCAAAACCACAAGTTCTGAAAAAAATTGAAATAAGAAAATATTTGGAGTCTTTTTCTTGTTTCAGTGAATTAAAATGGATACATGACTAAAGAAATATTTTTCCTGTTTTCTTGATTTCAAGAACATTTTAAAAGTGCATTTGAAAGCAAATAATTTTTCCAAATTGCTGAAATAAAGTATATTGAATTGCCTTTTTATTTTTCACTTTCTGAAAACTACCTCAAATTCACATGCTGGTTTTGGTCAACTGGCATGTGCCCTTTGGTGAAAAAAAATATTATAAAAAGTAATTGCTAAACTACATGTTTGACAAGAAAACTACCAGAATCTCTGAGCTTCTGAGAAAGGGAGAAATTTGCTCCAGTTATCCATCTGTTAAGTAAAGATGCTGGGCATCAGGAGTGAGGACTGTCTACATCAAAATACATACTTCCTCTTGCCTTGATTGGTTCCCAACAGAAAAGAAGTGTTTTGCACTATTTGTTCTTAAAATACAGAAAGAATGCAAAGTAATACAAGACTTGTCAGCGTAGTTAAAAGATCACATTTACCTGGGACATGAAATTATAGCAATATCAGCTTTGATAAATGTGAATTGTAATAGGATGAGGATGTGGATATCTTTCTTCCTTGTCATCTATAGATACCTAAATATCTCTATGAATTAATGAAATTATGCACTACATCTCTCTCACTGGATGCATAGGAGAAAGCTTTACCATGTGGAAAACATCCCCATAGCATCTGAATGAAAATTCTCACAGAAAATTCTGCCCTGTTCCACATCTTTCCTCATAAGAAAGAGTGATTGGTCTCAATGTTTACTAAATCTTTTTTCATGTATTTGTAAAATCTATGTGTGAGTAATACTTCCTTGCAGCTAGGACATATGTAGGGCAACGTTCATAAGTAGACCAACAAGTGTTATACTTCATTAGACCAACAAGTACAGATGAAAAAGGTTTCAGACACAATTCATACTTCAAACTCAGAAAAAAGACCTAAAGAAGGGCTTGTATAACCAAAGTTTTACTTCTTTTTTTCTTCTATTATGATAAGTAGTCTTATAGAAGACATTATTTCTATTTACAGACCTTTCTTTGTTTTATTGTTGAAGAAGACAGCTTGCGTAAGTACTTCAGAATAAAAATACTAAAAATTCAGGGAGAAAATGATAATAATTTACATCATGTACTGCTGCTATGAAGTTAAATACTGTTTAAAGAAATTATTCTTACTCATTTTGTCAACAAAATTTTCTTTATGATCACCACTCTACACTCTTTTTCTCAGGAACTAAACATAAAAGAGAAATCACATATTAGTGCCTTCGTAGATAAACAGAATATTTACTTATTTCACCTTCATATGCCAAGGTCCTTTATAATTGCCTAGAAACCAATCTGTCATTTAAGAAAAAGAAAATAAATAATTGTCTAGAAAGCTATATTGCAGTACCTTACAATTTTCACTCAATAGTTTTGTTCTTTTTTTGTACATCGATACCATTTTGGCATTTTATATACATAACACAAATTTGTATATACACTACAGAATTTTATATATGTTTGTTACAGAACTTTTTACAAAGTTGACTTGAAGTATGACTTGTGTCAAAGTTGTGTACAGAAATGTTCAGGGAGAATTTTTTGCAGTTTCATTTCATTTTCTGAAAGCCAGTCTATAACAGTGTGTCAGCAGCTGCAAATATAACTATACCGATGTTCTTGCTTATGTGATTATGTTAGCAGCAATGACAAAAATAACTGATATTGTTACTGGAAAAACTTTTACTTTTATTGGTATACTGGCCCTTATTGGATTCCATAATGTAAATATATATTTTAAAAATATCTCAATCTCTCCCCCCTGTGCTTGATGGAGTGGGACTAGGATACTCAGGGCCTTATAGCATCAAATCCAAAACTCTGTGGCAGTCACAGCTCTTTGATATGAGCAAGGTTCCTTTCTAATCTGCAGTGTACAGGACAAGTGAACAGAAAATTAAGGACAAAATAGTTATGGCATTTTTGAGAAAGTGTGGAGACATCCAACAGGCTGCAGCTTATTAATATTCTCTTCAGGCAACCAAAGGTCAGCTGAACTCTGAGCATAACCAGGCATCTCAGACTGGGACAACATTGCAACCTGGTCTATGGGATTCAGATATTCCCCAAAATGAGCAAAAACTTTCATAATTCTCTTGAAAAGGTCCTGCAAGTGGGGTCCCAAATACACTCACTAATCCAGTTCCTAAATATCATGGTGAAAAGTGAAGCTGAGGCAATACTTTATGTGTCGTATGGGATATATCTCAGAAAGCATGACATTCCCCCTCAAGTGGGAATTTCCTCTACAGTGTAAGGGAACTCACAGCTTTCCCTTCTAGCAAACAGCAGTGTCCTTAAAAATTGCACACCGGAAAAACCTCCTCCATCTCTGATAATTAGCATTACATCACTGAAATAACTGGAACTACAGTGATCTGCAACAGTTAAAGGTTTTGCTACTTATGTCTGATATAAAATAGTGCATATTTGTGTGCAGCCCTCTTACTGACTTAGGAAGTGCATACTTTCACATTTTGCATTCACACAGTCAAAGAAAACTTAGTTAATTGTTTCTATTTTAATAAGGCTGTCTCCCTGAGGAGTACCAAGAGACAGGTTTCTTTTCACAGGCAAAAGCCCAGCAGTAACATTTCCACTGATTTCAGAGCCATGTGAATGTAGAAGCTGTGGTGCTGCTTGTAAACATTTAATGCCATTCCAGTCAATGGACTTCTGCTAGCATAAAACCCACGTTGCACAAAGAGTGGGACAAACCTGTTGATGTGTAAATAATAACAGATCTATACTGTGAATACTAGAAAGATAAAAAATCAGATAAGGGTCTATTGCCTTGATCCTGCAACCGGAGCTGCGGAAGGGAGTTGTGTTTGGTCATAGCTAATTCAGGTGCAAGTGTCCTGCATAAACAGACCCTTCATCAATACAGAGCTAGAACCCTCCCATCTGTCATATTAGTATTCACATGACTAAATGTGGCTCTGTCTGTTGGGATAACAGAAATAATGGAAGCATTGCAGAATTTCTGTCCTCTGCTTTGGAAACAAGTGTCTTAGTTTCACCTCTGTCTGTCCCAAGAGACAAGTGGCTTTCTTTGCTAGCACATGTCTATTTCCATGCTGACACAGTACTCATACAACTGCCTTAATAACATTCAAAGAATTTAAGTTACTGATAAACAAATTCCTTAATGCCATAATTTTATCATAGCTTCTGAGAAAGCCCTTTATATGACAGAGATAAATAATTAACAGTGATTCACTGAAATATCAGGATACCTCCATGTTTTCAGACAGTTAGACAAATAAATACCTTATATTCCTTCAGGGAGTTATTAATTTCCCTATACAGGACTTGGTATAGAGTTCAGGATCTTTTTGTTGGCCAGGACTGTAGCATATTCACCCTTTGTAATACTTAAAAGGCAGTGCTGGGCTTTGTTTTGCTTTGTTTTGTATGGATCTTCAGTTCTCTTTCTAGACATTTTTATGGTTATTGTATTCTCTACACTTTACTATGGCATCATCTGAATGCTTGTTCAATGTGAAGGGTGATCATCACACCAGGTAGTGATTTGCATTTCTAATGAAGAAGAAAAATGGAAGCCAACTGGGCTTTGATAAAACATGGCTAATTTAATTAGCTTACATTTATCTTGTTCATTCTGTTACAGCAATCATTAAGAATATGGATATTGAGACTAAAAAAATATATTTATTTTGCTATGAGGTCTAAGTTCAAGATTTTTTTTACCTGACTTTTTTTAACTTTGTTGTTGTTGTTGTTTGGTTTTTTTTTTGTATTAAATTGTGTACATTTAATAATATCATAAAATGACCTGAACAAATGACTGACATGAAATTGAATGCAGACCATGAAGGAGTCATGCAGGTTACTGAGTTCAGAGCAGTATCATACAGCAGTATGTTAACCTAGCTAGATTTTAATTTTAGGACCAAGGTGCACTTCCCACCTGCCAGGTCAAAGTCAGCTTACTCCTGACAAGACTTCGGGAATCCACCTTTGTTCTTACTCTTGAGAATGTGTAGGTCTCTAGGGAAAGAGACCTGAGTAGAGGAGATAGAGGGAAACTTGGAAATGCATTGTCTCTACAGTGGATTGGGACATCCAGAACACTGCATTTCTTATGGAAAAACACATGCCCTGCAACTTAGACTTGATGAGTGTGTCTACTACAAGTTACAATACATCTTCAAGCCTTATAACTAAAAGCTCACACTAGAATTCATCAAGAAAAGGCAAGAACTGCTAAAAATTTATATTGTGATTTGAAAGTAAAATCAGAGAGTGGCGTATGAAATTTTTTTGCATCTTTTGGTTTTACAAGTTGGTAAGGGAAGAGTACCCTTCTATTAGCATCACTCAGCGTAGCATAAAAACAGTTTTCTCGCACAATACAGCAAAAGTTCAGGGCTATGCAGGATCTCTCCTTTCTATCTTCCAGTATGACAGATGCTATAAACTGATTGTCACCTAGGTCTAATCAAACAACAGTTATTTGATCTTTGACTATCTTCAGGTAGAACTTGGCTTTATTTTTAT
This sequence comes from Eurystomus gularis, assembly GCA_013400335.1. NCBI lineage: Eukaryota > Metazoa > Chordata > Aves > Coraciiformes > Coraciidae > Eurystomus > Eurystomus gularis. The sequence continues at coordinate 84,498 of VZZY01004719.1, read as the reverse complement.
CATTTTTTTTTGTGAGAAAAGACTGGAAACCTGTAGAGAATTAAATATATCAATATTTCTAAGGGACTAAATAGAAAATCCCTTAGACATATATTGAAGCTGTGGAGTTCGTTTTCTAATGTGAAATCTTACTGGTTTTGGAAAATACTTTTGTTAATTCCAAAAAAAAAAAAAATTCGCAGCTTGTGACATTGTAACACTGCAAATTGTTTACATTTAAATACATGAGATAATTTTCATCATGCAGACACTTGTAATTTTCCTGAAGAGCAAGTATTTTGCTATTTTTTACAATAATAATAAGTGGAGAAAGAACAGGACAAGCTAGCCACGTTCAAGTTCCAAAGGCACACAGAAATAGAAAATATAGAAGATCAACTTGTTAGCATTTTATATATATAGCTGTCATGTTATGTCACCACACTTCAAAGTAATAAATCACCAAAGCATATTATGTCAGAACTTGAAAACTATAATATCTTGCCATTGATACACAAGACCCTTAAGGCAGTATCACAATATGCACTTTCTAGTACAGATATTTATTCTGCCATAAAGCAGGACTACAGAGAGCTCACAAGGCCTCGTGTTCTTTGGCTTCCTGGAGTTTGGCAGGCTGTTCATCCACCTGACACAATTAATCCCAACAATTAGACAATATAACAACGGAAACATATGAACTTTTTCTGAGAACCACTTTATCATATGTTGCATAAAAATATTTGAGGGCTGGGAAATGGTTGGACTGAAAGTTCAGTTCATGATTATTTACAGTACAGCATACGTTAGTCTAAACTGAGTCTATGTACAGCTTTGCCATCTGTTGTTTAAAAAAAACAGAAAGAAGAAAGTGAAAAATGAGCTCCATTTGCTTCAGACAGCTATTGGGTGGTCAAGCTAGAATATTTGGCACAGAAGATGTTTAGAATTGACAAAAAGTTTACATCTGCGCTCTGTTCACAGCTTATTTAACTCCTCTGTAACTGCCTTTGTTATCCCAAGCTCTAAACTGTATTTCTGCAGTCCTCCTGGGGGCTCACTAAGGCTAATCCTGGCTACCAAGAGTGGGGCTGAGACTGCCCTGAACCCTCCATGACTGTGACAGGCAATCCAGGACAGGAGTTTCTGTATGCAAGGCTTCCTTTGCAGAACAATCTGCCAGAGCTAACCTGGCTGACAAGAAGGCAGTCACTTCTCCCAGCAAAAACAACAGCAGGGAGCAGGACACCTGCATGCTAAGTAGTAACCAAGTTCTAGAGTGAAAGTCTCGTTTTTACCTCACAGGGCTACAACCTGGCAGGCTAGGATGGCAGTTGGATTTTCAACAGAAGCGATTTAAGGGACCAGCGCATTAGAAGAAGGTGAGCTGTAGTCTCCGCTGTCATCAAAAGTGCTTATCTTGGCTGGTCTGTGGATGGGGGGACCCAGCTGACACCACAGCTGGTGAGGTTTTGGTGGCAGCAGAGCCCTCCACACCAAAGTCACATGGCAAATTGGCCCTATCAGTGCCAATAAGACATCATTTGCATTTGTACTGGAAAAAATTCCAGGACTGGAAGACATAGGAAAACCAAGATGGTTATTTTAGACTCCTGAAATAGCTTCCCGTAGACTCCTGTCTGAAGCAAACAGTTTTGAGATCTTCCTGTGAAATGTCTTTTACAACTATGGATTTTCATGCATTTTCAGAGATATTTGTGTTGGTGATGCATATCCTACACCTGAGGAAAGCCAATGCTGCGTTCTCCCCCTGTACTTTATTATTATGCTATCAAGAGAATAAGGTGAGGATTCAATATCTTATATAAATGAACTACAATACACAACACACAAACCTTCTTGCAAAGTTAATAAAAAGCTCACTGGCTACCTTTAAATTTACCTGTCTATCAACTAACTGAGAAGTGTAAAGTAAACAGTGAAATGAATTGTGTTTGAGACACCTCTGGAAAACTTTGCTTACATAATTACTCTTCCTAACAGATATTTTTCCTCAGTACAATAAAGACAATAGTCTTCATTTATCAACTAATTCAAGTGTAATGTAATAAAAGTTATCAATGCAAGTTTAAACTTTTCCTCATATTATTTTACAGATCTAAGAAATTGGGATACTGATAAAGAATACCAAATTATTTGAATCTTTGACCAAATATTGGACTGCTGCTATATAGAAGTTTTTAGAGGTGAAAACTAAGTTTTGCAACTTCCTATCATGAACCTTTTCCTTTCTCTGCACCTTTTTTTATATTCACTTAATGACCTTCTTGGCTATGGTTTGGATTGAAAATAAAATCAAATACATGGTGATACAGGCCAACTTTTCTAGCTCAATTTTTGCAGAATTCTTATGCTTAATTCAGATAAGATTTGGCAAAGTCTCTCTGTATCTAGGCTGAATGACTTGCCAAACTTACCAAGGTTTGAACAGTGTTACTAATTCCAGACAACAAATGTGGAAGAGCTTGAGAGAACTTCAAAACCCTACAGTGATGCATTTGCATTACTATTCACCAGGGAAGTTAGCTCACGCTAGCATAGCTCCTTCCCTCCTCTTCTATAGGGATACATACTAGGATACATGCATAACTTCTGTGTGGATAGTAGAAATACGCATTTGTGTGAAAACCACATAGATGTGGTGCAAACAAGGCCTGGCTAAAAGAAAAACAACTTGATGTAATTCTTTTATAATCGTTGAACACTGACTTGGATGAAACTATACCTATTTACACCATGAGATAATTGTAGTTTACAATATTTTGTTCTGGACATTAAACCAGTGCAAATGGCAAAGTGCAACTGGCTTTCCAGGGATGTTCAGGCTCTGGAGCAAGGCTGTGAGGCAAGAAAGTGGAGGTTTTGCCTCATTTCCCTTTTGCCCCTCTAAGGCATGAACAGGACTTTAGGTGAAATCAACCCTCATATAAGACAAGGAATCTGAAAGCAATGAGACATTTTTTATATGCACACTAAACTCATAAATTAAACCAGACTTGTATTTTAATAATGTGTTACTATAACACATTATTGTGCAATTATTGATTTACAATATTCTCATCCAACATTCAGCATTGCTTGAACCTGGAATAAAAAGTACATCTCAAATCCAGCTGGGCCAGAGATTTTCTCATTGCATATGTGTGCTGGGTAAGATCCATAAGTATGTAAGGTGTTCCACACATTTTTAAAGAGTTTTATATTTATTTTAAATATCCCATTCTTCTTTTCATAGATTATTTCTAGGCCATTTAGGCATTTTTACCCCATTTTAACAGTTTAAATAGGACTTGAAGGATGTCTTAGCCTCAAATGGGAAATTAGGAAATATACAGCACTTTGGGGTTTTTTTGATGGTATAAAAAAGCCTTACTCCTTTACAGCCATTTCAGATATCTGCTGTTAAAAGTGGACTGAAATCCTTGCCCTAACTTAAAACTAATCTGGCTTTGTTTTAAAACATGCTGTTCCTTTGAAGTTGTTACATATGCCTCTACCAAAAAGAGAAAAACTGAAACATCTGGTATTTTTTTCCTATTTTCCTGTGTCTTGTGTAGGGAGATGAATTCATCAAATCATTCGGCAACCCATGTAACATCTATTATACATAATCATTTCCCGCTACAATACTTTGGCTGCAATACGTCTTACAGTTTGGATGAGGGGTTGGCCAATTACACACATGATGTGAGTAGGTATGCCAGCTCTGAACCTAACTGAGGTCTCTAACATATGTTTTAAGTTTCCTAGTCTGATTCAGGGTTGTTGGATGCTTTATTTTTGCTTTCCAACTGGAACAGAGTCACAGAACAAGAGAAGAGGTGCCTTAGAATATTGTTATCCTCTATCTGTCTCTATCTAGAAAGTAGTTGTTTTTAAAACACATCTTTTTCAGTCTTCCCTCTAGTTTTAGAATTCATACACATGACAGGGTGTTCACATTCTTCTTTCAGAGATTTTTCTATTGCCTGATACTTGTTTGAGCACAACAATTATTTTTCTATCCAAAACCTTTTTATTTTCTGCTTCTATATCTCCATCTAATTTCTAAAACTTTGTTCTGTAATCACACATGCTTATATATCTTATACCACTCCACTTCTTTTAATGCTTAGTAAGGAAAAGAAACACAGTGCTTTTCAGGTGTCAGTTTGTCTCTTGTTTTCCTAGTTTTTTGTAGAATTTGCAGCCAATGTATTTCTGGCAACAGCCCCATCACTGAATGAACTGATGAAATAATTACAGTGTAATGGCCCAAGCTGTCCTATATGACACCAGTGCTTCTACAATGCTCCTATGTTTTGCAGAGCCATACAATAAGGTTAAGAAGGTACTTAGAAAGGTCACCTTGTCCATCTGCCTGCCCCAAGGCTTGATCTGCTTATACCTATGGCAATTCTGGCAGATGTTTGTCTAACCTTTTCATAAAGGCATCCATTCACATCCATAATAAGCGGTTCTTTATTTCTCTGATGTAAGTGTATGTCCATTTTCACGCATAAGCACAAACGGGTGCTCGGTGAAACTTCAAATCTCTGTGTCCATCATACATTAAATAGCACAGTTCTAATAGATGGCCATTTTTCCTGTATGAAGAAAGCAGTGGTTAATAGCTATATGTTAGTGAAAGAATTAATAAAACAAAATTAAAACGGAAAACAACTCTCCAAAAGTAAGTAAATGTGGAAAGCAACTAGAATTTCAAAGCTGCCATACGAGATTCTTTTTTCATTAGATCACTAACTAATTAGTGATGACTGTGCTGAGCAGAGAGAATGGGCAAGTTTCTCATTGGGATTAAGTGGTGTTGGTCAATACAGGTAAGACTATTCATATAACTGACTCGGATTTAGCTCCACATATAAAGAGAAAAAATAGCTTGATATATTATGTCTGGGAGATCTCATGTTGAAATGTTTTTCTTTTAAATTCATTTATAAAGATGAGCAGTATACTTAATATTAGTATGTACTGCATTCTTTACATTACCACTTTGGAAACCATTTCATGTCATGAATAACTGATATGGAAACATCAGGCAAACTCAGCAGAGGAAAAGCACCAATAAAAGCAATTATTCCTGTCAGAGCAAGCGGGATTGTTTCCAGTTATTCATAGTTTAGATTCAATCAGCGCATGTTTAATGTAGAGTCAGACCTTTCCATACTGTACTATGCTTCTGGACTCCCTGATTCTCTCTATCAGTTGTGATCATGACAGTGTAAAGAAATGGAAGATCCTGCCTTACTTAGACACCTAGTTCTGATTTGTGTTTGCTTACCACTCTGCAGAAGTGACCACTCACAGAAATATAGCTCAGACACTTATCTCGCAGTAAGCCAGGAGACTTCAATAAAAAGTCTTTAATGGGAGAAAAAGGAAATCTTTGCCATTCAAAGCTGCATTCTGTTATTCTTGCTTTGGCACTCTGACTGCTCCATGACTTTTCAACAGATGTGTTTCATTTCTGATGTCAATGACATCTGACAGTAAAATATCATGTATGACAAAACCCCAATGCTTTACAGAAAAAGCCTATCTAAAAAAAAAAAAACAACCAAACATTTTTATTCCTGTATATCACAAATCCAGTTGATTGAAGCCTACAGCAAGTTCCTGTTAATTTGGAAATACACTTAGCCAGAGTATAATTGTGGGTAATGCAAAGCTGGGTGGCTGTGGCTGGCCTAAAATTTGTTGTCAGCAGGAAGAAGATTAATTTCATTTACTCTGTTTGTCATGTCTCATTGGCTTCCTGTCTTTTTTGCTTGTTATCTCCAGTGGACTGCTGCTGTCACTCTCAATTCACTTTGTACTCAGTTATTTGTTATCTGACTGATCTGTCTACACATTTTCCCAATATGACATTTTTCCCCTCCTGAACCAAAGCTGTTATCACAAAGCCTACACTATGGGAGAAAGCCTACGCTGAACTTAAAAATGTAAAGAAAGAAAGAATTAGATTTATACAATTCCACAACAATGCTCCTGCCCAAGTACTCTGGCTGCCTGAGGAAAACAGTCTTTTTTCTTCTATTTTTTTCCATGTAAATAAAAGAAGCAGTGGTAAGATATGAAAGCATGTATTTATAGGCTCCAGGCCTTAAGTTTCAGTCCTTACATCTGTGGGAGAGCCCAAGAATAACTGGAGTACTCCATGATGTTCAGAATAATATGGTATATAGATGAGGAATTTTTAAGGGCATATTTGTCTATGTAAGCCAATCTGCAAAGTGTTCCTGAATCAGAGGATGTGGTATGTCCTGCCTGCAGTGCAAGATTTTCACAGGATTACCCACTCTAAGGGGACACCCAGGTTTCAAAATGTTTATCATATGTGTATATACATGTGCATGTGGACGTGCTGTTTCAATTACATTATCTCCGCTTGACCTAACATAACAAATTGCTCTGTAATACAGCTCTGTAGATGTTTAGGGATAAAATGGGATGACCAGGGTCACACTGCCTTGCTCCTTCCCCAGGGGAGCAAAGGAAAAGCTATTGTACCATTTTATACCCTCCAGCTACACATGGAATATGTTTAAGTGCTTTGCTAAATTGCCTTTAACAGTTGGGCTAACTGAATGAGTATACAGTGCCAAGTGAGTGACAAAAAAGCTATCCTTGATGACTATTCTTACAATATGCAAGGCTCTTAACTCTATAATTTCTCCCAAGGCTAAGAAAATTTCAGAAGTGAGGGTGACCTTTTAGTGTGCTTAGAAACCGTACAGGTTTTGTTATAAAAATAACTTCCCAGAAGTACACCAGGATAAAAAGTGTGTTTCCAGAGGTGTCCCTGCCTTCTCACACCCTGCGTTGATGTAGGACAGAGGCTGTTCACAAAGCCCAGCTTTGGTGAAGGATGCCAATTCCGAAGGGTCCTTTTTTTTGCCAGGGGAGATAGACTTCCCAAACAGGCAACCCTGAGAACCCCAACTGGCCTCCTATCCTATGTGAAATTGCCTCCAGGAGAAGTCTTGCTCTCACCATTGACTACAAAGAGAACCAAAGGAAAGCATGCTTCTTTTGCTTACATTGATCTCAATTCCCTGCATAAGCATTAAGTGCCTTGAATGCTCTTCAGCAATATGTCATTAGTTTCAGGTGTGTTAGAGATTACATTTATTTCATATTGTCAGAACACAAGAAACAGTTGATTGATCATATGAGGTCTAAACCTGGGCAGCAGACAATAACAGAGAGAGAAGAGAGGGACTGGGTAGGGATTTAACAACGTTTTTCAAGAATCTACCACCACCTGAGCTTCAAGTGATTCATGGCTCAGAGAAACACAAAATGACTACTAACAGTTTATACTTCTTTGAAGATCAGTCCTGGGAAATACTGTGATGAGACCCCGCTCTGATCTGCCAGTTTCCCTGTTGACAGCCTAAAGTTAACTCTGGGGGTGCCTGTACATACACCCTGAAAGAATGAAAAGAGAAGACTTGATTATGATGGATGCAAGCTCAGTGAATCACCTGCTTTGCATGAAGTGATAAAATGGTATTATCAAAGCGAAGAATTCCGAGCATACTTTGGCTATCGTACAGGAAGCTCAGCCTCCAAACTTAGTCATGACCTGCAGTAAGCAGTGTGCTATGTCAAGAGCATCAGTAAAGGAAAAATTACTTATCATTGCTAAAATTCAAAGGGAAGTTCTCTCTCCACTCCTGGAGTGAGTAGGTTGGCAGTGAGGAAAGACCTTACGCTGCTTCTGGAATGATAAGCTGACAATATATCATCATTTACCGATAGCTGTGCCAAAGCCCCCTCCAGCAGTAGTCTCATCAATTTTTGCTGTTGCCCAAGTCAGCTGGAAATTTTCTGCCTGGAAGTTGATTTTAACCATTCTTTTAAAACAAAAAAATTAACAACAAAAAAAATCTGGTATCTCTTCAAATAAAAGACAGATGTTTTCTATCACAGGAAATTGGAAGCTTTACTACCTTAAAAGAATGCTAGCTTACTTTTTTAAAAACACATTTATCAGTGAGAAACAGACACTACAACCACTCTTTAAAAAAAGTTTGCTCTGTAGGTGAGATATGGTCCATATAGTGCCTTTTCCAACATACATCAAAAACATAAGCACATTCTCCAAGTATCCTGGAAAGTGACTGACACCACCAAATAAATGGAAAAAGAAATAATTTTTCAAGCAGAAAGAATAAAGAAAGAGCTACAAAATCTTAAGCATTAGTTTTTAAACTAAAGAAAAGAACCTTTAAGTAGAGAAAGAGAATAGTTTGAAAATAACTGACAAATAAATGTATATGGCTGGAGACTAATAAATCATGAAATCAGGGTGTGCCATTTTCTTTCCATTGCTTAATACAGAAGAGTCAATGTTGATAATATTACTGAATATTACACTATTACCAGAACTAACATTTCTGAGCTTTAATGTACTATTCAATTTCACTTTTGTAATCTCTATAATGACTTAGGTGCCATTCATGCTGTTAACCCACACACAAACCAACCACAATATTTTTTCAAATTATGGTCGACAGACTGTCTTTGTTTTGCAGTGTTTAAGCAAGCAAGCAAAACTCATAGCTTTCCACTGTCTATTCATTTGTTTGCCATTTTCACTTGCCATCAACAACATCATTGTTTAGTAGAGTAGACTGGGTACAGAGTGGTAGCTAATTCCTGAAACAGCATTTTCGTCACACTTGAGGCAAGCACACAAACAAATCTCTGATCTTATACAGTGAAGGTTTCATGTTCAACAATCATCTAATTCTAGTTTAGGTTACTCAATAAAACCCTAATCCATTTTTTTTTCCCACTGTATTTTGCTACAGCCAAGAAGAGATGAGATAAAGCATCCTTGTAGAAAAGATTTTGCTGAATTTGTACTTTTGACATATGAGAAAAATATATCTTGAAGTAACAAAGCTCTGCTCTTAAAATAACTGTTACATGGTAGGAAGGAGAAATCCACAATATGCATAATGACATCAAAAGACAGAAATGAATTTATTACACATACATTTCTCCTACGAAAATCAGGCTTTTTCATGGTACCTTAAGCCAGATTCTGAGAAGCACTTATGAAAGGATTGATCTCAATTGAACAGCTGTAATTATTTTCATAGAGGGAGACGCACATGCACATGATATATTTTTATATACCCATATAGAAGTCATTTTGGTTAAGCTTCATTACCTTCCAACAGGAGATCAAAATTATTGCCAGTAAAATGTTACCCTAGACTACTACTATATGGGTGGCAAATGTCACCTTTATTACAAAAAGACATTTTAGAATACTTTAAAGCATTAGCATTTTATTGTGATTACTTGTTGTAGCCTTTCATCTATTAAAACTATTTCCTTCAATACCATCAGACCCATTTCTAAAAGTGTCCATAGATAACAGAAAAACCTATTAAAAAAATTAATTCTTACTTTCTTGAATTGGAAAATTTTGTGATAGAGATGAATATAAAATCCCACTGGGAACCTGGAAATCTCTTATTTCCCAGAAAGAGAATCTGCACTGGCAGAGAAAAGAGACAGGATATGTTTTTAGCTTGTGTTGTTCAAGGATAGTGTATCACTAACACATGGTTTGGGGCTGTTGATATTTAAGGGAGTAAGGAGAAAATATATTTTGCTAACACATTTAAAAATATACATATCCAATTAGGAAATTTCTAAGTTATTTATAACCACATAAAAGATTAATAAAAGAAGAGTGCAGATGCAATAAGTGATGGGTAAAATAACAACAAAAGTTTATTTATCACAATACCAAAATATATGGTATTTATATCATCAACAAAATTGTATGAAAGTGATACTACAGGTGTTTCTGTTATTAGTCCAATTTTTATCAAATCAGAGACATTTAAATTTTTAATATAAATCCACTTTCCAAATTGTTTGGTTTTGTTGTTTTTGTTTTGTTTTAATATTAGCGAGCATAGGCATTATTGCTTATAAAAAGTAAGTTGAAAAGTCCAGTGTAGGAGAATTCAGAGATAACAAAATATTATTTTCTGCATCTCTGTTTTTCCCATTTTGTGCATCATGAGTGCAATGAATGGCACATTATTCTGGAAGCTAGGAACACATTACTCATCCTGATGCTGACTCTAAGTTTCGCCTTGGGTAAGTCAGTCAGCTTCTCTGTACTGCAGTACAGTCAACATTAGAATGGAGATAATAAAGCTGCAAATACATTGTAAATCCCTGAGAGATGGATTACAGCATCCTAAATACTTTTGAAAGGGATTAAAGAACTCTGCAATGTTCTCCAAAGCTTATCAATCTTACAGCTCCCCTATAGATGCAACCCCCACATTTCTCAAGTACTGCAAGAAGTCACAGTTAATTGCAAGTTCTGTGCCTCAGAGCTGACTGCAAGACATCAGTTAGAAGTCTTTGCAGTGCCTAGTAGTAAGGTTTTAACAAATTGTCTATGATATCAAGAAAAAAAAAAAGTCAAGACTTTTCCACCCAGCTACAAAAATTGTGGCTATTCCTCCAAATTGAGTTCATGCAGTTTAGCCTGGTTCCACGTTTCCACTTTCTGCATCAGTCCTCATAAAAGAACCCTGGGATCAAGCGGATGTGCCATAACCTGAGCACCCTCTCCTCAGCGCCTGTCCCTTCCAGCTCTTCCTTTGCTCTTACTTCTCACTTGTCCATATTCTTTGTGGATCTCAAGACTGGCAGACAGAGCAGTGCAGAATCATCCTGCCAAAAATAACTGTCATTTTCTTCTATGAGCCTTGGAATATACTTATTTCCTTTATGAATTTTGCATGAAGAATTTAATAAGAAAATATTATTACATTCTCTCACAAGAGTTCTGTGAGTATTAAACAGTTAATCACCATAAGGCTTTGTTAAGTATCATTTTGCAATTTTGATTTCTCAATTCTAAAGTATTATTCTAGTAGGTATTGCATTTAATGATCAGTCACCCCTGTCTGTAGTAAAGATCAAATATTTTAGTTGAACTAGTATTGCAGAATCTCCTTTATCTCACAGCAGAGCTGTTACCTAATTTGGATGAAACAGTTAAGCACTGAATGTTCTGTTCAGGTCCATTTACAGACTTGGATTGATGTCCAGATGGAGATGTGTAACAAGTGATGTCCCTCAAAAGTCCGTACTGGAACCAGTGTTGTTTAATACCTTCATCAATGATATAGACAGTGAGATTGAGTGCACCCTCAGTAAGTCTGCAGATGACACCAAACTGAGTGGTGCAGTTGACATGCCAGAGGGACAGGATGTCATCCAGAGGGACCTGGACAGACTGGAGAGGTGGGCCCATGTGAACCTCATGAGATTCAACAAGGCCAAGTGCAGGGTCCTGCATCTGGGCCAGGGCAACCAGTGTTATCAATATAGGCTGAGAGAGGACATGCTAGAGAGCAGCCCTGTGGAAAAAGACTTGGGGGGACTAGTGGATGAAAAACTGGATATGAGCCAACAATGCACACTTGCAGCTCAGACAGTCAAGTGCATCCTGGGCTTCATCAAAAGAAGTGTGGCCAGCAGATCGAGAGAGGTGATTCTGCCACTCTGCTCTGGTGAGACCTCACCTGGAGTACTGCATCCAGCTCTGGAGCCCTCAACACAAGAAGGACATGGACCTGATGCAGAGGGCCCAGAGGAAGGGCCACAAAAATGATCTGAGGGATGGAGCACTTCTCCTAAGAAGACAGGCTGAGACAGCTGGGCTTGTTCAGCCTGGAGAAGAGAAGACTTTGAGGAGACCTTATTGCAGCCTTCCATTACCCGAAGGGGGCTACAAGAAAGCTGAGGAGGGACTGTTTACAAGGGCATGGTTTTAAACTAAAGAAAGGTAGATTTAGATTAGACATTAGGAAGAAGTTCTGTACTATGAGGGTGTTGGAACACCGGAACAGGTTGCCCAGAGGGGTTCAAGGCCAGGCTTGGTGGGGCTCTGAGCAACCTGACCTAGTAAGAGACATCCCTGCTGATTGCAGAGAGTTTGGAGTAGATGACCTTGGAATGTTCCTTCCAACTCAATGAATTCTATAAGTCTATGATTTTTCACCACTTAGAATTTTGTTATTGAAAGAAAAGCTTGACCCTACTTGCACAGTATAAATCAAGGCCAAGTCAAGTCTTGGGAATATCTTGAAAAGATCAAGTGTCCACGTAACAGAATTGTAAAAATAGAGGATTTATTTACAAAACCAAAAACTTCAAAACAAAAGTCTGAATTCTCTGCATCTCAGCATATTATAGGAAATAGATGACTAAATTATGTACTAGGGAATGTAGTTTAAAAGTTCCTGAATCAAAAAATTAAGGAAAAACATGAATATGGGAAGACAGCATATCCTAATAATTATCATCTTGCAATCTAACTGTAAAATAACCTGACCTAAAAGAATTGGAAGAAACTGTATAAAAGCTCATTTTAATGGATAATTATTTAGTTAAATAAAATTATTTCTTGCATAGTCTATATAGTAATTTTTTTTTCTGAATTTAAGAAGCAGTTTGTTTTCAACATGTGATCTCTGAATTTAAGATTTTTCTTGGTGGGTGTATGTGTCATATTTACTTAATCACAGTTTTCATATTTTTTCATGGACACTATTTGCAAATAGTAAAAAACATGCCTTCCATAAAAAAATATTTCTAGTCATAAATATAATTATAATTCAACATATACTCAAGCAGAATGACTAAGGAAAAACACCTAAGAGCCTAGAAAATGAAGTCACTGTTTGGCACAAAGATGGGCTTGAATTAATCTCCAGTGAGAATCCTCTCATTCTCATATGAAGAAGACCAGTTCTACATCTGGACCTGTTTTTTAAAACCATCTCTCACTTTTACACTAAGCCAAATGAAAAAAAAGCCATCAGATGGGTGCTATCCCTACACACTTATGGCAAATCTACATTGAATAATGGAACCTTTTGCAAAGATCTTTGACTTGGCAGATGTAAAATTCACGCTCAAAATGCGAATAGCACAGATATGTTAGCCACGAAGAGTCTTGGTTGCTAGCGCATACCAGTCGGCTAACCACACCTTATTATTTTCAGCACCCCAGCTCAGATTGCTAGGCTGTATGGTTTAGAGCAGGGGTCCTCAAACTACGGCCTGCGGGCCAGATACAGCATTCTTTTTCCTGTTTTTTGTGCACTACTACAAATAAAATATGTGCAGTGTGCATAGGAATTCGTTCATTTTTTTCCAAACCATAGTCTGGCCCCCGACAGTGGCTGAGGGACAGTGAACTGGCCCCCTGTTTAAAAAGTTTGAGGACCCCTGGTTTAGAGGGACAAGTCCCTCTGGAGCTAGCTGGGGACCCTTGGCACCATGTTGCCTGGAATGGTATAGACATGTTCTCACACATTTCGCATGTAGGTTGGTTGGGGCCCTCTCAAAAAAACCTCACTGCACCTGGATCTTGGCTTGTAGCCTGATCTGCAATTAATAAAAAGTATAATCAAAAGACAGGAATGCTGAATCTTAGCATTCTTAGAAATCCCGGACAGATGCCTTAATTCACAATAAAAGACATGTAGAAACTAAAACTCCATGTGTTTTCAAGAAGAATATAGAGCACTATGTTGACCTAGTGTTTTGAGCTTGCTTTCATACACTGTACAGTTGTCATTGCATTACTAATTTATTTTTAAAAGTCATCACATAGAACTTTTCAACAAATCAAATCAACAACAGTATCCATAATAATATCAATGACTAATGTGTGGTATTTAAACAGTGCCTGTCCTCTTCAAAATATCAATTCATGATCAGCTGAAGAATAAGAATTTTTGGATGGAGTATTTTAATGCATAATCCTTTGATTAATTACTCTTTATATTGTCAGTTTTATCCCTGGCAGAATTCTGAAGATTTACTTGGAATTTTCCTGGAGTGATTTTGGCCTGCTTTATTTGCTTGCCTTTCTGGGAGGTATTAGTACAAATCTGAAACATTAATTTCTGGAATAGCATAACTTCTTATGCATTGTTTTTTGTTTTTATCCTGGATACAGTGCTTTTCAGATTTTGGACAGACAACTGAAAGCAGTAACATACAAATGCAACTTGGTCCACTTAAAACTCTCCTTAGCAACACTAAGGGAGATGGGGCCTTACCATGTGCAGCTCTCCAGAGGCCACAACAACTGCAAAGAGTGAACATGAGTAAAGTATGAGGACAGAGGAAAGGGGAAGAACTATGTGTTCAAAGAGTTCACAAGGACAATTTCTAGCTTGTAAATACTTCAGAAGAGCCAGAGAAATTACTTAGCCATAGAATGGGCTGTGCTCCTCACTGATTACTGGAAACGGAGTGGGGAAAAAATTACCAGAAAGATTTTATCACCTGCTATAGCATTTTGTGCTATTTTTGAGACAGAGAGTCACTGTAGAGAGGTCCCAGGGAAAACTCTTTGGTGTGGATAACAGCCAAGCAAGCTGTTCCTTCAGAAACTCCCAGGAATTCCCAAGACCATAAACCAAGCAAGCCGAGTTTCAGGTTTGGGGGTGTTTTTTTTCTGCATCTGGTCTTTAAACATCCTGACCCAAAGCAAATGTCAAAAGCTCCTGCTCTGAGGCAAGCTGAATACTCCTAGAGCTGACTTGAATTTCCTTCCTTATATTAGATTTTGTGGAGACAGATTGACTAGATGAACAAGTGCTTTGATATATTTTCTATGTGCTCATGGATTCTCTCACTTTGACATTCTCTTCTGTTATTGACCACAGCCCCTTTAAGGGTAGATGGTGATCTGGGGATACATCAGTTCTCTGTAATCTCCACCTGCCTGTACCAAGATATCCAATGTATATTTCTAACTCTTTGCATTGCCTATGCATACAGAGCCTTTATCTGCTTTTTTTTTTTAATGTCCCTGATGATTGCTTTAGAGATCATACGAACTCAGTTGATTGATAACTTCAGAATAACCATTATTAATGACCTGAGAAAGAGATTTTTTTTTTTTCTTAGTCAAGCTGTACTACATTACAAATGTTTTGTAGTGATTTGTGGAATTCTGGGTAAATGATTCTTCTAAATAGAAGTTGTGTTATCCTGGCTTAGTCATTCAGAAAAAAAAAACAGTATTTTAATGCAGAATTTTCACTTAAGTAGTGCACCTCTGGCTTTCTACAAGGTGGTTTGGTATTGCACTGCATCTTCTAAAACATTTTGCTATTCCCAGTGATGAAACCAGTCACCTGGCAATTGAAAAAAGGACAGAATTCAAAAATGTGATACCAGGCAGGAGCATTAGTAGCTCCACAAACATATATAAAGAATTCAGGTTTCCTTAGGAATAAACACAGATCCTTTTTTTTCTTTGGCATTCCCTTTTGTCATAGAGAGGGTCCTTATAAGCGGACATAGTGATACAGGGAAATGTCTATTCAATCTAATTTCTGCCTAACCATGTCAAGATTCTCATTAGTGCAGGTCTGTTCAAAATTCAAAATAGAACATATTAGCTCAACAGTATATGAGCACTAAAATAAATAAGATTTCATGAGTATTACTCTACATTTTTAACAGTGTATTAAACAATTTTCCCTTCTACATTTTGCAAGTGCTTGCTTAATTAACAGAATATAAACTAGGCAATTCGTAAGTAAATACTATGTTTCACTATCTTAGTAAGTCTTCCTTCAGATGGAGTATTGCCTGATTAATAGTTCTGCAGAATCTGGTATACATTGTTTTTTCCAGCTTCTGTTCTCAGATCACAAAAGCATGAGGGGGGCTCCTTCAGCAAGTTAAAAAACCCAGACATAGTCTTTTTCTGAAATCTTTCAACCACAACTGAACATCAAACAAGGGACAGGCGGTCATTAGAGCAGCACTCTTTTCCTGGCTCTTCTAGTGAATTAGCTGGAAATTTCACAATGCCTTTGGTTGCCAAATAAGAGCACGGAGACTCTTTTTCTTTGTGGTTGTTACATGGCTTAGTAACCATTGCAAAAGATTTATATCTATACTTATCCTGAAAGCATCTGTTGCTCCATTCCAAACATGCAATACTTATATTGTTTCTTATATAAATCTTTTATTATCCCTCCCTGTTAACTGCTCAATCTAACTGAATTTAGACTTTTTTTTTTTTTTTTTTTCATCAGTTGAGTTTCTCTCTCCGCACCCTTTCACACAACTGAAACAACAGGTAACCACGAGCAACCTTCAAACATCTCTTAACTAACAAAATTTTTGTATACCTGCCAGCTACTGTTAGTTCCAACAAAGGCAATTATTCTTTTAGAGCACAGAAAAAAGAACGTACAAATCTTAGCTATACTGCAGATAAAATTTTATGAAGAATTCCTTGCAGTTCAAAAGATCAAATTAATCTTTTAAGTTTCATGGCTGAACACTTAATTGAAGCTTGGCTGAGAACTTGGTGGTCTCATCTGAATATTTGTTGTCATCTTGAGTATTCATCATACTCATGTATTTATGAGACACTAGGCAAATAAATATATAAGGGCTTTGTGATCTTTCCTCATTGGTACTTTCTGGTAATACTCTTGTTCCTGCAGCAAGATACACCTAATCCTCTCGTCAATAAATTTACAGGACTGATGACATAGGATCTTTTCTTTTGCATCATATATTTAATGGTACAAAAATATCAGAGCTCCATCTGTGGAGTGAAAAAAAGAACATAGCTGATGAAGAAGAAAATAGGGAGAAGGAAGAGAGCTTGTACCCTGAATTGATTGAAATTTAGATAAAGAATAACTCTGAAGTTAATAACTCTGAAGTGTTTCTCACTCTTAGTACTGTCTATAGAGAGAGTTGATGACAATATTAGTTCTAATTTAAACATCTCATAAGATGAATCAGGGCTTTGGAACTGACAGTTTTCTACTGCTTATGTTATAAAGCAAGTTTTGGAAACACAGATTTCTCTCCTTTGACAAGATGCACAGGGTCAGACCTTCAAAAGAGCTTAGGCCTCAGGTTCTAACTGTTCCAAAACAGTATTTTTCAAGCTTTTCAGAGATTTTCCCAGTGAGGATTTTCAACAAATCATCCAGTTCATATGCTGAACTTTTGTCAAGAAAATGAATCACTACAGCTTATGAACAAGATCTGAGTTCCTCTGGAAATATGATCCTGATGCTAAGTGCTAAAAATATGACCCTTAAGATCCATGTCCTTAAGCTGATTTATTTGTAATACAACATATGCTTATATGGCAACTGGATATAAGTCTGAAGTCCATATATGCATATAAAGTTTTATTTTGGGTAACAGAGCTCTGTATTCTTATTAAAATTTTTTCATCTGTGCTAGTCTTTAAAATAAAAATCAGCAAGGAATATTTATCTTGAAAAAAAAACCCAACAGAGACTTTCCCCTCTTCCTCCCCTCAGTGGTCTGTCTACTGATATTGTTATAATTTAACATAACCTTTTAGATCATTAAAACGCCAGACTTGCCTTAAGAAAGATCACGGTGTTCCTTGCCTCAAACACCCTGGCGATGTTGATTGCACAGCTCGACACTGTTCTGCATCTGGGAAGAGAGCGTAACAGAGGAGCTGCCATCATTCACCAGTGTGCATGCAGACTGTACCTGCTAGAGGCACCTGCTTGGACATGAACAATAGCTGAGTAACCCTGCTTACTGTTTTCTTCATATATACACAGACTCTAAAAAAATAGAAATGCTAGCTTTAGTGCCAGCCCAGACGTGTATTTCTAAAGGTCAGTTTAATTCACCAGAAGTAGTTGAAAATATGCCAGTTGAAAAGATGCCTTTCCACTGGATCTTTTTGCTCTTGCAAACAAATGTTTCTTAATGTTGAATACCTACATAAAGGGCAACTTCTCCCTACAGAACTGCACAGTGCCTTTATTGCTGATACTGGGCTCTCACTCCATATATAGACTTTTCTGTTGGACAGAAATAATAGTTTAAATATCAAACTCAATACACTTCAAGAAGACTGGGAAGATACCTCTCTTTTTTCCCCAGTATAAATGTTGAAGTAAATGATGGTTTTATCTCCTTTATCACAATTTAATGCCAGCATTTTAGCAACACCAATAATATCAACAGTCTGTCATGCTGTCCAGTACATATTTGTTATGGAGGTACAAAGGAGATTTGGAGACCCAAGATGAGCACCATCTAGTGAGGTGTTACGTAAAGCAGGACACAGGCTGGAGCACCTCATTTTCACTCAAGCGTCACATACATGTGCTAAAACTATGCCTCTATGTATGAGAAAGGTAATACACCAAAGGCATGGGGAGACAATGAGCACAAACTATTAGCAGTGTAAATATGGAAGTTGGTAATCTCATCTGCTTGGCATGTACGAGAAATGAGCAAGCTGCAGGCTGCCCAAGACTCTGGTTAACTTAAAAAAAGAAAGACGGCAGAGTGACTTTGAGTATGTTTCTGGGCAAAACATGACAATGGTGATATCAACAGTAATATGAGCAGAAACGACATATTTATTTGCACATTCTTTTATACATTGCATGCTAGTGCATTATAAACACAATTAATAAACACAAAGGATTTTATTCATTTTTATGAATACACTTCATGGAATGCTTTTGAAGAATCAACATTTTCTGCATTATTTTGCTATAGGTCTTTTTTCAAAAAGGTAAGGCAGTCAATTAAAAAAAAAAGTAAGGAAAACGTATTTTTAATCCAAAAAGCCTATTCTTTGTTTTCCTTGAATCACTACTTTTTTTGGCAATTATCAGAGCTTTATAAAAATTAGATCTATATAAGATCCCAGGGCAAGCAGCAGAACACATAAAAAATCTGTGGTAATAAGAACACCTCTAAATCTAACTGTTATGTATGAAAGTGTTAAGAAGAAAAGTTCACACTGAACTACTGCCTTTTTTTCCATGCATAATAAGTAAATATGCCAACAGAATATCCCTGCAGAAAACAGGTGCCACTAGATCCAATGACATAGTTCTTCATATCAAAGGGTAAAATGGGCTACACATTACATAAGATTCTATTTTTAACATAAAACTCTTACAAGTAGCAGCATATCTCTAATTAAACCTACATAATAGTGAAAGCAAGGGCTAATGAATTATATAGAAAATATTAATGTTAAATTATTTACAAATGTAATCATATGGATCCGCAGGTATTGTGGCTGATGGGCAGAGGACTGGTTTAAGACATACTAAAATATTACTTTGCTGATTGACTTTAATACAAAACATGATTGAGAATAATACCAAAACAGTATTATTCCACAGTTCCAAAGATTTGGAGGAAAGGGCTAGAGTTAATATTGGTTTGTATGATGTGGTGTAATGGCCACTAAGAAGTATCTTTTTTAAAGTTTTAGGCATCCTCTTTGGATGTTGCATGAATACATCAAGTATTTCAGACCATTGAAAGCTGCAAAGGTTGGAATGTAAGTTTTCTTAGACAGGACTGGAAACTCCTGAAAGAAGAGGATTGAATTTTTCACTCTGCTAAGGTCTGATTCTCACCAGAACATATTATGAATTAGATATTCAAGCCAGGACAAGGCATTTAAGTGCACAAGGACCAATGAAAATCAATGGCACTTACACCTCTATATCACTCAACTATTTCTGAAACTCTGTAGAGACATAAGGTATTTTAATATGTCACACGCATACATGTTAAATATACACCTACACATACTTATTGTGTGCAGGTAACTGCTACCTAAGTGAGTGCAAGTGGCATGACATAAAACCAACCAGTCAATAAAAATTTCTTCCTGAGCAATAGGAATACCTGAAGATAACAAGTAGTGAGCGATCACAGATTCAACTCCTGAAAACCTCTTTTTTCATCACCTTTACGGAAGGTGGTGCAGAATGGTTCACACTAGACCTGAGGTGAGGAATAAACACTCCAACGATGTAGCTAAGCATCAGCGCTCTTCCCAGATCTCCCCAGGTCCTCACCTCCATGCCCGCACCTCCAGGCCCTGCCCCACAGAATGGGCATGCCTTGCAGACAACACTTTTCCTGAGTTTGTATGTAGCACCATTGCACTCAGCACTGGTACTGCAGCCAGCAGCACAAGAGTAAACACAAGATACAGTGACATTGCATATCTTAAGAGTACTCAGAGGAATTTTGATGTAAGTGTTAGCTTTCCTAGGAATAATGTAGTGCAGTGGTTCTCTTCCCTGCACTCTGATTTGATGTATCACTGTAACTTTTCAAGGTATTTAGATCATTGAGTATTCACAGAAATCACTTCATGAACAGAAATAGATGATGGACATTCACTGGCTGGAATATCAACATCATTTAGTGATGAGTTACCCTGTAGGAGTCCTAACAAGACAACTCAAAACCTATATTGAAAATTATTATGAGAAGGTTTTGGTTTCATTGCCTTCTCTGATTCTTTAGCATAACTTTATTCATATGTCTATTTATACTCACGAACATGTCCTGGAATAACTTTGCCACTAAACTACAACATCCCCATTGTAAATACTTTCCAGCAGGAACAAGAGAAGCCAGTTTCCCTGCCAAGAAACCAGACTTCAGCAGGAAGTGATCTCAGTAGGCATATCCTTCATTTCTGGAGTTGCTTGAGCCAAAAGTCAAATGAGGACACATCTAAGCATACAAACTAGAGTAAATAAAATGTGTTACAAATTAAAAGGAAGTCAGTCAAAAGAGGACATATAAAGTACATTAGGTTCTCTTTCTTTTGTCAACAATACACACTTCTGCAATTAAAATAGTAACCTTTTCTAATTTGCATACTGCAGTGAAAAAAGCACCATTTAACTCTAAAAGTGCTCCAGATACTCTACTGTGATCTAAATACATATGTGGATTATGGAATGTGTTAAAAAAAAAGTGTCTGTCTTCAGATGAAGAAAGGTTGTAAAACCTTATACAGTGGCGTGAGGCATTGTAACACAAGCACTGAATTTCTGCCAGGAAGCAAAGGAGGTCTTTTCTTTGCCTGCTCCTTATGCTAAAGACAGTATGTGGAAGGTAAGTTACAGAGGTATATGACAATGATAAATGGAAGCTTCAGAACATATTCATATCTTACTAACTTGTGAATGCTCATTTCACTTTTTTGCCGAGTTTTGTGGACAGTTTATGAACCAGGGCTTTGTAAGTACCTGACAATTTTTAAGGACTTTTTTTTTTAATATCTTTATTACATTTATTTTTCCATAGGGCACCTACTTATCTAGTAGTTATGATGGAAAGACACTTTGAATATTGCAGTTGATACTTTGCGGTTTCCATCAGTCAGTATGGAGCCCTGTATTTACTGTACAGCATTCACCTCTGAAAACATCATTGTCTATTTCCTTGTGATATATTTTGTGCTTCTATCAGTATAACACCTGAATATACTGCAGATGGCAATAAAAAACTCTTGACAGCATCTCTGTGAGATTTACTGGCATTATTACTTCTTTGTCTCAGGGACAGGAGACTATTAGAGTCCAAATAAAGTCCTAAGCAAAACGTTTACCTTATCTAGCTTTAACCTAACTCTTCACCTTAATCTCTTTGTAATTTCTACCCCTCCTTTACCTCTTCACCACTGTTCATTCTACATATTGGTGCATCCTTCCTTTCTAGGTAGCAATACAGAAAACAATAGACAAGTTCATAGCCATTTTCCAGTACCCAATAAGGCCATAGTCCCTGACAGCTGAAAGCAGCAACTCTAAGAAAAATTCAGCTCGAACCTCCAGCCTTGGACTTAAGCATACACAGTTTAAATGAAATTTTCAGATAGTTTCTCTGCACCAATAGTCTCTATTGTGAATGCGGCTCTAATGACCCTCTGAGATTTAGGAAAGCTTGCAATTTGGCCAAATATTCACAGATGTGGCAACAAGTGCATTTCTGCCATCAGAATGACCTCACTGTACTTTCTAAGACAATGCAGTGCAATACTTACCAGCAGTTCTGACCTCAGCAATTAAGCAGTTTTCCTGTCCTCAAAAAAACCCAGAAAAATACATTTGATTGAAACTTCTTCCCCTCCTCTCACTAGTGAAACTGCACAGGAGGGAACATTTCAGCTCACACAGTTAAAATTTGGCAAACTTGTAAGCAAATGAAAACTAGAATGCTACAGTGGAAATTATTGGGCAACTTTACAGGGCTTCTGTGTGTGTTCTCCATAATACATAATGAAGTAACTATACCAAAAAAGCTAGAAAAACATATAAAGTGTCAGAAAAAATAAACCTTCCTGATAATTGTAGAGAAAATAAGTCAGAAGACAGTGAAGAAATGGATAAATACATTTTACTGAAGTCCGTAAAAAAAAAAATCCCAGTTAGTACATTTTGATTTAAAATTCAGTTTTCAATCTAATTTTTGCTACATTATTAGTTATTCACTCTTAGGGCCCCTTATGAAACAGGTATGTCCTTTTTTAATACATTTCATGCCTATAGATAAGACATAATTGTATTAACACATTTAATCATTAAAATTCTTCAATGAACAATGACACATTCAAAATATTAATCTATTTATCGTTAACTTTCCAAACCTGCTAAGGAACAGAACAGGAAAAAAGTAAAAAATGTAGTGTAATAATTTTCAACATAACTTGCTTCTTTTCATATTTAAGTAGCAGACAGCTACTTATTTAAAAAAAAATGGTAAAAAAGGGTGACAATATTACAAAGTGTGTCAACATACTAAATTGTGCTATAAGCACTTGTCTGCTGATGTGTAGTATTTTTTAAATGAAGATTTATGTAAGTGCAGAGTTTCTTTTGACTACTGTGAATTTGATGCAAGATCTCAATGATGATGAAACACTATACTAAATCATTTGTTCCACCAGATCTTTCCAGTCTGAAACATTTTAAGGGTTACTCAAATCTCACACCAATCTGTTGTGAGCAGAAACCAAAGGAGTGTTTTAATCC
The DNA here is from genome assembly GCA_013400335.1 of Eurystomus gularis. Lineage (NCBI taxonomy): Eukaryota > Metazoa > Chordata > Aves > Coraciiformes > Coraciidae > Eurystomus > Eurystomus gularis. The sequence continues at coordinate 61,585 of VZZY01004719.1, read as the reverse complement.
CTCATGCAAAATTTCTAATAACTTTTTTTACACATAGACTGTAAATATCTGCTGAACATCTGTACACAGAACTAATGAGAAATCTGTTAATTTATTATATGAATCCAAGGACAATATTGCCTCTGGAGTTTTAGTCCCAGTGATAAGAATGAAGTACAAAAAAATACAGGGGAGGCAGGGGGGAAGCAGAAAAAATACTTTTCAGAAAGCAAGAAGTAATTATTTACTTTAAGATTCATACATATTAAAGAAGATTAAAATTTTTAAAAAAACATAAACAAAAGAAAGCAAAGCTATATGTGAGTACAATCCTTCCTGTTAACAGAATGGTTCTTCATGAAAAATTAGCTATGACTTTTTTTGCCTCTTCAAGGGCTTAGGGCTTGGCTACACTCAAATTAAGATATTTTTTGAAATATCAGGAGTCATAGATGTACTTATTTTGATCTGGTTAGTGCAGATAGTTATAGCAATAAAAATGAGACCACATTAGTTTCAGAGAAATCTACATAGAACAGGCAAGGGCCATAAGAAAATACCCATATGTTTCACTCCTGCTGAAGTTTATGGGTTTTATTATTAACTAGATTTAAAACAGCATGGATATCATACTCTTCACTGCAAAGACATACAAAAGCAGGAGTATAAAACCCGTCTCTGAGTACAATAATTAATTTCAGCTACTGTGTTCCCATCTATCTACTCTCTTTTATGAAGGCTCATCAAATACCAGCCAGGAGCAAGCTGCAGATGTAGTGTTCTGGCTCTGGCAGTTGGCTTTCTAACACCACTTTTCTTGGGAAATTATGGTCTGTATTCCATCACATAATCAAATTTCAGATGTTGCTTTCACATGGTATTTAGGGGCTGCAATAGACTCAAAGGACTCACTGGATCCATGACAGAAGAAAGACAGTGACTGAATGAAACCTGCTACCACCAGAATAACCAATCTGGCATATTGCCACTTTCTTTTCAGTGATTAAAGTGCTGTTGAGAAAGAAAGTGACCAGAAGCAAACTCCAAATACTGTTCCCGTAACAACATGCTACCTCTGGCTACTCTTTTTTCCAGAAGCTATACAAACAGGGAGAAGACAAGAACTACCTTCACATAAATATGTGCACATGTATGGGGCAGTACATCAAAATGAGTCCAGTATTTCAATATGTGGCTGTCCTGGTTTGGCCAGGACAGGGTTAATTTTGTGTGGAGCCAGGTTATTCTATACCACGCTGACATCATGCCCCGGGGCCAGTTCCGTTGGGGGTCAGTTCGCATTGGACTTTGCTGGGCTCAGTCCCTCCCTGTTGTTCTGGTATTTTTTTTTTTGTATTGCTCTTTTCTCACTGTTAATATTGTTCTTTTTAACTGCAAGTGCTTATTATATGTTGTTTTCTTTTATATATATATTTTAAACCCTCCTTATCTCAACTTAAAAAGGCACTCTTAAACCTTTTTTTTTTTTTTTNTTCTCTGTCCACAGCCCGTGGCAGAGGGGAGGGGGCGGTGAGCGGCACGGCCACGCAGCTCCGGCCACACCGCAGCCACAGCTCTTACTAAACCAACACAGTGGCACATCCAGTCATGAGGAAAAAGAATGCCATCATGGTCTTCAGAAGCCTCCACTGGACTTTAGGAGGCCTACTGTGGCAAGAAAGTTGGCCTACAGTGCTCTAAGTCTACAAAGAGACATTGTTCCTTTGAAGAGTTTGAAGTCTCTCTGCATAAGGCATAACTTGTGAAACCAAGGTTTTGATCTCTATTATTTGAAGCAATTAACATATATAACAATATTTTATCAATTCACAATATATACTGTCATTATTTTTTTAAGTATCATCGAACTTATTCAGAAATCTGTTTTGTTGCACAATTTTAAATTTTCCTATCAACTTAAGATGGAACCAAACGCTATATTCACTAAATTATTATATACTAAAGTCTACCTTTTCTAGAGACAGTACTTTGCTAAGCAATTGAGAAAAGGTAATATTAAATTGGAATCCTGGAAGAAATCAGTGATCTTAACTAACTATAATC
>VZZY01004719.1:0-59509 GCA_013400335.1 Eurystomus gularis | reverse complement strand
AAAAAAAAAAAAAAAGGACAAATTTGCTTCCCATGTAAATGCACACAAGATCCCTAAAGGTTTAAGTATACATATGGAATAAATTTGTTGAAAAGGTTCTTAAAACTGAAGGAAACAAAGCTATAGGACATGGATGACCCCCTTGTAGAAAAATGCCTGACTTCTAACTCTTCCCCAAAGAATTTTGGCAAGTTGGTACTAAGACTTAGATCTTAGAATGAGATCATATGTTTCCATCCAAGTAACTAGTCTTTCTGTGGATTTAACTGGGATGTCAGAGCACTTTCTATACAAAGGTTTACATTTGGTCTAAATTAGACATGGCAGCACTAAGAATCATGATGCATTCGCGCAGCCAGCAATAAATTTATAGCAGTATTAGAGTGCCTCTTCCCCCAGTTGCCCTTGTAAATATTTCTTTTGGCAGTAGACTGTGAAAGAAGCCATACCCAGTACTCCTAACCTGATGATGAAGTCATACCATACAGAAAAATATTATAGGAGAAAAAGTTAATATATGATCCTTCCTATAAAAATAAGTAAATAAATAAATAAATACATTCACCAAAAAAGATGTAAAGCAGGGCATCCCAATTATATGAAGATTGCAGTTGGAAAAAAAAAAAAAAAAATGAAAAAAAAAAAAGAAAGGAATTGACTTTGATTAGTCTTGCAGAGGAAGGTTGAAATTTAAACCTGGTTTTCCAAAAGTGCCACCAAGATTTATAGCTTTCCCAGATAGAGAAGGCCTAAGTTTTAGCAAAATGGGTCATTCATAGTTTGAGTGGAAACCAGTTGTTACTCATTATTATTATGGTTATGACTCAAATGGGAAAAAAGTTCTCCAGACAAAATTCAATGATATGGGTGGAGCTTTCCTTTGAATTTTTGGTTTCTTTGAACTCAGTACTCAAAGCAAAACTTGGGGGATATGAATCCACATAAAAGGAAAAAGTTAATGTGGACCTCTTTTGAACCAATTTGCTAAGATTACACTGTTTTTTGCCACAAAGCTCCAAAACACAAAACTATTTTAAAAATGCCCAAAATTTGGAACAAAGAAGAAATACTTATAATAAACTTTCTGGAATGCTCAAAAGTAATTCCACACATCCCAGAATACTACAATTCAATAAGATTTATTAATTTGCCACACTGTTAAAAATAGTATTTCTCTAGCTTCTCACTATCCACTTACAGATTGTAGAAGAAATACTTTTCTGAGCTGGAGTAAGTAGTCTTAACTTTATGAAGATATTTTGGAAGTTGAAGCCATTAAACCAAGGTCCAGGTGAAACTGATAGCTATGTCCAAGCAATCCTACACCATGTTCTCCTCAGGAATATAATATTTGCATCTCTCATATGAACCTGAGTGCACATTAGAGAACCACTCTCACCATGTTTTCTAACAATGATATAACTTTATGCCTGCCTAAAGTGCATCAAAAGTGGCATTTTAATTAAGATCAAGATATTTGATTTAGAAATTAATTTTCTGATTGTCTCTCATTGAACTATGGTTCACCACACGAAGCATTCTCAGAGTGTGAGAACTGGCTTCCCTGTGGAGGACAACAAATGATATGATTCAGGGATGCCTATCTAGCCCTTGGGGTTCTCATGGGCATTCTAAAGACAGAGACACCTCGTGAGCATGAAGGATTCCTGAAATACACATGGTGTGGAAATCATGTCACCAGCACCAGCTGGCTTGCTCCACAGGGCTGTCTCTGTTCAGTTACATGACTTGCTAATGTCACTTTAATGTACTTGATTTGATACATTAAGCCCAGTCAATTTTTCTACCTTTAATCAGTAGGTAAACGTCTTTAATCGCAACATTCTAATACCTTTTCCTAATCATGTCAAACAACAAGTTCTGAGCACTTTTAACTGTCTGCATAAAATGAATCTTTCTATTCCTTACTAAATGCCTTGAATTATCCTATGCAGCATGTAAATGCCTTGAATTATCCCATGCAGCACACTTATATATCACTAGTGGTGCACAGCTGTCTGGGGACATGCTGTGCCTGGATCAAGAATCTCATGGAGTTTCAGAGGGCAACTGCTATACCTTTCTCTGATAATGTCAGGCATATCCATTTGTCAGAGAAGTGAAAATGTACAGCAAACCATTACCTCTTCAAGTTTGTGAAGAAGATTTGGAAGCAATTAACCTTCAGAATTTTAGGTTTTAATTTGAACAGAGAGATGAGGAGAAAGTAGATATCAATAAAAATTAATTTTCACGTAGGTCAAAAGGAAAATAGGAAAATTCTTTAAAACCAGTGAGTTCGAGAGATTCACAAGTCCGATCAGTGCAACTTCACGGGAAACAATAGATAATTTTTATTAGATAAGTTTGGCTTCTAAGACTTATTTTCACACGGAAGGAATGTGATTAGGAGAGACCATTATTCTATAATCTTTTTCTGTCTTTGCTCTTTCTTTCTCCATATGTAAAATATATATTTGTATTTATTTATTTATTTTACATCTGGTTATTTATTTGTATATTTATGTGTATGAATATACAGCACTTCCTTTGGTTTGACTTTATTTCATTAAATTTTATTTTCCTCTTTCACATTGTACCTGTCTCTTCCTTTTTTGCTACTCCTCTTCTCTTCTGCATGCCTGACCAGTTTCTCCTCTCTTCTGCCTACTCATTTCATAGCTTCATTTAGCCATTATCAGTCTTTCTCCATGTACAGATACATCTGGGGGGTTTCTGTTTCAGCATCTGGATCCACTAAACCTCTCACTGCACAGTTATTTTCTCTCCATGTGAGATCAGAGGCAGCCTCTGATTGTGGAGAAAAAAAAAAAAAAGCCAAGAAGAATGCTCCAGGCTACTAGCCAGCATTTTTGGTTGTCTTTCTTCAGAGAGTATCTATTCATCTGAGTTTGATTAAGAAAGATAGATTCTCCTAAGTGGTAATGACAGATCCTTGTTTGGGTTTTTACATTCTCAGAGGCAACTAAAGGTATTGATGTATGTAGACATGCTGGTCTTCTGAGTGAACAATGATGAAAGTTTCCATATTTTACTGCATTTAAGTAGCAGGTTGTTTACAAGATGACATTAGCCTACTGAAGCTAATTTCACCAGTACCCTTCAATGGAGAGATACATTGCTCTGTAAGGGAGTTGGAATGTCTAAGTGGAGTGACCTTTTCACAGCATGGTTTATCTGATCTAACAGTGAGCTACAATCCGCAATCAAAAGGAAAGGATATTTGCCCTCTTGTCCTGTATGCCACAGATGAAGGCATCAGGTCTGAGGAGACAGAGCAGGTTTTCTTCACTGACCACAGAGGGATCCTAGAAAAGCAAGCATGCAGGTCTAAAGTTAGGTCTTGTCACTACTCCTTTTCCCACAGTATTTATAACTTCTTCTTATGGTATGTAGACAAAGTCTCAGAAACAGAAAGAGGTGAGATCAGGGTTTAGTAAATTAACATATTCATTTAAAAAGATTGCAGAGAAGAAAGTAAAATATATTAATGTAGTTCATTGCAGTAGCATAATTAAAATTGCTAAGTATACAATGTGAAAAATGATTTCCAGTAAACTATTCATTAAATACCACAAATTTCACTAACTTCAAACTCTAGCAAATATCTTATTTAACAGAAGATCTATTACATACATCTGCAGAGAAGGAAGGTGTAGGATATTTCATCAAACAAACGATAGGTAAAAAGATAGCATGTTTGTCCAAAGGCACACAAAGAAACTAGAGCATACTAAATTGTAAAATAACTATTATGTTCCATATTATCTTGCTTTACCTCTCAGTTTAGAATATTAACAAAATCTAGAAACTGAGATAAAATTTGGGCTTATATCTTCTTTTAATTTCTTAAACTGTATAAAGTCAGCTTCTCACTTGCACACACTACTTATCTTCATGTTCAGTTCCCAAGCTAGAAATACCACACACACTCACAAAAAAAAATTGTCAGAGAAGAGACCTAGTATTTTCATTCAATTTTAACTACAAAGCAGTTAAAAACAGATGGGAAAGGAAAGGGATTTTTTATTCAGACAGTTTGAACCTGCTGTCCTTTGTTATTTTTAACATTTATTTAACACAAAAACCTGACACAATATTAAAGGAAAGGTTATTATTACAGATTAAACTCCTTTAACATTTGGCTAAGACCTTAAATCCCAAAATGCAGACATATAATATTATTACTGTTAAGTAAATATGCAATCACAAAACATTCTAGTTTCGTAAAGTAATCATGTTTATAACCTTTATTGAAAACTGGTCCTAAAAGAGATTATGAACTACACTAAGTTCTCCAAGGAATCCTTAAACAAAGCAGGAAATAAAAATACATTCTTTATATTTTCTAGGTTTAAGAACAAGTGCAAGAAAAACAAGTTCTAACAGACAACATAGACCTTTTGCATCAAATATTTTAGGTTAATAAGAAAGCAAAAGGGGGAGAAAACAGAAGACCACAAAATTCCACACTGTTTCTTCACCTATCATTTTTTAGCAGGTCAGCCTAAAGTCTGATTGCCTAATGAATATAATCTCTGTACAGATATGGTAATCTCTCAAAGCTTTTTGGTTGTTTTCTTTTTCTCCAGTTGAATTATGCTAACTACAACCTTTTTTCTTTGACGAATAATTACGGTTTCTTTCCTTATAAAGTAGAAAGGACTAATACAGAAGTACTTTTTCATAAATATTTTCTATTTGTTTTATTTATTTGTATAGGTTCCCTCTTTTCTGAGAAGAAACTCCAGATTCACTTAAACTAAATCAATAACCAACTGGAGAGGTATAATCACTTCAGCTGAAATCATGTTGAAATCAGGAAACTGCGGCTTTCTTGTTGTCAAAAGCAATGAAAAGAATCTTCTTACTATTTGTGTATGGGACACAATAACTGCCAAAAAGCCAAGAGTGTACTGACGTTGCTCAACAGTGAAGTTTCCAAGTATTAACAAAAGTCTTGTACACATTTGGCTCTCAAAATGCAATAAATACTAGAGGTCTTCTTCTTCTCAGGTAACATAGTCTTTATAAATGACAAATGACATGAATGAAACAGAATGTTCTTCCTCACTTGGACAAATTCCTTGTCATATTTACATTTCGTGTTACCAAACTTTTTTTCTGAGGTGCAACCTGAATGCTTCCCTTTTTAAAAGTGGGGAACACTAAAGCTTTGGTATTTTTGTACTACAAGAGAGCACAAAGGATTTATTTAAGTATTTGACTCTCCACAGGCCTGATCCATATATGCTCACAGGCAATGAAAGCACTTCAAAAAGTTTTTTAGTGCAATGTCTTTCTTAATCTAGACTTTGCAAGTCCTAGAATTGTTCCTTTACTATAATTTTTCTTCCTGATTTCAATAAAGTTTCAGTTGGTTTCTGTCTCCATAATCATATTCTTTTCCACAATTCTTTAACAATTATCAGCCAATTAATGTTAATTAAAGGATCTAATATCAGATCAGGCATTCTAAATTAGTACCAAAACCAGTTCATAGTACTGAACCTCAGTTTTACCATCTGCCAAGGTATTTTGTGCTCCTTAGCATGATCATGTACTTCTTATAGAAAAAGCCAAAGAAAAAGTTCTTACAGTAACTCTAGACAACAGTAAATACACTCCAAAGGGTAGGGGTGGTGGTTTTATTAAATTACATGTAAAATTAAGAGCATAGTCATATTTCAAGGTTTTAAAACATTTTCAGTTTTCTATTTATGATCTTAAGTATCAGTGTGGAGAAGTTGGGAGTTGGCTAAGGGACAAGTGGGGTACTCCAGAAGTTCATCATTAACCCTGCATTATCCACAGACAAAGGCTGAAGTCAACATTACTCAGCCTTTTGTGTTTTTTATTCCTTTCAAGGTGATGAAAGTTCCACAGCACAATAGTTCAGTGAATATGTGTAATCCTTCCCTTCCAAAAACATCACAGTACTCCTGTCTTGGCACTTGATTAACATCTTCTTCCTTTAATTTCAAAATGAACAGCACTTTGCTTGGGGCCATAGCTGAAAATTTTCACTCTTGCAAGTAATAGCATAGTACAAAAGGGCTGATGAATGAGAAAAAAAAAAAAAAAAAGGAAAAGAAAAGAAAAAAGAAGGAAAGCTGCCTAAATTTAGTACTGTACTCATATTTTCCTAATGGATAATCATAAGTGATACATGTGTTAAAAATTACTCCAGGCAACAATAAAATATGTGCTTGTCCTGGATGCAGTAAGAAATTCTTTAACTTCATATTACCACAGATCAGCATCTCCCAGCCATATATAGTAGTCATATGGTATCTCACAATACATTACACCACCCCAACTGTAATAGCAGTGTTGGTCTGAATAATTATTCATGCATCAAAACACAGGAGAAACAAGAATCTACATTCCCTTAATTAATCCATCAATGGGTACTGAAAATTATAATTTACTCCACTCATCAAAAAAAGCGCAGTTTCTTTGAAAGAATTAGGTAGAGAAGCATTCAAGATTGTCTTAAGAAGTTTATTTTAACAGGTTGCATACAATCTTATGCATGGCAAAACTTAGGAAAAGAATACATTTACTCCTGATAAGTGCTGCATAAAGGGGGTCCTGCTGGAGCAGCAGCAAGAAACACCTGTGGTGGGATTTAGGTAGACCTGGGGTCCAGTGTGGCCCTCCCACAGCCACTGTGGTCATAGCATGACTGAAGACTTTCTGAGATTTACACACAATGTTCAAAGGCTTCTTTATAAACCACAGTCAGTTTCGCCCTGTCTGAAAAACAGAATTTCTGGCACCTATGCTAGGCAATGCTGTCTGTAAGAGCTCTTTCCATGGGCCAGATCACTAGTGCCATTTGCCAGTTCTGTAATATCTGGGTATTACTTAACCCTTGTATTCCTCAATCTTTCATTTCATTTCAGCCTAATCAGCTTCTAGAAGGGATTTGGTTGTGCTATAGAGTCAAAACCAAACTATGGTTTTCACCCTTCCGTTCAAACTAATGAGAGTAAAGAAATTTCTTTTTTAAAATGCCTTTTACCTAGGGATTAAAAAAAAAAAAATTGGAACAAGACTTAGAAGAATATGATGAAGGCATGTTGTAGTTAAGTGGACATTAGTATACTTATTTTTTACAGGTTCATATGGGTAAATGAATAAGGTACTGGAAGTCTCTAAATAGTAGAACTGAAAAGGAGGACTGAAAAGGAGGATATAGAGGCTAGATGAAAGGTAAAGGAGTTTGACAGCTGAACTTAGAGTGAGGATAATCTTCCATTGTAACATAGGCTGTAGGCCAGTTGAACCCTACAAAGACAACATTTACTTTAGCCACTATCAGTGACATGACACTGGGCAGTGTTAGACCGCTATTGTCTGCTCTTTCTGAAGATGTCACTTCGGCCATTTCAACACAGAAACCTCATGACAAAGTGCAGTAGAAGCTCAGATCAGGTTAGTTTATGTAGCACATATAACAATGGATCAGCCAGAAAATGCTGTGACTGTCCTAACCTTCTTTTCAGGTCCATAGTCTAGTACTTCCACCACACTCTGCACACATAGAATTTTTCACAGACAGACTAACTTTTCCAATACTAGCTCTGAAAGGATTTTAATATCAGAAAACTTGGAGAATATTAAAACAAACAAATGCCTAGCTCATTGGAAATGCCTTTTTCACACAGCTCAGTCACTCTGAATAAAAAAGCGAAAATGTTGACATTTTTGGGAAGTTGAAAATCAGATATGTGTCAAATTTCATGGAGATTCTGCATCCAGGTAGGTGATGCTACCTTCACATCAAGAACATTAGTACAAAAGACTTACCTCAAAGTGTATTATCATTTTAGGCACTCTACCAATGACCAGGAAATTAAGAAAGCAGCAGGAAAAATGCCATGTATAATCACATTAATAAACCAGAAGATTTCACTAGAAATCTACATTCTGTATGGAAAAGAGATTCCTGAAGCAGTGAATCCACAGTGTTATAGGCTATCCAAAATCAAAACAGAAGATATGAAGCCTGTACTATACAAATGGAAAATAATGACTCAACTGTGTAAATTATTAAAGTCCTTTTAGCAAGTCAGGTGAACAATCAATGGTATAACTACAGAAAGTCTCTCCAATAATACCTATAGCGACTCAAAGAGTAGTCAAAAAGAGCAGAGCAAAAGCAGGTCAAAGTAATATCGAGAGAATATCATCTGCGTTGTAACACATGACAAGATTATGTACACATCAGATATTTTAAAAGACAGCAGGATCCTAAGGATGTTGTGGTGAGATAATTGTTTGCCTGTCACACTGAATGGCTGATATTTAATGACTGATTATGTCTATTAAAATCTTGAAAGAAATTGCAAAATTATAAATCTAATATATTTTCTAAATATGTTTCCTGAAAGTATGATGCAAGTGAGGGAACAAGAATTAATTTGATAGCAGCAATTCCCTAAAACTTTCTGAAATTTGAGATTCCTGCTCTTTGGCTCCCTGAGAAGACAATCACTGTACACTGCTTGTCTATTTATACTTCCCTAGAGTGGGATGGAAAACATTAACACTTTGGTTAACAGTGCAAGAGAAGCCTAGATACCCTGGATTGCAACCAGCCCTCAAGCTGCAGATTACATGGTTCCCTTTTCTATTAATTTGAGTGTACACTCTTCCCTATACTAACTTATAATTTTTTTGCTCTTTTCATAATAATTATAAATGACTGCAAAGGAAAGTAGGAGTTTTTCGATGTACTCTGTCACTGCTTTATGCTCTTTATCTTATTACTACACTTACTACCATTTTTTACACATTGAGTGAATCCTGAAAGAAAATGAAACATATTGAAAGGCATGTACAGCCAGCTATAACTGGAAGGAGCATTTGCTTTAGCCTTGTGTCACTACCTGTGATCACAGAAAATGTGTTTTTACGATACAGGTAAAGCACAAAATATAGGCACTGCAAATAGAAACCTTCTGCTTGTTTCTGTCCTAAAAAGGTTTACTTTTATATTGTTACATCTATTTTGAGGTCATTACCTCTGATTTAAATACAAGTGGAGATAGAGTAGAGCAGGCTATTCAGGAAGATCTCAGATATGGAATAGGTGTTGATTTTTCCCTTGAACTAAGGATCATCTCTATGTTTTCTGATCCAGCATTTTACACTGAGATAGATAACTCATATCTCAATACATCTTCATGCGGTATTTGTAGTTGATATCTCAATAGCCCTGGTATCTCAATACCTTTTTAGTACTCCTTTAATCCATACCTTTGTGGCTAAAGGGTTTTGTGAATAATGTACGCTCTACTGTATTTATTCTGGAAAAGAAAAACAACAAATATTGAGTCTTGAAGTCCTGTTAAAGATACTCCAATAATAATAATTTAAAAGTCATTAGCATGCCAACAAATCACAAGATACTAGACATTAGCTTCAGAAATCTGATCTATCAGAATGAGAAGACATCTAAATTAAGGTACATGTTAGCTATGGCTAGACAAATCATTAGCATTCTCAGATTTGTCCTTTGGCCTTCCCCAAACAATTCCCAATGTGTCACTTTTACTCAGCTGTTTTCTTCAATTACAAGTTGATTACTATCCTATCAGTTAAATCTGCTTATGTCTTGAATTAATAAACACTCATTTCTGAAGGCAGATTCTTGATGTGTCCAGCTGATGCCTTTTTCAATATCCTACTTTTCATTTACAGCTGGTCTTCCTGCTAAATCTGTTGATGGCTACTCAACCAACAGAGAGAAAAGCTGTGGAGTTATCATCATATGTAATATAGGGGTGGCTATCCATCTTATAGGTTAAGACAGGATAAGCAGCTCCCTGGCAGTGTAGCAACTCCTATTAGAGCTCACCACCACTTAAACTGTGAAAAAAATCTAGATAGAAGAAAGTTGTACCTTAAAACAACTTTTCAATGAACCAGGCATTATCACAGTTTGATACTTTATTTTTAAATATATATATTAAGAGGGAAATTAGCAGCTGTGGATTAGTCCCAGTGATTTTGTGAACCTTTAAGACCCTGAAAACACTCTCTCCACTGATATAAACACTGGTCTACACAGGCTTTTGAGCTTTCTTTAAAAGGATTGTTTAATTGTTTTTTGTCACTCTGCCATTAAAAATTCTCTCTATTTTTACCAGCTTCTCACCTGTGAAGTTGTAACATGGTTGGTTGGATGGCAGTGTACCACAGGTACCATTTTTTCTAATATTGAAAAACTCCTGGTTAAGTCATTCCACTGTGTAACACCAGTTTGTATTGCTCCTGGGCCTGTTCTGTCATGTCTGGGGGTACGTGGAACTAGTAAGAGTAAGATGAGTTAAGCAATGATAATTGCTTGTGTTACAGTAACTGGATATTTAATATGATTATTGCTGTATCTTGTCCCAACATAACCTTTATCCTGAAAAATCTTAAATATCTCATCTATAACCACTGAAAATAAGCTGAACTTTCCCACTGAGAGAGATTTTTCAGGACAGCCTGCAATGAATGTACCATATATTTCAAGACTGCATTCCCTTGCCTCTGCTATTTTAAGTGCACCTTAGGAAGCTATGATAATTACTGTGCTCATCAGCTGTAGTAATTGTAGGGAAGCATGTTCATATCAAACAGAGTTCGCATTGCTATGGTAACACAGCCAGTAATAACAGTGTGGACCATTTTAGAACAGGGATTCCCAGTTAGAGATCTGAAGCACCTGCAAGTGCAAAAGATTTTTCCGTGTCATAGAACCAAAGTCCTCCTCTAATACCAAAGAAGTCAACCATTTTGGGGAAAAAGAAGCAATAAAACAAACCAAATGAAACCCCCAACCATACAGACTGCAGGGGCCTATTCTAACTGTACAGTGCCTGGTGCTAGAGCACCATTGCTTTAATCAGAATATTTTATGAATAAAATAGCCTGGGACTGATACAAATGCCTCTTTTCACCTTTCTAGCCGTATAATGTAGCCTGGAAGTAAGTGAAAATTATAATGGAATGTGGATGCTAAATTTAATCACATTCACAGCCACTTTAAGGATTCTTCATGTTAACAGAGCTGTGAAAGAAACTTATCTACTTTTAGAAGTTATTTCAAAATAAAGAAGAGTGCCACTTTTAACCTGCAGTAGCTATTCTGACATAAAGCTGTGTGCAAGAACTCTTATTCTGCAGAGTGTTTCCTCTGCCCCTCTTTCAAATTTAACTGAATCCACTTGAGATAACCAGAAAAAGACTCTCATTGCAAGCTATTCCAGTCAATTTCCAAGTGTAGCTTTTACTGTAAGAGTAATCAAACCTAGTGACTTAAAGTATTGGGTTTATTGGTCTACTCTAATGCTAAGACTTCCAGGAATAATGGAAATCAGCATTATAAGCAATAGCATAGAAATGGAAAAAGTTAATTTTCAGAAACAGGCAGCCATTTTTTTGCTCATTTAAGAGTACAGTCCACAGTGTAATTTCATTTTGAAAGACTTCTCACTTGATGTAAATCTTCTAGCATGAATATTTTCAGGGGGTGCCAAAAGTGTGGTTATATATTGGATATCCTTTCACAGCAACCCATTAACAAGTTTTCAGCCTTGCCCACACCTGGTCTTTTAGGTCTGGTTTAGATCACAGCCCACAAACAGACTAAATTTGTAAAACTGAGTAACTGGTAACCTTGGCCAAAATGGATGTGTGAGGACCACAGAAACTAACTGTTGTTGACAGGAACCTCCTAAGTTTTCCCCAAGGAGAACTGTACTGTTAGTGAGAAGCCAACCACAAAGTATAAGCAGATAAACTTATCTAACAGATTGAGAATAGAAGGCTTTGCCTTCTGTTTGCACCTCAATGCCATTCTGTCACCCCAATCTAAACAAGAAAAGAGATCATAGTGCCCTTAGGAAATGGGCACAAAACCAAAGTTTTGCAAAGCCCACTAGCTTTTTTGGTTTCAAGTTTTAGCTCATTCAAATTTTATGACCATGAAGTTAGGGCCAAGACCATTCTGGGCATTTTGGATACACACTCCACTGCTGGCCATTCACACTGCCAGAGCTCTAGGAAAGCCACAGCCCTGGTTGAGCTGCTGAACAGTATTTTACAGCTGTGTGCTTTGCCCAGATGCCTCTAACAAGACGATGCTTTCTTCTGATGCTGTGCAACTTATGAACAAGTGTGAGTTTTACCCAGTATTTTTCTGTAGTCATCTGTTACTGCACGTGCCATGGACCACAGGAATTAGCCATGTTTCCATGTTGCTTTTATTCTGACAGTATTATGGATCAACACAAGAAGAGGATTAATCCCACACTGACTTCCCAGTATGTGAATTCACTATCAAATTTGTGTCTGGTTCTTGGTATATTACCACAGGATAAAAAGTATGTATGTTTGATTTCACTGAAGAGATAAAATACAAAATTTTGCGACTAACAATCTTGGGTCAGATTCTCAACTTTGTACCTCTATATTCTGATGATGCACAGCAATGTGGCTTTCTTTCCAATGCCTTTCCCAGCGCAAAAAGATATCAAGTGTGAGAGTAGAATTGGCTGCATCTATCCTAGATATACATATACTACTACATTTTCATATACTACCTGAGCATTCCAGCATACTGGATATTCTGGGAAAGGCATGCAGCTGGATTGGTTGTAAATATTTGGTCCTTGAGAGCTTAATGCAACAAAAAGTTCAATGCAGTCTGTAAACTGATTGAATCTGCATTGTAACTGATATAGAAATGGTTTTGATCACCATCAAGGATGAAAAATCTGCAAACAGATCTCTTTTGGTCACCAACCAAGAAGACAGAGAGGATACTATGAGGCCCATCACGTCCAGGGTAGTTGAAAGTCCTTTAAGAGCCTTTAAGGGTTTTAAATGGGGGAGAAAAAATAACCTTATTCTATAATACTAGATTATTTTAACCATGTCAATGAAGGTGCTATACTGGTATTGATTAGGTTTCTAGACTGAATTTTAAAGTTTGTCTTTTGTTCCACATTGTTCTGTAGACCGAAAGAGATACAGACTATCAAATTCAGTCTCAGCGTAAGCAAGCAAAAGTCCTAGCATTTGCAGATGAGCTGCAGAGACTCACAGAGGCTTCAATATGACATTCTGTTACCTTTTTTTCAGGCAGAAAAGAGACTGATCTACCTATACTTATATCTGTATTCTCAAATTAAGAATAGCATAAAGCTGAACCATAAGCACACTGTAGTTTTGAAAAGTCAAATAGAATGCTGAGTATTATTTTTTTTAACTACTGGTAATTTGGCTTTGCTTATTGCTCATAATTTCTTTTTTGTAACTGTTCTTCCATTATAACAAAATCATATATCTTTTAAAAAGATAAGATATAAATTTGAGACCAGAACTTTCAAGATTTTTCTGATTTAGAAACTCCTAACTACAGGGCTATATGGCTAAATGCGGAAAAAGCTTTGCCTTCCCTCAAAGTTTACCCTAGTTTGGCTGAATGATTAAATATTTTACTTCCAAATTCCATATGGCAAGGATAGTCATCTGTGTGTCCCTCCATACCCTTTTATATCATTACTGGTGTAATGCTGTGGACTGTAGATGCTGCCCCTGGAAGTCAAGACATGTGCATTTCAGCTCGTTTATGAGAAAAATGTTTCCTATGTGTTCAAAACTTGAAGCTCTTGAATATTTTAGAAGGAATTTTGTATACAAACAACAGAGAATTTGAAATACAAATTGTAATACTTTAGGAGTGGGGGTTTTTGTTGTTTGCGTGCCTCTGTTTTTCCCTACACAGTTGTAAATAAGCAAGTTTAGTTTCCATTTTTAGAAAGAAAAAAAGTCTCACTAGTTTTCAGTGTTGACGTTTTGCTTATTCCTCTGTGGGTCATATGCTCCACCTGAACCACTAAAAGGAAGAAATAATATGTAGGCTTCAAAGCTATGTTCCACTCTAATAATTCATTAAGTTGTCTGTTTAACAGAGCCCTTCTTTTTTCTCAAAATGTGTGCAGATGTAGGATGTGCAACCACAAAAATGTCACTTAAAAGGCCTGAGAAGACAAGCGTAAGAAGGCAAAAAGACATGAGTACCTAACATCGGATATTTAATTACAGAAAATAAGAACAAAATCAAAATTACTTTAAAGTCAATTTCAGAGAGCAGGAATAAGTATAGAAAATATTTTTTAAGACATCAGTAAGTATAAGCATGTTATACAAATCTTATCAGTCTATAGTATATACACAGGTATTTAATTGTTAGAAATTTCCAGGAAATGTTTCTTCAACCTCCATGAGTCAATTGCTGGCTCAACTTTTGATGTAACACTGAATGGCCTCACTAGCCACGTGGGAGACTAGGAGAGACCAGAAGTGCCCTCTTTGTCCCAGAAGATGTTAGCTTTCCTCTTCCCGTTCTCCAGGCTTAGTTCCTTGGTCCTTGGGAGACCTTGACTGTGACCCTGAATGATTATGCAGCTGAAAAGCTATGAGCACATATTACCTCAAAGGGGGCTGCATACATCCATTAGTCCTTCCCATGGAGTCAATAGAAGGCCAGCATCTAAAATGTCCATCACAGGCAGCATTACACCAGCTAGGGCGTAGCCAGCATAGCTCTGGCAGTGGTGACTGATGAATTCTGTCAAAAATTCATCATTCTTTCAAAAAGAAGCATGGAAACATGAAGTTTGATGGTGAAATCCTAACCATGTGGAAGTCAATAGTCAGAATCCAACTGACTTCAAAGGTAAAATACACCCCATATCAGTGTATTTTAAATGTACATACATAGGTATGCATATGTGTACGCATACACATGCATATTCATTATGTACCTGAATCAATATTTTGCATTCACCAAAAACGCTTCATAATTAAAGTGTTTGCATAATTAAAGTTCTTGCAGAAATATTTTCCATCTTGCTGCACTAAGTCACAAAATGTGAAAAAGACTGAAAGTTAGATTATTTTTGAATGAGAAAAACACATTTGATGCTTTGTAGAATCCATTTAGGGCATTTTTAAAGTTTGATGTATTGAAAATGTGTAAATACAAAAAATTTAATCAAACTGTGTTCCTACTTCAGGCATTACTATACGTTAATGTCCTTCACTCTTTATTTTAATACCCATGCCTAATTAATAGATCCATTACAAATCCATGATATTTATTGAATGGAAAAACTCCAATGTAAATAACTTTTTTCATTATTATAATCTTTACAGACATAATATGGATAATAAAGTTAAACATAAAAATTAATAAAACTATAAAATGAACTAAGCCTATTTTATACACATAAAAATAGGGGGAGGGGTATTTAAGAAAATCACTAATATAACTGATGAGAAAGGCATCTGCCCTAAAGGCTGATTTAATTTTACTTTTGTAATATTCATTTAAGATTTTACCCCCTCAGTCTGGTCATTGGTCTGGGCACAGCACTAGGGACCTGACATGCTTTGATTTTAATCCCAGATCTAACTGGGTAGCCTCAGACAAATAATCCACAAGCTTGTTTTTCTTCCATTGTCAGCAGTGCGTAGGGGAAGTAGATTCTTTGTCTGTTTAGCTGTTTCTTGGCTAGTAAAATGGAAATGGTCATCCTTATCTGCTATGCTATAGGGATTGAACAGCTAACATTTGTAAAGTGCTGCTTGTGAAGATTAAAAGCAGACAGCTATGTGTTATTTATTTGGTTTTGCAGCTATATAAATGACTTCATTTATAAAAATGGAATGAGAAAATATTCCTAGATGTTTTTAAAAATGAGACCTCATATCCCAGAATCATATTATGGTAAGTGTTCAAAGCAGATAGACATATTTGAAAACTGCAAGGTAGTATATGCACCAATGAATATGCTATATATGATGCACTGTAATCAGTCCTTTGCCTTATCACATTTCCTGTTATATCCATTTAAAATATTTTTTAAAAGTAGAAAGCACAAGAGATTTCATAACTGAAAGAAATACCAGTGACTAGTAATTATGAATAAAAGTACTAAATGTTTTTTCACAGTTATAGAACAAGATTGAGATTATCACTAATTTTTATGGTTTTGGAAGAATAGTTTCTGATAAGTAACACATCCACTATGCTGTCAAACAATAGGAACAGACCCCAGTTTTCAGAAGAATTTGTTTCCTCTTGTAGGTGGAACATCTATAAACATTACTGTTTCAGTTTCTTACTGGAGCTCACCAGTTAGACACTGTCAACTCTGCAACTAATGTGCATAAGCAGTAAATCACCTACATCAATTCAAATGATCTTCCCAAACTATTTTAAGTTTAGATATCTGGTATTACACAGTAGAGGATAAAAGCCTTCATATCTTTGGTTATCTGTGGGGATTTTAACAGCAGAGGAGTGGAACAGACAGCTGGACTGTAACTGATTACACCACAGGAAAGGGCAGGTAATTGATCACATTTTAAAAGTGCTACAACTACAAGCAATTTCAGACTGCAAAGGACATGCAAAGAAGGAGAGAAAACTTATTTCTGCAGAAACTGTATTTAATGAGAAATTCTCCACTAAGCACAATGAAGAAAGATTCTACAGGAGAGCAAGAAAATATCCCAATTAGATTGTGGCTTTGATAATCTTACAGGTTTCACAGCCTACCTCCTTTGAATTACCTGACTGACAGCAGTGAGATCCTCAAAATGAAGAGATAGTTCTAGACCAAGTTGCTTCTGACATGGGAAGCAGACAAAGAAGGAGGGAGGAAGGGCAGATCCAGCCAAAGAACGAGCAGAGGAACTTGTTCTTGCTGTTCTTCCTATTGCTGTTGCAGCAAGGGAATCACAACTGTTTTATGCTGTAGGTCTTGTATATCACCAGGTTTAGTCTTTTAATCACCAGCATATTGCAAAATAATGGCATCTATCCATCAAACCTTCTGTCTCCGAATTTTGAAAACCTGGGAAGAAATAAATTCAGCTAAATTCTGCTAAAATTAATCAGCTGGAAGTAATTGACGTTTGTAGGTGATGAATAATTTATAAATGCCTCTTGAGCCAAGACAAATTGTCAATGCTCTGAAATTATTACATGTTGAAAACTTGTATGCTGTCTCTCTATTGAGTAAATAAAATAGCAGTTTGTATAAATTAAGCAGACAATTGAACATATTACTGTATCTATTCCCATACATAGGTCTTGTTCTACAAAGTGATGTAAGAGTAGTTATTTGTTATTACTGATAAACACAGGTCTGAAAAATAGTATTTCAGCATGCACATTCTTCAGTCGAGAGAAATGTTTTTATTTTGACAGTGAAGATTCCATCGGCACACTTGAAATACGGATCTTTGTGTACAAGATGCTTACACAGCTGACTCAGGTCTTCACAGAGCTAAGCTGCTTTCTGTCGCTTTCTGGAGCTCAGTGAGTCTTCACTGGCTGTGCTTCTAACATCGGTATCTCAGGTAAATGCTTACAGTTAGGCAAGATGAATAGAAATGTCTCTGCACTCAGACACTAAGGGACTTTGCAAGAACTTTATAGCACAATATAAGCAGATCAGCAGGGAATACCAGCTGGTGCTGAGGACATCATGTTTCCTCCACATATATTGTGAAGGTTTATACTTAAAATTTATTCTGGTCTAGTCCTTCCTATGGAATATCCATCAGTTGCTGACGTTCAGCACGCTGATTCACAGAGCACACCTCTGAGATTAGTTTCATCCTTTGTTAGGCTACTAAAAGACAATGAGCTGCGGTGTGTGGATGGCTCATCTCAAAAACAGTTGAGACCTGAAGCAAAACACTAACACGGATGCATTCATATGACTGTTAATTCTCCTTGACTAATACACAGCCACACTTCTTCAAGAAGTGGAAGCTTATCCCTCCCAACGCTTCTTTAATTTGATCCCCTCGTTATTTTCATCGGTTTTTTGCAGAACTGTTTGACTATGACCATTCTGGACCTTTTACACACAACTTCCTATCACTTCTGTATATTTTGTAAGTTTCCTATTCCCTTTTCTCTCAAAAGCTATGTTTGACTGCACAGTTATCATTCAGTTGTGTAACACTTTGGCAGAACAACTGCTGTGTCCAAGCTTCCTGTATTAAATCATCAGTTATGAGGGTGGGGGCTGGAGGTTGGAAAGGAGGAGGTGGTGTTTAACAGAAGGCAGCACCTTTTTATAATATTTATTTTTCATTTTTTTATTAAAGAAAAGCAAATAGAATTAAATTTGGTTTTGTTAAGTCTGGGATCACAGCATAGTCTTAATTTAGATCTGTAATGGGAGCTAAACCGTATTTCAGAAAGCTCTGCTACAGAGATTTCATGAAAAATATAGGCTACTTGATAGAAGCATGGCAAGTGGCCTCTAATAACAAGCTGAACACCAGTGTTGTTTCACTTTCTCCCTCCCCTGCTTAAGAAATTTTACTAGTTTTACTTTTCTGCACAGAAGTAATATTCTTAAAGTAATATAGTAAGGAAAAAGCAAAGACTTTCATAAATACTTGAACAATAATTTCTTTCCTTTTACTTTAGTTGATCTGCAGTCAATGATAAAATTTTACAATCCTTATTCACAAAGGACTTTAAGGTCTTGCTACAGGCAAGACTTATTCCAAAACAAAAGTAGTGGCAAAATACATAAGATATTTTCTATGCACACTCTATGCAATATTTAATTTCCTACCTGGAAGCCTTGGTCAAGTGTGTTCAAGGCCAGGCTGGATGGGGCTTTGAGCAAGCTGTTCTAGTGGAAGGTGTCCCTGCCCATGGCAGGGGTGTTGGAAATAGATGATCTTTAAGGTCCCTTCCAGAACAAACCATTCTATTATTCTATGATATGTCTCAGTCAGTCTGTACATCTGTACTGAAAGGTAAAGGGAGCTGGGTTCTACACTAGCAGCATCCTAAGTTTGTACTGCTGCATACTCAAACTCATAGGCTATAGAAGCCAGTGTGCCCTAGCCATCTTTCTGCAGTACTCAAGAGGCCCTGATCTAGTCTCCAGCAGTATGTAATATTTTAAGTTTTATTTCAGAGATAGAGCTTTTAACTTCTAGGGGCTGTTCATTACAAACTGTTCATAAGAACTAGAGTCTCTGCTCTGATAAGGAAATCACTCATAACTTTTCTCAGCAATGCATACAGTTTCAACGGGCCATACTCTCTTAAACAGTTATAATGACAGACGATTTATAAAGGGAAATAGAGTCTGTCTAGATTTCCTCCAGAGCAGACTATGTTAAAATAACTGCTCTTCCACTGTTGGTCTGAGTGCTTATGTATATGTATGTATTTCTGCTCCTTGATTGAATGCCCACAATTTTGAGACAGAAAAACAGTTACTTCTAAACTTTCAAAAAATGTTTCAGCCGATTATCTCTGAGGCTGAAATTAATGAACTTCTTCTATGACTTTTTTGGATGAAAAATATACTCAAGGACATTCAATGCCTTTCTAAACTCTTATAAGAAATTTGAAGATAGGGTCATCAACAAAGCATTTAAACTACATAATACATCAAGCAGCTTTTTTCCCATAATATTCAGCATATAGAGAGCTGTTGAGTCGAAGGGTTGGGCTTGTGCATGTGTGTGTGGATATACAGTAGCACTGTAGACTGAAAATATGCAAGTCTTCTTTTCATATATGACAAAACCTAAAAATTCACTGTATGCCTTAAAATTTTGCCAGTTGAATGCATCAGAGTAATGTTATTCCTAGAACCAAAAAACCAGACAAGGTCCTCACTGGGTAGACATGACCATGCAGGGTGTTTTGAAACACTTGATGGAAGATGGGAGAACAAGCCATTTCCCTGTCACAAGATGACAGAAGTGTAGTATAAATTTGTTGTATTTCATCTTCCTTTTCCCCAGTATCAGTACCTGGCAATATCACTGTCGCGGTCGGGCGCGCAGAGGTCCGACCACCTCCCAAAGGGAGAAGGGTTGAGGGTAATTACATATTTAGAACTGAAAATATTTATTCTTTATTGTATGGCTGGCATTTAATTATTTTTTTTTTAACCCCGTGACAGTCTTACACCATCACCACATACTCTCTTAAGCCTTTTCCCACAGGAGGGAAATTGCAACCCATTCAGACTATCACAGCAAGTCTGCCTCAAAAATCACTTTGCCTTTAGTAGCAATTGAAAATGCAGGAGGCCATTAATTATTAAAACTCTCAGCTTCATCCATTGTATAGCTTTTCTGAATATGCACCTTCATGACAGTAACACTAATTCTGGCAGGATGCACATGGAGGGTTTTCTGCCAGTTCTTCAGCAGAACATTCAGTTCATAACAAGTTAACAGCAAGAATACTGTGAGATGGATGGAGATATGGCCATTTCGGTCCCCAGGATTTGGCCTAACAATGCCCCAAGTACCTGCAAGGATATAACAGAAGGCCTTAAAGAGACATACTGACTCATCTGAGTCTTGTCTGAAAGATTTCCATTCTCTCAAGTCATACCATTGTCACAGACCTCAGCCAAATTTCCAGAAATCTTATTTTGCTCTGTTGCCTTCAAATAGTAGGTGTTTAAGGGGCATGATCAGAAAAGAGAGAAAGAAAGAGACAATTGGAGAATTCTGGACTAGACTTGGAGCTCACCCTCCCACTCCAGACCTTCTGACAAGCCTCAGGCCTGGTGAAGATCAGAATGTGCTGTAAGTTCCCAAGGAGCATAAGAGATATGTAGGAAAGGCTAATTTTGGGAGGGAGGGAAAAGTAGAGGTATAGAGACAGAGTGTTTTTCTATCTGTGCCTTGATGGAAAAGAATAATACTTTTTGACTAGAAAACCAAGTACTTGCATATACAGCTAATTAGATGTGTTCAGTAGGAGCAATGATGGAGAGGGCTACAACTGCCTGTTAATGCAACCTAGCACAACAGTCTTCTTGCTCTTGTGCTCCTCAGACAGGCACAGTGTAGCTCTGTGCCCTATCATTATTCACCTGAACTAAAAGAACAGTTTGCTACCATATCAGAATAGGGTGCCAAGGGGCAAAGAGAGTATAAAACAAGACCCAAAATTCTTAGTTCTTCACCTTTTTAGTGGTTATCTGTCTACATAAATGAGGTTTTTCCACAAGACTTGGCATTGCAAAGGGGAAAAACATAAGGTAGTAAATGGTGAATAATCCAGTGACTGTTTTTTTAGTGTATCCCATGGTCATACAAAATTAGTAAAGATAATAATCTTTAAAAAGAATGGTCTGTTTTTAGTGTCTAATCTGGCAAAGGCATCTGCCCCAAAAACTCAGTTTGCATTCAACAGGAATGGACCCTATCAGCATAAGCTAAAAGGAAGTTGTGTGCCTCACTCTCCTAAGCCTTTTTGAAAATCTCAGTCAATTATTTTTTTCTGCCAGATGGGTTGATGACAAACAGCAATCAGAAACACTCTGGTCTAGTGTTATTAAAATCATTACTGGAGAAATTTGGAAAAAGGGCATCAGCATTCTTTCATTGTATTAAAATATTCTGTCTTTTATGAGCTGAGTCATAACAAGCTGAGACATATTTACTACTTAGACAATTTTTAAACATTATAAACAGAGTACTTGCTCAGAATATTGCTACCACAAGCAAGACAATTGACATTTTCAACCTTAATATGAATAAACTCCAATATTAGTATTGCAATAATGCAAATGACTGCAGTACCTCTTCCATTAATACTGCTCAACCAGGAAATTACTTTAAATTATGGTAGCTGGCAGTTATATATCTCGTATTTATGACTTCCCAGAAAACGTAGCTCAGAATGCAAAGGCACAGTTTACTACTGTAAGAGTGAAACTTCCTTAGTCTTAAGGTTTGTTTGTTTTAAAATAGATGAGACGTTACATCTCTCCTACTGAATTACACCACAAGAGCTGTCAGTAGGCCATCTGAACTCTATTTTCCTATCCTACATCAAGATCCCCCTGGATTAGATTTATTATTGCCTTCCCTCAATTGCTCCAACCCACAGCAGTCCCCTCTCTGGTGATGAGGGCTAAAAATAGTTTCCTCCAGAGCTCAGCTCAGTAACTGTAATATCCAAACACACAGAGATGGCAGATGTGCTAGTTCATAGCTGAATGTTCTCTTTCACCACTTTCAGCCAAGAAATAAGGCCCCAGTGCTTGAATAAGGACTCAAGTCTAAAAAACTAGTACTGGATTTGAATGGTAAGTTGTTTTTGAATAGTAGGAACAAACTCAATTACAAACAGGCAACTCTAACACATTGAAATTCACTTCTGTGCAGGGACAAGGGAATCCTTCAAAATAAATAGATTAGAGGGCATGTGAGCTCATTGAATAATCAGTCCAAATAATAATATTAGCCATACAGAATTACTTAAAATTTGCAGGTAACTTTTGCATATTTTAAAGATATATTTCTTGATACCTTTGTTTCTTTATTTAATATTGCCAGCCTTACTGAGGTAAGAGACATTAATCTGTTACTCTGAGGGATCCTATTGAAAACTGTGGAACTGGGCTACTCAGTATCAGTAAGTGGGTTAGAAGATGTATGTGCAGCTGACTGTATATGGGTTTTCTTCCCTCTCATTCTACAAATCAATAAAAGTTCTTTAAAGTGAAAAACTTCTTCCCAATAATGCAAAGTAAATTATATTATTTCTATGTTTTACACTCTTAAATGTTTTGCAGTTAGGCTCTATGCCAGGATTCTACTTCACTGGATAATTACCTCTATAACACAATTAGGTAAGGACAGAGCATCCCAGATGAAAGCACAGTCAAGCATCCTCCCACATGCAGACACTCTGGAGTTCTTTGGATAAAACATGCAGAGGTTAATGCAACCCCAGTGATCCTACTTTGGACATTTTCCTCAGATTTTGCCGACATCAATGATTTTTGCCTAGCCTCAGCATCCAGCAACACTGTATTTGTGCCCGCCCAGTACCAGAGACAGGCTCTAAGACAGTCATATTTGAAACCATGTGTATGGCAATGGTGTGTATGTGGAACCATTTACTATCATTCAAAACGGTCGCAGGCAGAAGGATGGGATACTCTGTCCAACATGTCCAATATGCAGAAATGACTTGACGTGTCAATATGCAGAATAACTCAATTTATGGTATCTTTCTTATATAAATGCTTTAGTATGGACAACAAAGGAAGCTAGATCAACACTAAAGAAAAAGGGCTCTACATGGAGGTACAACAGAGACAAGAATGATATTGAACTCCCTAGACGTGTCTGCACTAAGAAATTGAAGCATGCTCGTGAAGTGTGGTAGCAAGCTGTTAGAATATTCCTTAGCACAGATTTGGCACATTCCAGTTACCACAATCCCCCAGATTCTCTGAGATCATTTAGCAGCTGTGACTGGCCAGTGACAATTCCCAATAAACCATTGGTCTGCCTTCTTCTAGAGGTGAAGTCTACTTACTAGCACTTGGCCTTGGTACCTAGAACATTCCCAGACATGTTTAATTTATTCTCATAGCCACAGAGTTTATGATAACTACTTTATTTTACATGAAATATGTCTGTGTCTTGAATTAGGATACAAAGATAGTTGGGAGTACAATAGGATTTGGGATTCCAGAGTAGTTTGCTGCCTTGGAGGAAGCAGATGGCTCTGCGGCTCATCATGCAATTGTGGGAGATAAGGTGAGAAAAGGTCCCTGGGTAGCAAAGAACTGGTGGTAGCAGAACTGGTTTTGAATCCATATCCCCAGGACGAATCTCAGCATCACACCTCAGGCAAGGAAACTTGCTTCCAGGGCTGCCTGTTGTTTACTTTTTGGCTGTTGTTTTGGGGGTGGGTTTTTTTCCCAGGTTTTCTCTTTTCCTGGGAACACTGCCAGAGTCTGCGCACGCTGCCACATATATAGGCTAGCATTGCTAGTCATGCTCTAGACACACTGCAGCCTGAGGACGTGGACGTTTGTGCTGTGCCCTGCTCTAGTGGTTTTGGCTAGGCTTCACCATAAACTATGCCTTGTACTCATAGCAACCTAAAGAGCCATGCCATCCCTTTCCTCTCACCTCTCTTCACTCCTCCAGTTTACCATTATCTTTGCAGAAATAACATGCACACACTCACAGAAGAACCAACCACTGTTCTTCCTAATCAGAATTGCTTGAATTAAAATGGGGAAACAAGCCAGTAAAAGGAAGTAAGCTGGAGTAGTGTGCAGCTTACCTCTGTGTCAAATACTTAATCAAAAAGTCATTGATGGCACATGGGATCTCTGCTAATACTTCAAAACCAGAAAAACTGGAACTGCTCTTTAGCCTGACATGGTACAGTAACATCCTCCAGACGATTCTTCTCAGAATGGAAAGGTTATCTTTTGGTCCTCCATAGATTGTTGCTGTTGTGCTGAAAAAAGGAGGCACAACTCAACAAGCCAAACATTATCGCAATTATCTTAGAAGGAAATGGCATCCCTGGAGTATTATCAAAAGAGAGAGGAAAAAATCTTCAAAAGGCTGATACCAGTGTCACAACTAGTACAAAGGACAATCTCCTGAGGCTGCATGTACCATCGTCATTAGCTTGGACAGTAGCTGAACTAATCTTGAAGATGCCAGTGAACAGGTGCATGAAAACAGCGTATCAGAAGTCAGGCTGCCAAGTGGGAAGTATGATGTGATGACTCTGCAGACCTGAATCATGCACCTGGGACTGACATTGTGCACTTGGCAGCCTGCATGCATGATTGCCAGCAGTTGTACATACTCCTAAGACAGATAAACACAGATTCCACCCGAAGTATACAACTATACAAGAACAACTGAGTGGCAGTATCCATGCACTTGGGGAAAGCAAATGAAAAAAGTTTGAAGAACACCTCTCAGGTGGACTCAGGATTGGATTGTCCAGCTTCTGAATAACTACAGTATGACTGCTCTCAGTGCAGGCTGTCACTCTGACCTTGACTACTTCCCACACTAGCTCAAGATCAAGATAAGCAACGTCATCAATGGCCACCATTTCTACCAAGAATTAACTCCTTGCAAAGTGGCCAGTTCAGCCTTTTGCAACTCCGTCTCTATATATGCCCTCCTTTGCTGTGTGTGGTCCATCATGGGATGAAGGAAATGTGTCCCAAGAGCAAGGAGTCTTGCCCCAGTTGCATGCAGCAGCTACTCAACCACTGTCAAGAATAGAATCATGCAGCTCTTGCCACATACCAAGGAGATGGAAACAATATACTGGGCTTGCAGCAGTGAGATGTAGATTATTAGATGTTATATATGAGACATTGACTGATTTCAGAGACAGAAAACTGGACCCCCAACATAAGCCCCATGCAAACACCTTTACAATGCAGCAGGATGTTTTTCCCACAGTGAGGAAGCCAGCCTCATTGCTTTCTCACAACTGAGAGTGGAATCTGCAATGGGATGCTGCCTACATGTGGAAACAACTATCAAATGTTGAAATATGGTTATGCACCTAGGCATTAAGTGGATCAAATCTGAACTGCCAGATGATCCAGGAATGGGTGGAGCACAGATCCATGAGCCAAAGACTCTGTGGCTGTGGACAGGCCTACTCTCCTGTGTCACTGGAACAGGTGTCTGCTCCCACTTGCCCTTCATCACCCTGACCCTAAACTTACTACCTGTCCTTACAACAAGGCTGTGCCCATGAGTGGTGTCTAGTCTGTTTCAGTCAAGATGAGACAATGAGGCATTTATCTTAAACATTTCAATACTACCATTTAATCTTTGCTAACCCAGCTCATTTTAACTGTAACAAGTTATGGCAGGTTTCCTTCAAAATGCCAAATAGAAAATTGAGTTACAGCTGATTGACAGACCTGTGCACCATCCTGATGCCCTGACTACTCCACTGGTAACCTCTGTCAGGGAGACAAGACAAAGCTTGCAAGATGCTGTAACACCTGAACCCTCTTCAAGGAGAATTAGCAGAGATATGCGCCAGAGCCCTTAGGATGCATATCAGTACACTTTATTCCAAGGGTGACACTAATCTTTAGACTAGAACAAGCCTACTGAGTTATTTCAAGAAAAAAAAGAAAAGAAAAGAAAAGAAAAGAAAAGAAAAGAAAAGAAAAGAAAAGAAAAGAAAAGAAAAGAAAAGAAAAGAAAAGGAAAAGATTGTCAGAAGTTTCAGCCTCTAACTTCATTCTTCCTCACAGAAAAACCTGTATAGTGACATTACTCCTTAGAATGCAGCTACTGTAAAACATCAAGTATTTCTGAGAAAATGTGATATCATTCTCCATCTATGACTTCCAATATACCAGCTGTAAGGCTTTTTGCATCATAGTAAGTTTATCTGAGGTATGCTGAACACAGAAAAAAATGCAAATAACTTTCTAGCTGCATTGTTTTATAAAGTAATACAGACCACGGGAAAAAAATTTGTAAACTGTCTTTTAGACAAAGAAAGGGTGGGGAACAATATATCCTCCTGCTTCCCCATTATACAACCAATCCCAATTCTTAAGTGCACAAATAAAATAAGAATAAATTGAAATAAATCAAATAAATTGTCTTGCATAGTTTCAAGCCCTACATTATGTCTTGGCTGTAATAATATACATTATCATTAATGGTTTTCACTTGACAGTGCTCAAAGTCAGATTTGCTGTTGTCATCTTCATTCCTTGACCTTTACTGTCTGCATTGCTCACATGAAAGTAAGTCTTTTGTCACACTTCAAGAAACCGTGTAATAAGGTCAACTATGCATCAGTCTAAGTCATCTAAGGGTATTTTAGCATATTTGCTTTATGAGAAATGTGTAAGATCACTGCAATTATCTACAATGATAGTTAGACTTCATGCCATATACAATTCAGATTTCAATTATATTAGAAAATACTAGTGCCAGAGGACTAGTGTAACATTTTATCACCACAAATTCAATATCCATTTAAGTGAGATGCAACAAAGGATAATCTCAAGTTCTGAAATTAATATCTATATTCTGGAGAAATGTATAAATGAAAAAATATTATGTACCCTCCAATTAAAATAGCTTGTCTGTTTTTCATTCTTGATGTACATTGGGATTTGCAGGGTTTAGGGGAGTGGTGGGGGTTAGGTTTCATATAAGAGTTCAGAATTGAGAAAATAGTTTTATGGCTGAACATTTAAATCCCTACAGTGAGAGATTTGTGAGATACTGCAGTATATCAAAGACATCTGCATTAAAAGTATGTTGCTTCTTGTATTAAGGAAGCTGCCAGGAGAAAAATGCTCTGTTCAGCAGCCATCACAATAAAATGATATAAATGCAACTACATTACCAAGGGACCGTAATTTGCCAATTGAAGAGGGCAACTACATTTTCTGCTTACAATACATAAAAGATCCTAAGCACTTACTTGAGTTTCCTCAGTTTTTTGAGCTGTAATGGTTATTCTTTGTAATGGTTACTCTTTATACTAAGGGTGGAGGATGTTCTTATTCTGTGGCTTTGCTGAGCTTTGCCAAATCCTTTTTGACAGCAGTGAAAAGGAAAAAGAAGGCACATTTGCAATGGCAGTGGATCAGTGGAAAAGCCTCCATAGGAGCCATCAAGCAACTGGCTGGCTATTTACATAATTGGAAGAGGGCCAGTGACATATAGCTAGTTGGTATCTCTGCTTTGCAAGTCAGAGTGCACAGTAGATTCAGCTCTTGCTACTACTGCCAAATAAAATAGTCAGGCTGAGCCAGCACTTCACCAAATCTGATCTGAACCATAAGATTAATTACTCCATCTTTTATTACCCAATCACTGACCCAGACAGCTCCTATATCTACCTCTGCATTTCAAAATCAGGAGCACATTGTGGATGCCATTGGATCACAAATTATCATCAGCAACATAGGCAAAGGTCAGAAACCATTTGGTTGAAAGAATAACTTATGGTAAAAATGACTTCTTAAAACATATTGCATGGGGTTTATTCCCCTTCCCTGATCATGAAGATCTGAGAAGGTTAATCGTTGCTTCACTGTGAAAATATTGCCTAGTTATTTATGTTTTATAGCAGCAGGAGCTATAAACCACTAGAAATGGTATACCAAGATTGCCTATGCATATACACACCACAGAAGCAGAGACAGCTCTGAATTCCTCTCCTATGCAGCTATGGTGAAAGGACACACTTGAACAACTTATTCAGTCCCTATATCCACGGTACCAGTGAGATTTTGCCAAAGCAGAGAATGTTCAGAAAAAAGCAACATGATTAAATGCTAATTTACTAAGAAAGATTTTAAAAGTCTAGTCTGGCTCAGCAATAGTGTAATAAAGACATCAAAGCAGCCTGAGTACACTGAGTGGAATAGATATTGTTTAGAGTTTATAGGACAAAACTAACAAAAGGAATACATAGAATTAGTATCAGGAAAGGAAACAGGGGAAGACCAGCCCATTGCTGTGTGGGTATTTTAGGAACTGAATCACTGGCACTTTTATGCCACTCCCAGTAACAGATCAGTATATCAAGCCCTTAGGAGCATTCTGTGGAAAGCCTGATATGCTCTGCTGTGGAAAGTAGCCAGTTCAATGACAGGGAACTTTCCTTCCAGTCCTGCTGTAGGAAGAACTTTCACTAATAAAAGGTATTCTGTATAAAACATAAGTTCCTATAAAATAAATAACAGACTTTTTAATAAAACAGAAAAGGCAATTATCATCTTCCCTGGAAATAATTAATTAAGCTTTCTGCAGTGAAAAGTCTTGAAAGCACATAAAGCACACATTTCACAGAAAATGTAAATTTTCTCTGAAGAAATTGAAACTATTACACATTTATTAATGTTTATGCCTTTGTCATTATTTATTTTTGTTTCCATAATGATGCCTTATTTTAGGACAAAAAACTACTTCTGTGTCTGTATTATGCATTATTTGTGCATAACAGCTGAGCTTCTTCTGCTAAACAAGAAAAAAGTACTAGCTTTTCATTCTTCTTCCCACTGACTTACCACTTTCATTTTTCAACCCATTTCAGTGAAGGTTTTCCTGCAGATAGCTTGTGAATTTTCAAACTGTAATCTTCCCAGCAAACTTGTCTCTCTCACCCATAGGTGTATACTGCTCATTACACAGTGAATTAGAAAACCAGCATATAATAGGACAGATTCTTCACGAAGATCCTGAGCAACTCTTGTGTATGTCCTATTCCTGAATCACAGAGAATGACACATACATGATATGGTTACTAGATAGCTGCAGCCACCTGTGCCAGGTCTCTACAAATCCCACTTGCATGCCCAGCTTGTGCTTCACAAAAAAGCTGCAGGACCCCTGACGTGCTGTTATTATTCTTCAACCCATGGAAAACAATGTAGACAGGCAACTATATAGCATTAGTATTATTTATTCATGTCTAGATTCCCCAGACACAAGCCAGACCGCATTTTGCCAACTGTTATATACACACAGCGGTAAAATAGCATCTGTACTGAGGACTCTACAAACAAGACATACCAAAAACATCAAGAGAGGGAAAGGCACATGCAGGAGTATTGTGCCTTCCTCTGCAGAGCAAAACCAAGAAGGCTATAAGCCAGGTCAGCACTGTGGTTACTAGTTTATCATCTAAAGTATAACTCGCTGCCATTACACTCTTTTTTTAAAAAAAAAATGCTATATTTAAACAATCCACTTAAAAAAAACTCAGAAATTAAGCTTAAAGATTCATTTGTAATTATGTACATAGCCAAGGCATTATGTTTATTGAAAGACCATGATTATATGAGGCCTGTATGTCAAAATTTAGATATTTAATTCTAAACATAAATATACACATTCACATCTTCAAATTCTAGATGAGAAGTTTTTACCAGAGGGCATACCATTCTGGCTACACAAATCTGCCTGCCATGGTGTAGACCCAGTTGGGAGCCAAGAACCATGTGGCCACTCCCTCACCCACACACCCCTGCTCCGCCCCTCCGTGGGATGGGAAGGAGAAGAGGGAAAGAAAGGCAAAACCCTGTGCATTGAGATAAGGAGAATTTAACAGAACAACTCAAGAGGAGAAGAAAAAACAGTAATAAGATTAATAGTGATGAAACTAAAGTGTAATACAACACACTGACTGCCTAGACATGCACAATGGTCCTGCCAGAGATTTAAGTGCCTTGCCTGGCCTGCCCCCCACCCTTACATAGCGGGCAGGACATCAGTATGGTATCTAATATCCCATTGTCTGGTTCAGTTGTGTATCCTGGCTTTGGTCCCCTCCCAGCTTCAGATGAAAATTAACCCTAGCCTAGCCAAACCCAGGACAGCTCCTAAATACTCTGAATGGGTATTCTGCATAGTAAACACAATATGAATTTGATGCGCACACTGTTTTATCCAATTTCATATTCTTTTATCCTATAAGACATCAAAACACATTCTTTATTTCCCTGGTGAATATAATAACAATTCTGTACACAGTAGCCTGGTTCATGTCTATCAGACATCAACTGATTCAGTGAAAAAGCAAGAGACAGCATTTCATGTGTTTCAGCTAGCACAATTCAACTGGAGTAAATACAATACACAACTTTGATCTGACAACACTGGCCTCAGTCCAGCAGAAGATACATGCACTCTTCCAGACCATTTAAGCACCAAGAGGCTGGATTTTCTCATCCCACACGTCCTGAGAGAAATGTCTCTTACAGTCCAGTTCCATGATATGTTTAAGATGGCAAGATACAGTGCTGTGACTGAAAAGGGCTCTTCCACCCTTTTCTTACCACCAGCCTGCTCAATTTCATGACACCAGTGGGCTGTGGCAAGCATTTCTGTAGCTGCACTTAAAACCAGCCAGGAACTTGTGTCAGTTCAAAAAACCCCAGCACAATGAAAATGGTTTGGATCCCATGGGCTAAAATGAGAAACTGCATGAGATGAGCAAAGGGGAGGACTAGCCATTTTGGTGGATGCTCTTTCTAACAAGGCCTGAAATAGGTCATCCATAGATAAAACATATTTTCAGTCTTGACTTATTTAGAGAATTGCCTCAAAAATTATTTATTTTTTCAAAGATATTTTTCACTTTGCCTATGGATCTACTATGTCAGGTTATTTGTTCCTCAAAGAGCCCTTACAATCCTAACTTTTTAATTCATTCAGAACTCTGCTTAGAATTTATTGGTCAAAATTTATTTAAGGCACGTGCCTATCATAAGGTGCTTGTCTACCATCCACATGGTAGAGAAGAGCAGTCCCAAACTGTAGGGCTTGTCAGACTTTATGACTGCACTTTTGCAGAATGTCTTAAATGAAAAGCCTCACAGTACATGTTGGTCAATGCTTCCTCCATGAAGGAGGCAGCTCTTCTGTGTCTCCGCAACTGTATTCATTTTATGCACCCCAAGCTACAATTGATCTGGGCATCCTACTCAAAGCATTTTTGTAATGCTGCATGAAGAGCTCCATGATTGATACTTTCCAGATATTTCTCTTGGTAATAGAGCAGTTCCTCAGTTTATTGAGAGAGCATGTGGACCTTACTTGCACTTTCAGCCATCAGGCTCATTTGGGCAAGAAATGTGGAAACGTGGAGCAATGTGTTTTCTATGTAATAAAAATTCCTGTAGAGTACATTATAAGTAACTCTAGCCTCCAGCACTGCTAGGTATGTCATGTCCTGGTGCTGCCATTTTTCCTGGCTGCCTGCTCTGAGCCCCTGGGACTTCCAGAGCTCCCAGTTCTGACTTTCAGGGCTGCTAGATCTCCTTTGCAGGTTCTCCCATCTCCTCACTATTGGCTATGACTCTTCATAAACTTGATTTGGCTTTGCATCTCTTCAGGTTTAAGTACACTTCTTCATTTCAACTAGAGACTGCACAGGAAGTCAGACTTCTTTCAGACTTGAAATATTGTAGGAAACATGAAGTCCCATGACTTTTATGATTACTTGAATAAAGCTTAGAATAACAACTTATAATTCATTGTAAAAATGTGTTGTCCTTTTGTGGTGGGTTGACCTTGGCTGTCCATCAGGTGCCACCAAGTCGCTCTCTCAGGACGCCTCCTCAGCAGGACAGGGAGAGAAAATAAGGTTAAAAACTCATGGGCTGAGATAAAGGTAGCTTAACAAATAAAAGCAAAGGTCATGTAGAAGCAAAGAAAAGCAAAATTATTTATTCTCTACTTCCCAGCAGCAGGCAATGTCCAGCCACTTCCTGGGAAGTAGGGACTCAGAAAACACAGTGGTTGCTTCAGAAGACAAACACCTTAATAAAAAATGCCAGTCCTCTCCTCCTTTCTTTTGCATTTTATTTCTGAGCATTGTCATATGGTATGGAATATGTCTTTGGTTAGAGTCAGCTATCCTGGCTATGTCCCTTCCCAACCTCTTGCCCACCCTCAGCCTACTCACCTTTGGACTGTGGTTGGAGAGATAGCCCTTATGCTGTGTAAACACTGCTCAAGAGTAGTCAAAACACTGGTGTGTTACCAGCAACATTCTAGCTACAATTACAAAGCACAGCACTGTGAGGGCTTCTATGGGGAGAGGTAACTTCACCCCAGCCAGATCGAATGCACCTTTGCTGCTGTCTACATTTGAAAGCCAATTCTGATTTTCTCAAATGTCAGGCTATTCAATCTGCTGAAATTGCTTAACTCTACAGCCAGATTGCAAGTATGTATTTTTAAGTATGGAATGGAAAGTTGTTGGGCTTCGTTTCCAGATTTGATAGGCAGGTAATCTGTTCTCTGATTGACTTGACATGCCGGTAGTTCCAAAACCTTAACATAATGTCTCCATAAACTGTAAGGCAATTCTGTATTCTACCTTCCGCTAACTTATGCAGTGCTGAAATGGTTGAAAGGATCTCAAAAACTGAGTAGAAGTGGGACAAATATAGACAAAATATTAACTTAAAAGTTTGCTTAAGGGATTCTTTTTTCTTTTTTGCTTTTGTTTTCTTAAATCTAATGGTCAGTATCACAAGAAATGTTGATATAATTATTGAGTGGACATTTTTGTGTAAAGCACCACCAGCTTAAGACAAAGACTGCTTCAGCAGTAAGACTACAAGATCAAAGTTAATAATGCTTCATTTAGTAGGGACAATTCTGTTAATTGAGCAATTTCAAAGGTATGCAACTTTAGCTATTGCAATTCCTTCCTTTGTAATTAGTGACTTTTCAAAGAGCTTGGGTTCTCTCTGCAGATCTTTTCAACTGACCACTGTGTCGGCACCATAATAAGATGAGTGGGAAGCTGGTCTCCTGAGAGCAGACTTTCACCATATTGGTTAATCCAGTCTACTGCTACTATAAACCAGTCAGTTATGCACAACATAAAGTCCTGAATTTTCTCAGTTGCTGTCTTTTATAGTAAATCAGCTGCAAGCAGATCAGTTTATTGAGACAAATAGATATTTTCTGTTACTCTTAGAAATTATGAATACTCTGGGAATATATATTTTTTGTAAGAGATCTGCATTCAGTGTCGAAGCATTGATAGCCTTTAAATGGTCTTCAGGACTGCAATTACAAAAAACAGTGTTATCTTGCCACTGTCACGTCCATTGGGTTATTTTTATTATTAAAAACCAACCAAGCAAACAAAAAAGCAGAACTGTAAGAATGCCTTTGTATTAAAATATCTATCTATGTAGTTTGGGCATTTGACATCTGTCATGTAAATGCTGACATATTCCTAAATTCCACAATCAGGACAAAAATCCCATTATCTTCCATAAGGCATTCAAGACTGGGGTGGTAAGACCAGATGATGGATGAACAGTGCCTTTACTGTGTCATTTAAATATCTTGTATTTACTAATTTATTCTTCAATGACTGTTTGTCATTTACAATAGTACAATTATTTTTAATAATTTTATTATATTTCCAGAGGAGAAAATAAGCTTTAGAGAGGAAACATATTCTTCTTCTGTGTTTAGAAAAAAAAAAAACAGTGGAGAAATAGTCTGAGTTACGCAACACCAGCTAGAAGGAAGTTATTTTATCACCACTTGCAAATAAATGGCCACTCAAAAGGGCACAGTCTGGAATGGTTTCTTGCAATTCTGGCTTGAGCTAGTAGGACAATGTTTGGCAGAGTTCAGCTGTCTTCATAACAAAATGTCTTCACACAAATATTGCTCATTACAAATTAAAAACAGTAATGGAAAAAGCTACAAATATAAAGAAAGAAGACAAAGAAAATTCTGTTTGGCTTTGAACAAAGTATTATAGAAGAAAAATTATTTTTTAAGCTTTTTAAAAAATGAATCCTAAATGGATGCTCTTACACAAATTAATATGCAAAAATTAAATTACATTGATTAGTTTAGTACAAGAAAAGGCAACACAGTTACACACAAGAAGAATAAAAATATTGATGCTATATTACAATCTCAAAAATAATAAAAATGCTTATTAGATTATTATTTTATATCAATATAAATAAGCAAAAATTATATCAGCAACAGTTGTCTATGGAAACATATTTCAATTTAGTCTCCAAAATAATTGTTAAATTCATCTTTACTTAGTACTTTTTTACATTAAAAAAAATAATCACATGATATACAGTTCAGTGTTTCATTGCTTGTTTGTATGGTTACATAATTGTTTAAAACTGTGTATTTGTGGTTCCTGTGGTGCTTTTTTCTTGTTGCAGACAAGATATTTTTCAAAACATATTGCTACTTAAAGTGAGTTTTAAAATTCCAAATTAGCCAATTTTTTTATCTAATTTTGTGAAATTTGGCTCAGTATTTGTTGCTCACAAGGATTTAGAAAAATAATAGGGTTGAAAAATAAATGCATCATGGATCTTAGCATATATAATCAGCTATTTTACTCATCTTTCCTTACATCTTAATCTCCCCCTTTAAAAGTGCATAATGATCAGTTAAGTAAAAACTCCTTTCTTTTACCTTGCATCTCCGACATCACAACCTGAAGACCAATACCTTGTTCCCTTCAGCACTATCTATTGGATCCAAACCACAGGACACATTTCACAGCTCTGCTGCAAATATGCAGAATCTCTGTCTCAGTATCAATAAGCTTTCTCTGCTGCCTATGAGGCCTTAGAGTCCACTGATGCCTATTGCAAGCTTTCTACTAATTTGGAAGGCCAACAAACCAAGATTTCTGTTTCCTTTCCTCATGTACCTCTCAAAGTATGCTCTTCCCACACACCTCTGGAAACAACGCTCTTGACTCAGCTGCTAACTATTCTCCATCTGAAACCTCTTTCTCCATCAATACAACCACCCTGTTGGTCTGAAGCATAAACCTATTTTATTCTTGCTGCCCAAATTCACAACCAGTTGTAGAGCAAGGCCCTTAATTTGTCAGAGTTTCTGTACTATGGATTCATTCTCCTGCTTTAGGTCTGGCAGCACAGCCTGTTTCTCCAGCCCCAGCTGCAATGTACTTGCAACACAAGCTGTTAATTTAATAACTGAAAACTTGCTGACAACACTCCACTTTTTCCAGCACTATTTGAGATCAGACTCACTCACACAAGCACCATAAAGAGGAGTAAAACTAAGGCAGGGAGAGAGGAATCCAAGTCTCTACAGCAGACAAGCCACCTTATCTCAGGAAAGTCTACTGAAATGTCATAGGCAATTACTGTAAAAAATGAGCAGCACACACGCTAACAAGGATTGCCTAGACATTTTAATGTGAGGGAAAGCTTCCATCCCTTTTTTCATGCCAGATGGGATCAAAATCACTGAATGGTGAAGTGCACTATCTTATGTCAGGTATCATCATAGTTTTGCAGGAGATGACAGATCTGAACAGGAAATCACAGAGAAATGTATTTCTGTGACATCTGCAGGCACCAGATATAAGACTTTGAATATGACCACAAAATGTGCCTTATTTTCAAGAGTTTTATCAGCCATGAATTGTTGGGTTTGGGGTTTGGTGAGGGTTTTTTTTGAAAAATTGGAAATATTAACTTAGGAAAATAGCTCAACTGATTGATTAAATCAGTAATATGGTCTCTAAGCAAACATGCCAGTCACATCTTCTGCGGCATGCATGAGCTGTAGAGAGTCCCCTGAAGCACTGAAGAATTCCCACCACAGGAGTGTGGTGCTGGGTTTCCACACATCTCCTTCTCACCCATGAACTCTCCTCCAAGGCAGAAAGGAAGCTCATTGGGGTTCCCTGCCTTCCTTGCTTTCAGCAGTGCCACAGAGCACTCACGTTGTACGGTCTCATGTGTGAGTTTTAGCTCAGTGACATCTCAGATGTTTCTCGCCCCTAGCAGTAATCCAACTGGAAGTAGCATAATGACACCTTTCCCCCCACACACTTGCTGTGAAATGTCTCTTTGACTTGCACTAAGATATATAACCTACAGCATCTGGGTTTTACTCTTATGTCTTCTCAGCTTTCAGATATGTGTCTGTTACAGTAAACCACTTGCTTATCTAAAAACTCTACATTAGAAGCTCAGAGTTGGTAAAGACTTTGCTAGCTGTAACCCTGCACAACAACAATTAACCTATCTCCAGAGGAAATTATTTTTAGAATTTATTCCAGACATGTTTAGTCTGCTTGAAATATGTTTGCCCTGTCTCTGTCTTCAAAAAACATGATGTAAATATTTATGGCAGATTCCTGATTGTAGGGTTTTTGCTCTGATTGCAAGTGTGACATTTTAAATCATATCTTTACATCGTTTCATATTTAGGGAATTTCTTGACATATTTATCTCTTTCAGATTGAACTAGTTAGAGGTGCATTTATAATCATAGAAATTTCTCATTAGCATAATTTATTAAAATAATAATATATTATGTTACTGATATAAATCAAAAAGGAAACTGACACTGACCATTTCCATTTCTAAGAATGTTATTTCTTTATTAATTAGTTCCATGTAGTTATTGACTTTTTAATGAGGGTCAATGTGTATTTTTGCAATGATTGGTAATATACAGATCATGTTAATAGCAAATAATCAGCACAACATATCTTCCTGGATCGGCCTACTGATGTGGAGTAGTATGTGGACTCACCACATTGTAGTCATCTCACTCCTCAAACCCTGCTCAATCTATAGTAGCCTTACATTGTGTTTGGAATTATGACATATTGAAATGGTGTTTATCTATCCTCGGTGCAATGTGTACATGCACATACACATAGTCCCTGGCCTCTAGGCACGTGATGTTATATAAATAAAATCCAAGGTCCTTTGCATTAGTATAGAGAATCATAAACAGACTGATCAGAAATGGTCCTATGTAATAATTTCCTCCCCTTGGAAGATGGGAGTTCAGTGAAATCAAAACATTCCTCAGATTTCTTGCCCAGTTTCTGCTCACCCACCTACCTTCTTACTAGCAACTTGGAAGGTTCTCAAAAGGCAAAATTCAGCTGGCAAACCAAAGCAACTTGAAAAACTGCAAGCTCTCAATGAACTGGGCTCTGTTCCCAAGGTTTTTGTATGAGGTCCTCAGAAATTTATCATTTATAAAGCAAGGAGTCCAGTCTTCATGGGTTCCCACGGACCCTGTAACTTGGGGAACTAGGTGCTTTCTGCCAAAGCAAGGATGTTGGGAACTTCACAGTTGTGTTCTACAAAAAAAAAAAAAAAAAAAAAAAAAAAAAGTATTGTATTTTTCACTAAGGAATTATATTTTATTTATTGCTCTTAATTTAAAAACTCCTATTTCCTTTCATCTGTTAAATGACATACAGCGTTGCAGTGCTTGTTCCTTTTAGTTTATTAGAAGATCCATCCAAAGTTTTTTGGGATACACTCATATCAGCGGACTTTGGATCTAACCTGTAACTTGCTAATGTTGTTCTGTGTTCATTAACCATGACTCATATGGAATATGCTAGGACTATTAATTGATAAAGAATCAGCAGAGCATTAACATGCTACCACTGTAGGAAGTGCATGAAAATCCCATAATCTAGTGGATATGAGACTAAAGTAGTAGCCAGTAGACACGTTTTCTTCTCAGTTCTTCAGTAAATACTCTGTGTGATCTTCGGCAAATCACTTCACCTCCTAGTGCCCTATCTTCCCCTCGCCATCTTTTGCCTGCTTTCCGTATCCGGGGAAACACTGTCTCCTGCTCCTTGCTGTGACTGGCACAGGGGTTTCTGGGGCTCTGTCAGTAAAAGGTGTTAAATGGAATTTTCTTCGCTTCTTTACAGAAGTTTGCTGTATTATTCACAAGTAAGAATGCTACAATACCTCCCTGATGACTTTGCAATAGTTAAACCATTTAATAAGAATGCCTGTAGCCTTTAGTATAGGACCAGCACTGTAATATCTATGACCAGCGCACTGTTAAAAAATAAATATGTTAGTTCAGTTTTCTTGAGAGGGACCAGAAAGATAACTTTAGTGGTAGAAGTCTTCTGTATGAAATCTTTATGTTAGCTAAAGCCCAGTCAACTCCAACAGATGCTACTTCACAAATATTTCCCAGGCCCAACCTCTGTGAAGCCAGGGTAATTATCTCCACGTTCACTCCCTTCTTGTGCTGTGTTGCCACTACCAACAAGGGGGTCAGTTACTGCAAGATGTTATGGTGGTTTCTACAGCACAGACACTTGTCTGCCAGAAACAAGCAGTACACTATTGGCAGAGAGGAAAATGCCAAATTGCTTCAAATTGCCATATACAGCCACACCCTTGTATAAGCACAAATTCATAGTCAGAGCCTCTTAGATACAGTAATGCTCGCTGCATGAAATGCATCCTGTATTCAGTTCCTTCACGCTCAATAATGGCTTATTAAGGGTCAAATATTTCTCTTGCTTAGTAAGATTTAAACTTTAAGAAATTATTGCTCCTGCTACTAAAACAACAAGTATTTAATGTAATGCAAAAGTAGTATTTTTCACAAGCATATAAAATTGTTGGTTAGAGAGCAGGTTCTGATTAGTATTCCACTCCTGCTTTAGCTTTTCACCCAAGTTTTTGGGAGTGTCATTAACCTACTATATAATTTGCTTCTTTGTTCATTTAGCTCAATCATTCAGTTTACTGTCTTGTGGAATTTAGTCATTTTAGTATAAAATTTTCCTGAGAAATGTATTTTTTTTTAAAAAAAGAACAACTGACAAGGCACGTGAAAATTTAGAAATGCACCAGGAGTAAATACAAGACAAGCTTTATCCCTATTGTCAACTAATCAGTTCTGCAGAGTAATCCACTATTCTTACTACACTTCCAAATAGGGTAGGAACAGATGAGATAAATGAAACAATGAAACAGTGAAACAATGGCAGAAATTGATTCTTTCAAAGACATGAATATAGGTGGAGAACAATGTAACTGAGTTCATTCTTTCACAATGAGCTTAGTTCTGCCTTTCTGATTCCACTGGAAATTAATACTTAAATTTTGGAACTACCATTCTGAAATAATACATCCTTATCTTTTTCTTTTGCATATGCATTTAAAGGAGAAGACTATGGAGAAGAAATCTATGAACTCACACTTCTCTATTTCCACAGTGAAACTACAATATGAACATAATCACTCCCTTGTATTCAGAATCAGAGAGCCACAGAATGGTTGAGGTTGGAAGGGCCCTCTGGAGGTTATCCAGTGCAACCCCCCTGTTCAAGCAGGATCACCTACAGCCAGTTGTCCAGGACCACATCCAGACAGCTTTTGAACTTCTCCAAGAATGGAGACTCCACAGCCTGTCTGGGTAACTCATTCCAGAGTTGCTCTCACAGTAAAAAAGTGTTTCCTGATGTTCAAATGGAGCCTCCTGTGTTTCAATTTGTGCCTGTTGCCTCTTCTTCTGTCACCAGGCACCACCAAAAGGAGTCAGGCTCCATATTCTTTACACTTTCCATTCAGTTATTTACAAACCTTAGGATTCCCTTCTGAGCCTTCTCCAGGATAAACAGCCCCAGGTCTTACAGCTTTTCCTCATAGAAGAGATGTTCCTGTCCCATAATCATCTTTGTGGCCCTTTACTGAACTGTCTCCAGCATGTATTTAAAATTACTATTTATTAGTAAATAAGTGCATTGGTTATTACAAACCTTTAAATATTTTTGTCAAAATCTAATTAATAATTAACAATTTGTCCAAGCAGTGTTCCAAATTTTCTCCTGAGTTCAGAGTTGTGTACATATAAGGTACATCTAAGTCCCTGCTTGTAGACTGATGCAGCTGGAGAATTCCAGGCCCTTGAAAGGAGGAGACAAGGCTTATGATCTCGAGCACTTTAGCATGGATTCACTCTTCTGTTCATGAAGCTTAGAAAGGTGGGACATTAGATAGGCTCAACTCACAACACCAGAAGGTGTCTCAAGTTTTATTCCATATTTTAATAGCAGGCTCAAGATAAGATGCTAGATAATTTTCATTGCATCTATTCTGTTTTTATCAGGTACATTCCTTGGACCAGGTTTAGAGCATGTGGGATATTAAAGGGGAAACTTCTTTCCATCACTTATACGCTCCTCATATCACTTTCATGTATAGTCAGACTAAGCGATGCTGTGTGATTGTGCTGCGCAGACAAGACAGCCAATGTCTGCTCTGGACAGGCTTCTACATTTTCAGACATGAAGAATTTGCAAACACTGATATACAGAGCCAGATCTTGAGAGTGTATCACACTTCGGGACACCTGTGGGATTAGCCAGCCCATGGGACTAGGTCAAGTCCTCAAGCCCAAGATACAGTCAAAGTACAACCAATTATGTGCATCAGAAGTGCACTAGTCCTGAGAGTCCTGACCCTTTGTTCCCCCCATGAGGCATATTTAAGGTCAATGCTTTTCATTTAATAAAAATTCACTAAAGGGCATGGAAATTCTTTGGCCCCACAGCAACATCTGATATGACGTGAACTTCCTTTTCACGTAGCTGTTCTGATCTCTGCCTTCCCTCATCTCTCTGTTCTTTTTACATCATGACTGAATTTGCCCTTATGTTTCCATTTGTTAGGGTCTGGAACTACCATGAGCAGATTCTCTAATAAAATTTTTAGATACAGAGAATACAAAATCTGGCCTTATCATTCAGCAGAGGGAATAACACAGTCAGATTTGGCTTAATGATTTCAAGGAACTGTTTTCAAACCTACTAACAGCAAATAATCTTTTCCTATTAAATTCAGTAGGCTCTGAATGCCTCTGAATGCAGTTAGGCAATGGGTGTTTAAGATTACTCATAGCACTTCAGTATGGTCTTTATTTAGATTGAGAAACTCTTAAGAACCTGCTAGTCTTTATCTTTGTTTATTCCTAGCTAAATACTGTAGACACTAAAAAATAGCTTAGCCCCATGTCATGCCAGTTTAATCTGAACACTGCTCCTCTCCGAGTTGGGCCAGGTGTTTCACGTAAAGTGCACTGTTAAATCTGCCTCCAATCTTCCTTTTAAACAGAGTGCAAGTCCACATAATGAAAAACTACAAAACTGTATCAAATTTATCCATAAGGTCACGCACAGCCTTCCCATAATAAATAAACTTGCACCTAAGAGCAGGAATTCATTTTTATAGTTGTCTGTATGTAATTTCAGACTGCTGATCCAGTGCTCCCTGCCAGTATTCCCGCAGACACAGAGTCAGCACAATGCCTAATAGCATCAGCAGTCGATGGTATCTCTAGGTATGTGTAAAACAGGGCGGGAGGGAAACATCCTGGTTGGGTTTTTGTTTGGGGTTGGCTTTTTTTAATCAAATCATTCTTGTCAGGTCTTTTACCATTTCTGAGCTAGTTAAGGCACTTTCTTCACCTCTTTTTCCATTAGATTTTAAATTGACAACATTTAAAACGTTTTTGCTACTACTGATCAGTCATACTAAGTCAATAGAAAAAGAGGCAATCCCTTTACATATAGAGATTTTGGTTCATGATTTGTAAA
The DNA here is from genome assembly GCA_013400335.1 of Eurystomus gularis. NCBI lineage: Eukaryota > Metazoa > Chordata > Aves > Coraciiformes > Coraciidae > Eurystomus > Eurystomus gularis. The sequence goes on along the minus strand of VZZY01004719.1, from coordinate 17,688 downwards.
GGATTTAACTTATTTTCATTGTGGAAAAAGTTTTGGTCTGGGTTTTTCTTTGCTTGTTTTTGGTGTCTTTTTTGTTTTTATTTTGTTTTGTTTTGTTTTGGTTGGGTTTTTTAGTTTGTTTAAAATGTTGTTTATGTTTTTGGTTTGTTTTGTTTTTTAAATATTAAGCTTTGTTTGCTCATCTCCAGAATCACACTTACTTGAGAATTTTAGTACTTCTGTTTTTCATGTGTGTCATAGTTCATTGTGTATGACTCAACGCAGTTATGCGAGGCACGAATTTAATTCAATGTAAAGGGCACTGAGATTCCTCAGCTCAGTTCTTAAAGACACACATAAAAAAATTACAGTGTTAGTTTTATAGCCATTTAAAAAAAAAATGTAAAATTTTCATCATTTTCAATAAATATTTCGTAGGTGAAATATCTGATCTGCTCTAAATGATCACAGGAATGTTGAAAATATAGACATAAATATTTCTAAAATTGGGTATTATACTAAAATAAGGAAGTAAAATAAAATGTTTCCTTTTAGCAATATGAATCCTATTGATAATATATTTGGAAAAAAAAAAAACCTATAAGAGTTTCTGTTAATCAACATATAGGAAATAAAATGTTTTTTGATGCCATCTTAAACAAACCAGGTTTGTTTTTTTTTACTGCAAAATCAAAGAGGACAAAACACATAATCCATCTTAGTTTATGTTGGTGGCAAATAATGGCTCAATGGATCCATTCTTTCAATGGAGGGGAACAAACCACCCTCTCTGAAATTACAAAATGCTGAGATCACACCAACGTAGGAAGATTAAATTAAACATAAGAAATCCTCACACTCACCAAGTATGTGAATGATAACCATAAAGAGAGGTAGAATTTTTCAGAACATTAACAGACAGAGGGTACCACCCTTCAGAATCCATGCTAAGAGGAAGCAGGAGAAAGGGGAGGAGAAAGTTGTAGGATGCAGTAAACTACCACCAAATCAGGAATAAGTTATAAATACCAAATTGACTTGGGGGGTAAAACTCTAAGTAATACCTATGTACAATAGACATACGATCCATTGGTTTGTTGGGGTTTTTTGTACCAGTGTCCGGCATTACACTTGCTGCTCCTTTGGCTTCTCTCATAGCAGCCTGCTACATTCTCCTCATCTCATTTGCTCATAAACAACCACGTTCTAACTAGTTTAACACTCACGACATGTCAGTCACTGTTACTATATAGGTCATAAGTTGCCCAGAGCGGTTGTGGAGCCTTCATCGCTGCAGATACCTGGAAGCTGTCTGGACACAGACCTGGGCAACTGACTGTAAGTGATCCTACTTCAGCAGGGATTTGGACAAGATGACCTCCAGAGGTCCCTGCAAGCCCCAACCATACTGTAAGATCATGTCAGCACAGAAGTTTGCATGGAAAACAAAACTCTGTAACAGCACAATTAAAGGAAATGAAGCTTTCCTCTATGCTATGAAATGTACAGTTTCAGACTTTAGATGATCTTACTAATTGTTTCAACCTTTCATTGCTCTATCTATGACAGACTATATCTACAAGCTCATATCTTCCCATCTTCTTTAATATAATGCTCAAAAATATGCAGTTCAAGGAAATGAAACACTCTTTCCATATACGGATACACTGGAAACATCAACGTGAGCTACTGAAACAAGACAGGATCATTAAATTTCAGAGCCAGTTTGACTTAGATTCTAAAAAGCAGAGCTTCTCTCAAGAGCATGGATGAAATCATGCTTAAAATCATATTTCTGCTGAGTATAAGATTTTGAGCTAAAAAAATTTACATTTAAGAAATATTCTTTTTCTGGACAGAGGGTTAGTTATATTTTAATTCACCTGAAACAAGTCTTACTTGTCAAGTGTAGTTATGGTAATATTCTGGTCACATATAAGCTATTTCTGAAAGAAACTATCTGAAATCACCAACTCATCAGAGTTGAAGAACTCTTTAATGGCAGCACCTTAAATACTTCTTTCAGTCTAGAAACAGAAGTCACTGTGGTCCTTTACTGACATAGTGAACCATCTGGTATCTCTGCCTTGTAGGTCATGGTTTGAATTGCACAGTCTGAATGTAAACAGACACCAAAGTTAATCCAGTATTTTCTTTACATGTATTTTACAGTAATATCTGAACAACGTGTTGCAGGACATCATTCTGTTCATTAGCCAACATGTTTTTCTGCCATTATAAGTGGTAATTATCTTTAGTTTTGTAGTGCATTTGTCAGTGATGCTATTTGCCCTGGTGGATTCTTAATGATCTCTCTGCGTATTTTACTCCTTTTTAACTCATCTCCACCTGATTTTTCTGGCTGGCTTGACAAAAATCTCAGCACAAACTGTATTTCTAGGAACTATAGTGAACTTTGAATGCTAAGATTTTCCCCTTCGTATTTGGGAATTATGACACAAAGCATAAAGACAAACATCACAACAAATCACACAGTTGCAAGCAAGGTAGGTGGCATTACCTGTCTGCATGAGGGCTCTCCACTGGGAATCCACACACAAAGGTCAGGAGTGAGCGGTTTGCTAGATACACCAGGTAATACAGAATAGCTCAGATATGACAACAGAATAGAAAAAATAAATAGTGTCTTGAAACTTTTTGTCTAGTATTGTCTGTATTTCTTTTTCCAAAGAGTGTTCTGAGAAAGTATTGCTCAAAACAGTGACTGCTGTGATGCAGGCAGTACCATAAATTTCCTCTTTCCACCTTGCAATAAACTTCTACCCTTATGTATTCTAAATCTGGCTTTCAGTAAGCACACTCCTCTGAGAAAAGAGTGACCAAAGTAGCCAAAGTTCTTTGGTTTTCCTGAAGTGTGGAAAGAAGTAAAGGCAAAGAAGAAATGAACAGATACATCTAATCAAAACCAGTAACTGTTCCAGAGGTGAAGAATAATCACTGGCTGTGGAGTATGTGATATATATCACATGTCATATGTCAAGTATTAAAGAGATCTGGTAAAGAGACTTTATGGATATACAATATGTCATGGGGATGCATGCTCCATACTTGATTGTTTCTATCATCCTTCCCGAATAAACAGCAAGGTAAGGGGAGTCTAAGAAGGATGCTGCCCTAAGAATTCTCTTGTTGACTTCCTTATTTTTTTGTTCCCACAGCATTTTTGGTCGGAATAGGACTTAGTCCTTTGTGGAAATAGACTTTTTCCTCAAGCTGCAACCCTAAGTCCATGCAAGCTTTTCACAATACCAATCTGTCAAGACTTCCCCAATGTCAAACCATCCCTAAAGAGGAAATGAACAATTAAAAAAAACGGTTTGTTGAGAAGTATATTAACTTTTCTGGCCCAAGCCTGGATGGCAGGATAAGAAGTTGTATATACCTCAATTATATGCCTGCATAACATAGATCATCAGCCTACAGAAAAGAGTTGGACTGCTCTCCAGGAGACATCTGCAGAGACTCAGAATGGGAAGAAAGAGGTTTTCTAGAGGCTGTTGGATTCAGTTTTGCACATGAAAGGAGAAAGATTCACAGGCAGATCTGGGAGACTTATACCATCTGAGTGGCATTAACTTTCCTATGTTAAGAAAATATTTTCAGAATTAATTTTTTTAAAGCATTTCTCAAGCCAGTTTGAATCAAGAGGAACACCCAAGATGGCATAGAAGACTCTCCCACCAATTCAGCAATACCAGCAGAGTGATCAAATAGAAATGTCTGTGGCTTAAGTTTTGTATTATATTGTACCATATTGTATTGCATTGCACTGTATTGCATTGCATTGTATTGCATACAGCAGTGTTGTATCCTATTGTATTGTATCTATTTTTGCTTATTAAGAACAATGAACCCTGAAAGCTGTGGGAACTTTTTTCAGCACTCTCCACAGATTTCTGTGAAATTCTGGACACATGTCTCTCAATAATGACTAGTTGTCATATTAAATCCATTGACTTTGCCTCATGTCTATCACCTCTCTTGTCTATAATTAATAAGCAATTGAAAAATGAAAACCACTGAGTATTATTTTTTTTTTACTTAAGGTCTCATTCTTCAAGCACTGAAATCCACAGCAAAACCCTTCCCAATTGCAGTCAGTGGAGGATTTACACTAGCACTGCATTAGTAGGGCCTTGGTTCATTTCAGTAAAGTAAACTAAATATACAGAAACCTTTCTCTGGCACTGAAGGTGGCCAGCAAACCATAGCCAAGAGACCAGCAGCCTCTCCTAGCACCCACAAGAAGATGGCTGCATGCAAACTGCCTGCTGTGAACAGTCTGAGTGGCCCATGCAAATTTCAGCCTTGTGCCCAGGAATGGCTATTTAGCTCAAGCCAAAACCATGCTGGGGACTGCACTGCCAATTTAATGATGCAGAAAATTTGAGTTCTGAGGCCTGGGAAAATTCCTCAGGACTGTTTAATTTACTAGTTTGGCTGAAGCCTCAGGCTTAGGGGCTTCCGTTTACCCTTCTGCTCCAGTGGAAGAGCCAGGTAAAGTCCTTGGTGTTGTGCACTTTAAGAAAACGTTAAGCTGTACGGCACTTAAATTAAATTTAAATATCTGCTACAGCATCTGATGTCAAGAAATAAAGGAACTAAATTAGCTTTACCAAACTGCCAAAACATAGCTGTTTATAAAGTTAATTTAAAGTGATTGGCATTTTTCCCAGGGCTTCTGGATCACTTCTCAGAGGCACCTACTTACCTTCATTATGTCCACAGGGAGAAAGGGTTTGGCATCCCTGCACAGCATGTCACCTGAACTGCTCACTGCTGTCTTAAACAGGAACACGACAGCAACAAAGCACTTTGCCTAGGGACTGTAAACACCGAGCAGAGTCAGAGACGCTACACAAACTGTGATTTGGAAGACTTGTAGTCCAGCACACCACTCCCCAGCACTTGGCTAAACGTGCTAGCCTGACAGTATTGGGAACACTGCCTTCCAACAGGTACAGCAGGGATCCTTCCTAGGACTGCCTCAGGACTGGACTGTTCAGGGCTGAGAGTCCATCAAAGTACACACATTCTTCCTGCAACATGTTACCCAAGGGAAGAGTTTACTATTCAATTACTTTTGATAGTGTAAACACAATGAGTCACGCACAGAGCCAAAATAAATGTCACTCATAGTCCTTACTCAGAGTTACATTCTCTGCAAACTATCTCATTCTGTTGAATGACAAAGCCATGGTAAATGTGTTGCATCCAATAACACAAGCTTTCAAACAGTTTTCTAACTAATTTTGACTGTAAATGACTACAGAAGACAAACTTTGAAATAATTACATTTTTTACAGTCCAGAGTAGCACCTAATTATATTCCAAGGAAGCAGTACACTCTTCTATTGCTGATGAATGGTTGGCAACATCGTTTATTTTAATGGATATACATTACTTTGAACTAAGTCTTTGCCATCTGTTCTGCTCCATAATTAGGGATGTAAAAAGAACATATTTCACAATTACATCACTAAAACGTATAATGTAAGTGACTTAAATGCATATGTATGTTCTCTGAACAATGTAGCATGCATCTGTGATGTTTCAGTCATGTTTCAGAAATAAATCAGGATGGACGGAAGCTACTTAGTCATTACACAGTAATTTTCTTGGCTGTCAACTTTGTTAACAAAATTCAGGACATTATAGCAGGAAGATTCTACTGGATAGGCACTTTAAGCAAAGTAAAAGTATATGTATATAAAATTGGAATACATCCAATAGAATCTTTTTATGTACTGGATTTAAGAAATAAACTTATTGAAATATAAGTACATTTCTGTAAACACATGTTTCCTGCTGTTTAATGGACAGCTGTGAGATTTTCCGCTAAACTCTTGGGATTTATCTGAATGGAGAAACAGAACTAATGACTTACGTAGCATTAGTAATATGCCATACCTTAATGCAAGTAACAAATTCTGGGGAAAATAATGTGTTTGACTCACTAGCACACATGTATTTCCCATAGTATTTACACAATCCTCTACCCAGAAAAAAAAAAAAAAAAAAAAAAAAAAAAAAAAAAAAAAAAAAAAAAAGGAAAAAAAAAAAAAAAAGAAGAGAAAAAAAGAAAAGCAAAGGAAGAAAGAATGAAAAAGTAATTTTAAAGTTTTAAAATTTTTATTATGTCTTTGTGTTATGACCTGATTCTTTTTTTGCTCACATGGTATTTATGTTGTGATGTCATTGGTGGAGTTACTTTTCATACTCAGCAGAGGATAATCAAACATGGATTCTGCATTCAGCAAAAGTGTCATCAATTGAACAGTATTAGGGAAGTCCTTATCCTCGGAGTTAATTTGGTAGGCGTTTGGAAACTGTTTAACAATTACTTTATTACAAGTTTTAGGTAACCAGGCATAAAAAAAAAGGAGACAATAGTAATTAGGTTGAAGCCCTGTAGACACGTATCAGAGTTTCTGTGAAAATTATGGAAGTATTTTTTAAATTATATTTCAACTTCCTTGTGCCATCTTGTCCTGAGTCTTGTGAAGCCAAGCTGAAAGATCTCCCTCCTCCCATAAATTCTAAATGAGGGAAATGCCATCATATGTAAAGTACCTTCCCAGTTCTGCTATATCCATGCTTCTATCGGTACTTCCATAGAAGGATACCATGTGCTCCAATATTGAGAAGCATACTTCAGGTATCAAGTTTCTCCCTAACTCAGACAGAACAGCATATGGGAAATGCACCAAGTACATCACACAAGAACTACTGCACCACGGCCACTGCATGCGTCTTTCACACCAAGGGAAAACATTGGGCTGGGTCATGCTTTCCACTTCTGCACACTGAATGTTATCTGTATATTGGAAAGTTCAGATTGTACCAGAGATTTTGGGTAATTCCAAGAGGAATTGTGTCTTATTGTCTCAGTTTGCATGCTACTAGTGGAAAGGTCTGTACTGCAAAAGAGACTCCATGAGAGTCTAACCCCAGCTCTGGGAGTTACAAAGCTTCACAAGGCTCAAGACTGTATCACAGACTGAAGACGACAGCGTAGTACATCTTACCTTTGCTCTGACTCTGGCTCAACCAAGATCCCTATGTGAGGAACCAATAACCCTGAGATGATGTATTGTAAATAGTTCTTCTGGATAGTTAAATCACATCAAATATGAAGCAATAAATAAAAAGGAAAAAAAAAAAAACAAAAACCAACAAAACCCCTACTTTATTCTCCACTACAGAATGGGAAAAAAAAGGGGAAATCATGCTTGACTAATCTGATAGCATTCTATGATGTCGTGACTGAATGGGTAGATGCAGGAAGACCAGTGGATGTAATCTACCTTGACCTTAGCAAGGCGTTTGGCACAGTTTCCCATAACATCCTTGTGAGCAAGCTCAGGAAGTGTGAGGTAGAAGAACAGACGGTGAGATGGATTAAGAACTGGCTACACAACAGAGCCCAAAGAGTGGTGATCAACGGTGCCAAGTCCAGCTGGAGACCTGTAACTAGTGGAGTCCCTCAAGGATCGGTGCTGGGTCCAGTCCTGTTCAACATCTTCATCAACGACCTCAATGAAGGGACAGAGTGTCTTCTCAGCAAGTTTGCTGATGATACAAAACTGGGGGGTTTGGCTGATACATCTGAAGGCTGTGCGGCCATTCAGCAGGATTTGGACAGACTGGAGAGCTGGGCAAAGAGGAACCTGACGAGGTTCAACAAGAATAAGTGCAGAGTCCTGCACCTGGGAAGGAGTAACAAAATGCACCAGTACAGATTGGGAGGCGATCTGCTAGAGAGCAGCTCTGTGGAGAAGGACCTTGGAGTCCTGGTGGACAACAAGTTATCCATGGGACAGCAATGTGCCCTTGTGGCCAAGAAAGCCAATGGTATCCTGGGGTGCATTAAGAAGAGTGTGTCCAGCAGATCAAGGGAGGTCCTCCTCCCCCTCTACTCTGCCCTAGTGACACCTCACCTGGAGTACTGCATTCAGTTCTGGGCTCCCCAGTTCAAGAGGGACAGAGATCTGCTTGAGAGAGTCCAATGGAGGGCTACAAGGATGATTAAGGGACTGGAACACCTGCCTTATGAGGAAAGGTTGAGAGACCTGGGGCTTTTTAGTCTGGAGAAGACTGAGAGGGGATCTAATTAATGTGTATAAATAGATGAGGGCTGGGTGTCATGAAGAAAGGGGTAACCTCTTTTCACTTGTGCCCTGCGACAGGACAAGGGGCAATGGATACAAGCTAGAGCACAGGAAGTTCTACCTCAACATGAGGAGGAACTTCTCTACTGTGAGGGCTACAGAGCACTAGAACGGGCTCCCCAGAGAGGTTGTGGAGTCTCCTTCTCTGAAGACTTTCAAGACCCATCTGGATGCGTTCCTGTGTAACCTGCCCTAGATTCTATGGTCCTGCTTGGCAGGGGGTTGGACTTGATGATATCCAGAGGTCCCTTCCAACCCCTAACATTCTATGATTCTATGATTCTATGATTCTATGAACAAACAAACAAACAAAACCCCACAATCCAGGTTTCCTAGTCAGTAAGACTCTTACCATTCGAAAGCCAGAAGCATCTGCTGCTGCTCTAAGTGGCATATTGGATATGTTGGTCATTTCTGACTTCAGTAATAATTGTCAGTGCACCCAAGAGTATTATTACCAAGCTCATGGAAGGCAAAAGAATTTTCACAAGTGGTAGATTACTAACCTGAAAGCCTCAGATAAATCTTTGGCAGGTAATTTTTAATCTTTTTCAGCTAGTGCATCTGCAACACATACTATCTCCCCAAGTGTTGTGCTCTGACACGTTACAAAAAGACCAACTTCCTCAGTACTACACACTTATATTTTCCTCAGCCACTGATACAAAAGCAAATATCTATTAACAACCTGTTACATCACAAAGCTGAAAGAGTGACCTTCAAAAACAAAATGAAGGGATGATGTCAGGCAGCATCATGCATAGGAGGTCATTGCCTTCAAACAGCTGATCTCAAGGAATTCACTCCTTACCTTTTGCCTCTATTTATTTTTTCAGATGAGGGAGTGAAGTACACCTCATTTAGCAAAAGGCATAGCTGAAAAGTGGAAGGGCCTTTTCTTCATGCCATATTAAGGCTCATTCTGCTATTACACATGAAGACCCATAAGATGGCCCCATGGGTAAAGGCTATTATATGTACCAGCACAGCTATGTTTTCAGGGTCACTTGGTGTGTGACTTCCCATATCTCATAGTCTCATAGGACTAAGTTCCTCCTTTTCCCTGCTGTGAAGACCAAACCCTAAATTCCTATGTTTAGCGGCATTAAGACCCAGGATGATTTTCTCTTTGGGAGCTTGTTCAAGTATTTGTCAGCTATTTTAAAATACTAACTATGGGTTCCTCAAAAGTTAAAAACTGCTACTTGCATCTTTATCAAAGTCTCGGTGATTAACAGTAACCTCAGTAGAGGAAGCAGGTCATCTTGCTCACAACACCTGTATATCAGGGATGGATTTGGGCAGTGGGGACTGTCAGCCTTTAAATGACACTCAATCAGTTGTCTTGATGAAATCATCCGAACTCCACTTCCATTCTTCTAGAATTTTTGAAGCTTTAGGCCTCCTAAACAATTATAGCTGGCCATAGGAAGAGTAATCTAACTCTTCATAGAGCCAGATGAGAGCATCTTTTGTTCGATTCACTTTTCTTGACACCATAAAAGATGTAGATCAGGAGCTCTATTATATTCATCACTGTGGCCCACTTTTAATACCTTTTTGTGTTCTGGTTACAGGATCTGTACACCAGGTTGGCCCTACTGACTGCTGTAGGTGTGTTATACTCACACAACAATAAAAGTAATCAGGTGTTGCAATGGTTAATGTGTGCTGCTCACAAAGGGTTTAATACCTTCAACAGCTTACCTCTTCAACATTGAGACTGAAAAAATTACCCTGCTTTGGTTTGAAACTATATCCCATTTTTCAAGACTGTGTTTCTGCTTCTTGCTGAGATATTTCCTACAGAGCACTGTCAAAGGACATAATATTTAAGCAGAATAAATATGCAGTAATTTATCAATTCATAGAAATGTTGTTGCTAAGAGATTATTGTAAATCACATGTACCTCATGCACATCTCAGCAGGGGACCCTGACAGTGTTCCAGGGCTGTTGCTGAAATACAGCACTCTAATTAAGAAAATGCTCAAGCTCTAAATATACCAGAGGTGATTTTGTTTGCTGTAAGCCATCTTCTTACATTACAAGAAAAATGTTGATTAAATGGGAAAGCATTTAACTTCAGGGTTAAGAAGAAAATTCTACCTCACTTGTTCAGGATGCTGGTCACAGGAAGTCTGAAGAAAAGCCTCTTGGAGGTGAGGTAACATCAGTGAGCTCCAGATTACCCCTTCTGTTGTCAGTCAATGTTTAATCTTGGACACTGGTTACAGAATACAGTAGTGAAAACTCTTAGGTGCAGGTGGCTAGACTTGTCAATGCAGCCCTTTAAAGTCTCTTTCCCATTTATCTTTAAAACACTAGTCTAATGATACTTTACATTTTTGTGACACCAAAAGTCATATTAAAAACTCTGCTGGGAAACAGAGGTATAGAGCACAAATTACCAAGCAGCATTCTTTAGTATATGTTTCATGNCCAACCCCCTCTCCCCTCCCCCCCATGCCATCTATGTGTTGCAGAATCACACATTAGTGCTTTAACTCACAGTATCCTGTTTTGAGTCCACCTCTAATACCACCCTCCCACTGTGCTGTGCCTGAAACTGAATTGTCAGGGTGGAGAATAGATGAACAGGAACAGCTGTAATATAGCATAGATCATGATAAAAATTAAGAAAAATTACAAGTGAGGCTGCAGTTGTTAACTGCTGTGGTTCAAATCGAACACATTAGACAGGTCAAGAGCTAAAAGAAACTGCTTCCATACTTCTTTAGTGAATTCCATGGCTAAATTCTGGTAAATCCTGATGGCTCAGACCCCAGTGAAGGCTGTGGCAACCATAAATGCATAGGAATTTAAGTTCTGCCTCTGCATGACTTCTGTCCTGCTGGATACCCACGAAAGAGTGCCACCCCACACCCAGTACCAGAGACTTCGGGCAGAAGAAGGAGCTGGTTTGTAAAACCTTGCAATACCACTTTCTCCCTCACCCAGTGAGCTGTACACCCCACGGGTGCTACCATGGAACTACACTGTAGAGGTTGGAAGTAACTTACACTTTATACATAATACTCACTGAAGGTGGAAAAGCTTTGACGAAATGACTGGTACCAACAGACAGCCTGGGACAGATTTAATAAATAATTCCATATTTCCACTTTCCAATCTGATTAACTCTAATTTTGTGCAGACTTTAAGCACAAATTGCTAATTAAAGCATTGATTGTTTAACTGGTTTACTGTATGTTACCAAAGTTCATTATGATTCCCCAGTCATTCATGAGAAAGTAAATAGGACATATATTGATGAATATGCAATTCATTTGCTATTTCTCTGTATCTTGACCTATGTGAAACCTCTGTAATTTTTAGAGATGTACATGGAAGCATCATTTAGGCCACCCTGCTTGATTTTATCCATGCTGCTATGTGTCAGTAGGCCGTTTTCCTGTTATCTCCTCTGCTCTGTGTTCCTATTAAACGTGTTACACGAATTGATAAGAATACATGAGATCACAACAAGATAAACTGGTCTTCAGAGGACTGATGTCCAATGGTTCTGCAAATCTTCTTTCAGCATGACAGAAGCTGGCTGTTGCCAAATTATGGTACTTAGAATCATTGGCACCTAGAATCACCTGAAAATGTATGTCTCATAATTGAAAGTAGTGAGTGCAACTTTGTTCATACAGCTGCACATCAACTGTACAGGGGACAAGAAAAATCTCATACATCATCAAGACTGCACTTGTCTTCTGTTACCATGCTTAACCTATCACTTATGTGGCCAACACAAAAAAGTCCAAAACTAGATAAATGTTACATTATTTAAGCTCATTCTAAGATCATAACACATGAATATTAATGAAATTCACGCATCTTGTATAAAATCATGGCCTTGTATTGTATTAACAAAAACCAGAATATAAAAGACAGTTAAATTGATAGGAACTTGGTATACAATTATCATGCCATATCCAGTGGTGTTGTGCCTGGTCACTGTACTTTTCTAGGGCTTTCAAGTGAGAAAAATGAAGGAGGCACTGGAGTGTACCCTTGTCAAGCTGGCAGATGACATCAAATTGGGGGTAACAGCTGATATGCTTGCGGGCAAGCCTGCTGACCAGAGTGACTTACACCTGCTGAAGGAATGAACCAAGAGAAACTTTTGAAATTCAACAAAGACAAATGCAAATTCCAGTATATCGGAAGGAGTGCAATGATCCTTTGCAACGATACAAGCTGGGGACTGATTGGCTGTAGAACAGGTCTGTAGAAAAGGATCTTATTAACAGACAGCAAGTTGAGTATGAGCAATTAGTGATCTAGTGGGGGGCAGGGGTGTGGGGGGGGAGGGTGGGAAGGCAAAAAAAAAAGCATGCCAGCAGTGTTCTAGGTTGTATTAACAGGAAAATAGCCAGCAAATTGAGGAAAGGATTATCCTCCTCTACTCAGCACTCATCATACCAGTCAATGTATTCTGCTATGTTTTGGTCTTTCCAGTACAAGACAGACATTGATAAACTGCAGCGATTTCACTTGGGGGACATGAAGATGTTTGGGAGCTGAAGCATTTGCCCTNATATAAAAGACAGTTAAATTGATAGGAACTTGGTATACAATTATCATGCCATATCCAGTGGTGTTGTGCCTGGTCACTGTACTTTTCTAGGGCTTTCAAGTGAGAAAAATGAAGGAGGCACTGGAGTGTACCCTTGTCAAGCTGGCAGATGACATCAAATTGGGGGTAACAGCTGATATGCTTGCGGGCAAGCCTGCTGACCAGAGTGACTTACACCTGCTGAAGGAATGAACCAAGAGAAACTTTTGAAATTCAACAAAGACAAATGCAAATTCCAGTATATCGGAAGGAGTGCAATGATCCTTTGCAACGATACAAGCTGGGGACTGATTGGCTGTAGAACAGGTCTGTAGAAAAGGATCTTATTAACAGACAGCAAGTTGAGTATGAGCAATTAGTGATCTAGTGGGGGGCAGGGGTGTGGGGGGGGAGGGTGGGAAGGCAAAAAAAAAAGCATGCCAGCAGTGTTCTAGGTTGTATTAACAGGAAAATAGCCAGCAAATTGAGGAAAGGATTATCCTCCTCTACTCAGCACTCATCATACCAGTCAATGTATTCTGCTATGTTTTGGTCTTTCCAGTACAAGACAGACATTGATAAACTGCAGCGATTTCACTTGGGGGACATGAAGATGTTTGGGAGCTGAAGCATTTGCCCTTGAGGAAAGGCTGAGGAAGCTGGGCTTGTCCAGTCTGGAGAAGAAACGGCTTTGGAGGAAGCTAATAGCAGCCTGCTGGTACCTTCCAGGTTATTGAGAAGACAGAATCAGGCTCCCCACAATGGCATATGATGGGAGGACAAGAAGCCATACATGTCAATTAAAACAAGAGAGGTTCCAACTATATAAAAGGAGAAACTGTTTCCCCATGAGGACAGTCAAGCTGCCCAAAGATGCTCTACAGGCTCTTTTTGTCCTTGGAGGTTTTCAGGACCCAACTAGATAAAGCCCTGAACTACCTGGTCAAACCTCAAGTCAGTCTTGCTTTGAGCAGGAGGTTGGACTACAGAACCCCTGAGGCTCCTTCCAACATGAACTACCTCATGATTAAACTCAGTTATCAAAAATGCTAACTCTTCTCCTTAGTTGTAATAGATGAAGCTAATAACTTGGGATTGTTCTGCCTTCCCAGTCAGATGAACATACCATAAATTGAAGGGGTGGGCTCCTCGCATACTTATACACATATATTTGAAAGTCCTTCCTTGAGAGAATTTTTTACCAGTAAATGTCAAACATTCACATATTGATAAATTTAACATAGATAACAGACTAATAAAATAATTAAAGTGTAGACAAAGTATTTTCTCTTTTTCACTCAAGGTCCCTTTCAGACAATTTATGTTAAATCTTGCTTTAATGATTTTAGGCACTGCTCTCCAAACTGACTATCCCATCACCTTCTAAGAGATTATTGTCTTTGAAAAAGACTTGGAAGAAGTAAATAAAAGTCACTGAATAAATCCATCTCAAATAAAAAGTCAAGCATCTTATCTTAAGTCTCTAATAACCATGGCTTTGACCAATGCTGTAGGCTGGTGTCTTGGAGCAGGCAAACTCTCATTTCCATTTTTGAACAGGGCAGTCTTTGGCAGAGAGGAGAGACAGGCATCTGGGGAAAACAGTTTAAACCATTACAACAGGATTCAACAGAGTACATCTGGTTGATCCCAGAGTGTCATCAACATAGAGAGAACAGTGTGTTCACAACTGAGACAGTGCTTAAAGCAGAAGGACAGCCATGGTTTCCATGGTTATCACATTTAAAGACAAACCTTCAGTATGCACAGGAATAGTTAAATAACACTTCACTAGTCACTAAGTATCTCCTACAGCTAATAATCACATGTAGCATAGGAAAAAAAAGCCAAACCAACCACAACAAAACTAGACTGACTTTGCTATACAGTCTAGTTAGCTAAGACATTGCTAGCCCAATCTCTGGCAAAACAATTCTAGTGACCCTTCAAAGTATGGTGCCTGCTTTCAAAGTACATACACATGATCTTTGTGGTACAAACATACGTATATATGGAAAGAGTTCTGTCCACTATTTTGACTTATCTAAAAGCCTGGATGTGTTTTAGATCAAGTCACTTATTAACAACAGAGTGAATTAAGGACAGGTCACAGTCTTAAAGTGCCCTTGTACCTGCAGATTGAAGTCTGACACTTAATCTCAACTGATAATATTTCGATAGTTTACGAGCATATCTCTGAGCGTGTGTGAATGCACATATGTGTGATTTTTAGAACAAGTACCCAAATCTCCCTGCATAGTTAGAAGTTAAAGATCTTGTGCTAGTCCAAATTCTGCCATTATTTTAAACTACAACTTAGTTTCCAGTTATACCTAAACCTTTTACTTGTGCAAAACCATTTCAAATAGTTTCAACAGCCTCCCGTGTCTGTCCTTCACAACACAGATCCAAAATGATGCCATAGTCATGAAGTAACCTGAGTGTTCAAAAAGCAATTTTAAAAACCAAAACAAAAACAGGAATATTTTCTGAGTTAGAGGGTATAACAGTGGGGCTATTTCAGTTTTATGTGCACTATCATTTGTGTAACCGATATTACTCATACAGTTGAAAAACTGCCAAAAAGAGGTAACAAATTTTCCCACTACAGGTAAGACCTTAATATCTATTTTTTATTTTCTCCATTAAACCATAGCACATTTCCTCACCAACAGAATTCCAAGGAGATCATCAGCAATTTCCAATATTTTCAGATGTTTTGTTACCATGAAGGAAAGGGTCCTAAGCTATATATTGATACTTACTATGCAGGAGTGCTCTGTCTTCTATGGCCTTCAAAATCTATTATCAAAAGGCTATTCTTGGGTCACCAAGTGCAGTTGTTTCTTGTTATCTAACATTATATAACCTTTGTCTTAAAATGAACAAGCTCACAGTAGTTGAGTTTTTTGCTACACCAGAAGACTGCCCCAGAGCATCTTTTCTTTCTTGAAAACTTTCAAATTCACAGTCTAAACTGATTTGTGACTTTTACCTTGGGCCAACACCATCCTTTTTCCTTTCCCACCTACCAGTAATTAGTCTCTTGATATATTCATAAGAAACATTCCAGCGTCCCTTAGATCTTCTTTGTCTAGCTTACATTTGACATGCTTTTACAGTTTCCTACAATAGCTCTTCATTTCCTCACCCAATATGCTTTGTTTGAACCTCACTGAATGAACAACTGTAGCATGAAGTCACTCCATGTTAGACACCAAAAGCAGCAGAACAGCTTTATAAATATTTTCTATCAGCGCTCACACTTCCATGGAAAACAAAGTCAATCAATTGCAATCACCTGAAAAAAAGCCAGGTTCTTGATTTCTGGTACCCAGTTTCCATGATGCAACTCAAGTACTGCTCTTGATTAGGAAGAATCAGCATAAAGCAGAGGGCAGCATTTGCACTACATTTCATGTTCTTGCACTTTCTTTTTCCCAAAAAACATTCTTTAAAATTTTCTATTGCAAAATGCCACTACAATGACTTCTGAGCCTTAGGAAACTTTTAATATTAATCTGGGCTATAAAAAACCAGTATGAACACCTTCAAAAGCAAAAATATTGCTAATGTAACAGACCATTTTCTTTCAAAGGCATTGACGAAAAATACACAAACTCCTTTTCCAGTCACTTTTCCTAGAGTGGGACTCTTTTTGCCTCATTCTAGCTGTATAAAGGTTTTTGGTCTAAAGTATTTAAGTAATCAGACTCCTCCTACAGTCAGTGCAGAGATAAACATCTTAACAGGGCAGTTCAGCAGGTGTATAAAACATGTGCCCTAGGCTTTCCCAATACTTAACGCAAAAAAGACAGGCACATTCAAAGGTCTACCACAGATGCGACTCATTTATTTTTCTTTCTTCCACCACCTTCTATGATGTATAGGAAACTGGACCAGATCATGATCTGAACAGCAGTGTACATCAGCAGTTGTTTGAAAATAGTAACCAGAGAAGCAGGAGTGTAACTCCAGCACAGTTCAGATCACCATTTGGCCCCCAGTGTTGAGTAACTCCCACACTTTCAAAATGAAACAGTTTGCAAACCACCGAAACTGCAAGCCAAAACTTGCTAGGTTGGCTCGTCATCAGAAGAGCTGTTGTGGGAAAGTGCTTAGGGAATACAAATCTGCCAATCTATCCTTTTACTTGTAGCAAATCACATCTCTGTCGGTGGCCCTAAAATTAATTTTGTTGCAGTAATGCAAATGAAAAGGATATTTTTGCATAAAGAACTGAATTCAACTAAAGAGCCTCAGTTTTTCTCAGGCTATATACTGAAAGATGCCTGTTTCTATTACAAATCCACAATTCTTGTAAAAGTTATTTTCTCCATTGATAAATCCTTTTATGGCAGGATAGCAAATAGTGCAGAAATTCTACACAGCATAGTTTGCATATATAATTTATTATAGTTGCACCAAGGGCTTTTGGACAATTCTTCCCTTATATCTTGGCAGCATACAGACTGTGCTCTGTTGCCTCAACATTTGAGTTTTGCAACACTCCACATCTACTTGTTGTGTACCCTAGAGTCAGCTTAAAATGAGTGAAGCTTTCATCAAAGTTGGCGTCAATTTCTGTTTTAAGTTATATTTTAGATAAAGCTTTACTTCCTTTTTTAAAATTTATATATATTATGTGCCTTGGGGGATTTTTTGTAAGCACTGATGCTAATGAATAATCTGTGTAATTGTAAAATATGTCTTCATTTTTGGCAAATTACTAAATCCCCCACCTCTTCTCCTCCATTAAAAGATGAACTGTTTAGCAATGAAACATTAGAGTATTTACCAACACAATTAAACTGTGTACAGCAATCTCAATTAGTATACTTTACAAACAGAAAATAGGTTTGACTCTTCTTTGACTGGCCAGCTAGAATTCATTTACATAATTGGCATCCACTAAAGGTAAAATTTAGAACACAGCAATAATCTACTGAAA
>VZZY01004717.1:40031-62829 GCA_013400335.1 Eurystomus gularis | reverse complement strand
GGTCGGGGGGGTGTTGGGGTGGCAGGACGGGGGTCACCGGCAGCAGCAGCCGGGAGAGCTCGGCGTGGGTGCCGGGCAGGGTGGGAAAGGCGGGTGTGGGACGGCGTGACCCCAGGGTGCACGGGGAGGAGGTGCCGGTGCTGGGACCCCTTGCTGAGGGTGAGGAGGAGGTGCTGGTGCCATCCCACGGGAGGAAAAATGTCACCCCCGAAAGGGTGGTCAAGGCCCAGGGCAGCGGTGGAGTCCCCATCCCTGGAGGGGTTTCCAAGCCGTGGAGATGTGGTGCTGAGGGCCAGGGGTTAGTGGTGCCCTGGCAGGGCTGGGGGAACGGGTGGACTCCATGACCTGAAAGGTCTCTTCCAACCAAAGCAATTCTGTAGGTGCTGTGGTTATCCAGCAGCTCTGAGCCGAGCTTGGGCCTCTTCCAAGCTGCTGCCAAAGCCTTGTCTTTCTCACGGGGTCAGCAAGCAGAGCCAAAGCCCAGGAGAGGCAGGAACATGCTGTTCAGGGCCCTGCGTTGGGGACGGGAATGGCAGAAGAATGTCTGGGAGCAGGACTGGTGAGGTGATGGGTGGCTCGGAGGAGCTGCTGGAGCCCTGGGATGCGAGGAAGCGGTGTGGCCTCTGGTGACACCATGCTGAGACCCAAGGGCTGACGTTTCCTCTCCCATGTCTTGCAGAATGATTTCTTGAGGCTCGGAGCATCACAGTTGGGCTCCAGCCTTGGTGGTGATGGTGAATGATGCGGGCTCAGGGGCTCGGTCCTCCCCAACCTCTCCTGATGCTCCATGGTAGGATGAGGCCAGAGGAAACGTTGAGTTGGGCTTTAGGCTGGAGGGACAAGTCCTGGGACCTGTTGGTGTGGAACCCCCATGTTCTCAGCCCTCTTCCGTCAGCTCCAGCACTGCTCACCCTGCTCCAGCCTTGTGTTTCAGCACAAGACACGAGCTCTTTGGTACCAACTGGGAGGGTAAAGGGCTGATCTACACCTGCTGCCCAGGCTGAGGTTGGGGTGGGCCTCCTGTGCTCCAGAAACCACTTTCCATAGCGTTTTCCACCAGCAGAACTGCAGTTCCTCATGGAGGAGGCAGCGAGAGCCTGCCCAAGGTCTGTGCAGCCAGCCCTGGAGCAGCGTTAAATAACCGAGTGGGCTCTTACAGCACAGCCCTTTACCCGAGGGGTTGGTTAACCCGGTGTAGGGCTTTTGGGGTGTGTTGTCTCCTCAGTGCAGCTGAAAACCTGTTGATGGGCAAGCAGGAAGGTTTCTCCAAGCTTATTCGTTGATGACCTTGGGTCAAGTGTGACCTGCAGCACTGGCTTGTGGTGACTGGGCACTTCGGCAGTGCAGAAGGCAGCTAGGGAGCCAAAACTACTTCCTGCTGAAGTAGAGGATGGCTTCTGAGATGGGGAGCCCAGGGGTCAGCTCTTAGCCCTGCAGCTGGTCAGGGTGTTTGGGTCCTTCCCGGAGCTCATGTGCTCATGAGGAGCCTGCCTTCTGCATCTAGGGTGGTGAAGCCGTTTTATAGCGTGGCTTCGTTGCCCACAAATGACTAAATGGGCCTCAAACAGGAGCAAGTTGCCTGTAATGACATAATGTTTTACTAATAGGCTTGTGGTTTATTCAGTCCTCACGCCTCAAGAGAGTGAGGAGTCCTCAGGACCTCCCAGCGCTGGTGGAGAGTTGGCAGTCGTGTCCTAGCAGGTTGGGAACGGAGAAGCACCAAGTCCCTGCCCGGGTCTTCCCTCTGGTCAGGGAGTTCAGTGGTCACTTATGCTCCAGTGTTGTGCAATTCCACCACACTAATTAGGCGGTATTTTAACGAAGGCTACTCCGAGGTGCAGCAACTCTTGTTGTTCAGGGACAGCTTTGCTATTTCCAGTGCCAGGAGTCTCCTGGATTATCTGAACGATGCTTTTGGCTCACATGGAACTCAGCTCCTGTGCTGGTAGGATGTGGGATGTGGGCGTGCTCGGTGGCAGCATCTCTGCTGCTGAGGAGCCTGCACGTTGATGGGATGGTCCCTGCTGGTCCTGCTCCTGGCTTCACACACAAGCTGGACTTGCTGGGAAGTGAATATTTGGCCTCAGCAGATGCTGCTTTGCTTGTCCTCTTCTCCCAGTTGTCCTGGTCCCTCAGTTTGTAGTGCAGTGACTCAGTTTTTCTGCTGTGGTCTTTGCTAGACTTAATCATAGCATCGTAGATTCATTTTGGTTGGAAGAGGCCTTCAAGACCATCAAGTCCAACCGTTCCCCCAGCACTGCCAGGGCACCACTAATCCCTGGCCCTCAGCAGCACATCTCCACGGCTTGGAAACCCCTCCAGGGATGGGGACTCCACCGCTGCCCTGCCCAGCCTGGGACAGCCCTTCACAGCCCTTTGGGGGAAGAAAATGCTGTTGGACACCCATTTGTGTTGGTTGGCTCGAAGACACGCACGCACAAACTTTCCTTGGCTCTGCTAAGAGCTGGAGGTTGTTGCCTCCCAACGTGTGGCCTCCATTCGTGTAAGATGGATCTGACATTCACCATGAGCTGCTGTTGGTTTTCTAACCATCTGCAAGAAGCAGAATTCCTGGTAGTTTGAAGTTGCTGCCCAAGCTTCCTATCACGCCACCGCTCACGGGGCAGCTTTTGCCTCCCGCCTGCAGTAGCAGTTAGGAAGGAAACCAGCCCCGTTATCTAAAATCAATCATTGCTGCTAAAATCAATAGTCTGCTTTGCGCTGAAGAAACTAAACATGGAGATACCACCATCTGGCTTCTCACCAGGGCCTGGCTGTTGGTATTTAAAGGTGGTATCGGTGAAACTGCTCTTTTTTGGAAGCAGTTTGTGCTGCAGCAGCAATCGGAGGGAGAGGGGATGGGGTCGGGCACTGGTTCTGCTGGTACTTGAGCTGCACCAGCATCCGCTGCAGGTCCTTGCTGGGTTGGTACCGGAGCCTTGTGTTGCCTGTACTGGTCACCTTTGGGGTTTTTAACTTATTTCTGTATTATTATAAGCACCAAGTATCACGTAGCCAGCCTGGGCGAGCCTTGCCCTGGGCTTTATGGGACAGTGCCTTGGGATGAGGGAAGGTAGCACTGTGGGAAGTGCCGGCTGCTCAGGCAGTAGCCGCAGCTGTTGCAGAACTGGTGGGTAACTGACCCTCAAAAGCCTGATTTGCTGGAGCTCGAGGGATTTCCCCATTTTGTGCGCGCGAATCCATGCAGAATTTGTCCACGGTGTCCCCCAAGGGCAGCGTCCGCCGTTCGTTTTCTCCAGCTCTGCAGGGCTGCCCTGATCTGATGCAGCAGGGAATCGCTTCTCTGTGGGTTTGGGCATCGTTTGGATGCTGAGGTCGGGAGGAGGAAGTATGGAAGCGTGGTTTGGTGGAGATGGGGCTGAGAACTGGAGGATTTGGTCCACGTGAGCCATTTCTTGCTCTCGCCCCGCTGCTGCTGCGAGCTTGCTAGAAATGAGGAGTCTCAGAAACCGACGGCTGTAAAATGTTGGCGTAAAATGTCGCTGTTTTGGTACCTGCCAAATGCCAGCAACGCTCCTTTCCGGCTGCCTCAGCGGGTGGGAACAGAGCT
Organism: Eurystomus gularis; assembly: GCA_013400335.1. Taxonomy (NCBI): domain Eukaryota; kingdom Metazoa; phylum Chordata; class Aves; order Coraciiformes; family Coraciidae; genus Eurystomus; species Eurystomus gularis. The sequence continues at coordinate 59,258 of VZZY01004717.1, read as the reverse complement.
GTTCCTACATTATCAGGTTAGCTGATATTAGTCCAAAAGTGTAATTTTGCGCGTGGCTGATAATTGGTGAATTCTCCTTTGGGGCGGGAGAAGATCCATCCCTCAGACAGGTGCGAGAGGCTGCAAATGAAAACACCCCCAAACATTTGAATGGGGTTTTGTATGTCGGGATGATGAGCGTTCTTGGGGTTTTTATTTGCCAGCTTATAGCATTAAGCATTTCTTCCTAGCTGGGTGACCCAGTGACGTGTCCGTTGGGTTTGCCTCCTGAGAAGATGAACCTCACCCATCTGCTCTGCTCTCCCAGGGCAATATGAGCCTGGAGCTCAGGTTTCTCCTCCCTGTGGGGTGGTTGAGTTGCATCTGCTGGATGAGGTCCATCCCAAAGGGCGACCGTCCTTGCTCGGAGCTGGTTTTATCCGCGGCTTTGTCTGGGTTTCAGGAGGCTGTGAGCAGAGCGGGGTCTGAAGCACAAGACGGGCATAAGGTTCAGGGTCAAGCGCTTGCTGGGAGGAGGTTGGAGAGTGAGGAGGACGCCTGAGGAGCAGTGTCAGCCCTGTGGCAGCCTCTTGCAGTGCAAGTGGGATGTTCTTCTGGGCAGTAGTAGAGCTGGGCTCGGAGCTGTAGATCTCGGCGGTGCAGTCACTTGCTTGGATACAACGGGACCAGTTTCTCGGGGCAGCGCAGCGGTGGTGTGCTGTTTCACTTGGGCTAACCTCCTCTGACCCAGGACGGACCCTCAGGGCTGCCCAGTGCTGGGATGGGCCTTGTACAACGTGCTGTGGGTGCTGGAAAGACCTTTGTCGGAGCTGTGCTTGTGCTCAGCTTTGTTCTTGTGCTCCCCTCTCGGGTGGGAGGGAGTTTCTGGCTCCAGGGATGCATTTCCCTACTCGCCTCACCCATGGATTCAAGTCCTGGCCATGCAATACTCGGTGCCTCGATTTACCAGCATTTTATCTGCCTAGTTCTGGATAAAGCCCTTCAGCGTTGCGGTGGGGAAGGCGCTGGATGGAGTGGTTTTGTGTGGAGAGAACACAGGGCTGGCCACAGCGTGGTTGCCAAGCTGCTGGTTTGGAAAGCGACCTTCACAGGAATTGCTGGTGTTCCTGGGTCCTCACCAGAGGTGCATTTTTAGCTGTTCCGTCCATCTCGGCGGCTCTGGGCTTAGCTCGCCTACCCTTCACCTGCGTTTTGAAACCCTCTGGGGAGCTGAGTCCCCCAAACAAGGACATTTGCTCACTCCGGGCACAAGCCCTAATTGTGCAGGGACCCAACCTGTTTGTCGAAGGCGTTTGGCAATGCCCGCCGCGGAGGAACGGCGTGCCGGCTGTTGGGAAACAGCTTTTGGCTCCGGTGACCGTATTTGCTTGGGGTTTTTCTTTCCAAAGACTTGATTAATTACCTAGTTAGAGATTTGCTTCGTAGCAGGACGCAGACCTAGCTTTACTGGTTGACTGCCCTACTTAGGCCGGAGAGTCGAATAAACACGTGGCATTGAGCTGTGAGGAATGGTGAAGGTTCTCCTGGTTTGAGAAGATCAAGTAGCCCTCCAGTATCTGAAGGGGGCCTGCAGGAAAGCTGGGGAGGGACTTCTTAGAGGGCTTGTAGTGACAGGACAAGGGATGAAGGCTTTAAACTGGAAGAGAGGAGATTTAGATTAGAAATTAGGAAGAAATTCTTCACTCTGAGGGTGCTGAGACACTGGCCCAGGTTGCCCAGGGAAGCTGTGGAGGCTCCATTCCTGGAGGCGTTCAAGGCCAGGCTGGATGGGGCCTTGAGCAACCTGGTCTAGTGGGAGGTGTCCCTGCCATGGCAGGGGGTTGGAACGAGATGATCTTTGAGGTCCGTTCCAACCCAAACCATTCTATGGTTCTGTGAAATGGTGTTTTCTTCTGGTGGGATGTGCTGAGTCTCCTCATCTCTAACAACACTTTTCTTATTTCCAATAGGAAACACAGACTGACGAGAACTCAAAGTGCCTTTTCCCCGGTTGTGTTCAGCCCCCTCTTCACAGGTAAGGATTTGGAAGGTTTCCAGCGTTGTTTCATTTTGCTGTGAAAAGAGCCGTGTGTGCTTATAGGTAGACACTGAACGTTGCTTCCACGTGCAGACCAGGACCTCTGAAGAGTCCCTCCATCTTCCTTGGCCTCAAACCCCGAACAAGAGGAGCTGTAAAGAACGTGGCTGTTGCACGTCAGCGTTTTGCGGTTCCTCCTGTTGAAAGGCAGGTCTGGGTTGTGCTCAGGGAGGCGAAGGTCATTCCTCCACGCAGGGTCGCTGGCGTCCAAGTCGGCTGGAAAATCCCCTATTGAAAAGTGCCGTTGGGTTCTCCACTGCTGTGGTTTGAGGGGGGCTAAGACCAAGCCCTGCTCCCCACCTGGACCACAGCAGCTCTGCTGCATGACAGCGATGGGAACTGAAACCTCTTTTGTGGAGCACCACCACCTTCTGCACGTTTCCTCCTCCCTCTCCCCACATCCTGCTGGCTTCCGACCTTCCCTTTTCTGCTGCGAGGGGAAGTTGGCTGGTTTATAAATGGTGCGAGGGGGAAGTTCTGCTCCACAGTGACTCGAGACTGTAGTACTGAAAAGCTCCTGGTCATGGTCATGTGCCTTTTGTGTGGGCTCATAGTCAAAAAAGCACAAGCCCCAGGGCTTGGGGCTTCCTTGGGAGAATCTGGTCACGGGACTTGCGTGAGTAGGAATCTAAGGTCACAAGTGAGTATTTATCAGCTCTGTGGGGCATTGTGTGGCTTGTTAGAAAGGTCAGATTCAAAATAAATCCATGTTGAGGGTCTTACTGCAGAGTAAAGGAACCAAAACGTGGTTGTGTGGTGACAGCTGCCCTAGGAAAAGCTGGTGGGTAGAGCTGGAAGTCCCCTCTTGCTGCTGGGCTGGGTGTTGGATGGCTGGAGAGCTTGGCCCAGGAGCTGCCAGGTGGTTTGTGTCCCTGCGCAGGGCGAAGCCGTCTTTGGAGAGCAGTGGAGAAGCCTTACTGAGAACCGGTTACGTTTCAGAGATGTGACCTTCAAGGCAGAGTGTTCATTTGGCTTGTGTGAAACTCATAACTGGAAGCTTCTGACCTGCTCCTGTGGTTTCTCATTCAGCTCGTGCAGATGTGGAGTCACCTGGGGGTGACTCAGCTGTGGTGGAGCTTGTTCTGTCCTCCAGTCCCACATCCCTTCAGCCTGATGGCGGGGTGGCACGTGGAGGACCTGCTCCTCGGCTTCCTCGGAGGGTCGTGTGCGTTTATTTAGGAAGTCGAGGCTGGTGAAAGCAAAAGCTGCTTCTGGTCTTTGTCAGCCCTTGCTGGGGCAAGTTGTGAGTATAACAACTGTAAGTCTGTGTGCTGGCGGCAGGGGTGTGCGGATGGGTGGGCAGAGCTGCTGCTCCTCAGAGGAAACTGCGGAGGAGAGCCTGGAGTTGACAAGTTTTTGCTTTAGATTTGGGAAGTTATGTACTGATGGTAATAGTTTTAAATTGAGAGTAAATTTCGAGATGAGGAGGAAATTCTTCACTCTGAGGGTGGTGAGAGCCTGGCGCAGGTTGCCCAGAGAGGTGGTGGCTGCCCCATCCCTGGCACCATTGCAGGTGAGGTTGGCCGGGGCTCTGAGCAACCTGCTCTAGTTGCAGATGTCCCTGCTGGGGGATTGGACTAGATGACCTCCAAAGGTTCCTTCCAACCCAAACCATGATTCTATGATTATTGGTTTATCCTGTTAACCACTTAGGCCAGTCGGTGGAACAGTGGCGATGCCCTCGTAGGAGTTCTTCCCTTGCAGAAGACCCTGGAAGTGCCCTCAAAGTGAATATCTGGATTTTAATTGCTTTGCTTTGTTGTTGACTTCTCCACTCTCACACCAGTGAGGTCTCGGTTTATTTAACAGCTGCCGTTTAGGGAATTTTTCGGAGCCTGGGACCACCAAAATGGGACGGCTCCCGCTGCGCCGGGCGGGATTTGGAAGCGGAGTTACTTGCTCTGGTGGTTGTTTTTGTTTGTTCGAGGTGAGCGCAGCCCAGCCGCTGTATTTTCAGGGTGTGGGAATGAAAGGGTGGCTGTGTGCATGCGTGTGCTCACACCCTTAAATCCCACAGGGAGACGGCACCTCGGATAATAACCAGCCCTAAATCCTCCTCTTACCATCGCTTATTAATAGACAGGGCTTTTAAAGGCAGAAGGAAGCTGAGTCAATGTTGTGCGGTGTAAATACCTTGTCGGGTGCTGACCCGGGGGTGGGTGATGCCGTGTGCGGTATCTGGAGCAGAAGAGAGGTCCCAGCCCACGGGAACTGCGATCTAAGGCAGCCACGTTGCCTTGTCCTTGACACCGTGGTGCAGAAGTTCTGGGCGATTCGGTGTCGGTGCTGGTGGTTCACCAGAGCCTGGTGAGGCTGATTCGGGGGGAAATAAACATGCCTTTGGTGGTACCACTTTGGGTCTCTCTCTGGGATTTTGGTGTTTTCCTTTTCACTCGGAATCAGCCCAGTCCCGAGGCTCAGGCTTTGACCTTGATTTGATGCCTTCATTCCTCTCCCGTGACTTTAGACTGATTTTAAGCTTTTCTGGTTTAAAGTTAGACGTTGTAGTTTGTGTCGTTATTTTCCCCAATCCAAAGCCTTCAGGCTTCAGTGAGTTCCAGTTATTTAGTGTAAAAGCCTGTCCAGCTCCCTCTATTAATTTTAAGCGCTGGTCCCTTCATGGCCTTTGGGGTGTTTGATCATCTCAGGTATTTTGGGCACGCTCAGACTGGTGTTGACGGGGGTGGTGTCCAAGTCCTGTGCCAGCAGGTGCCTGCAGACCTGTGAAACCATTTCCCAGGCCCTGTACAAGGTGCCGACACTGTGAACCATGGATGAGCTCTGCTCCATATGTGAACTTGGTGCTGGAAAGGTCTCACAGCACCTTCCTCATCACATCCTCCCAGTACTGGACCCGGACGGGGTTCAGGGACACGTACTGGTGTCATTCCCTCCTGCCTGTCAGGCTGTGGTAACAGAGGTGATTTGAAAACAGCTTAATGAGATGGTCTTCCAAACCCTGCAGAGGTTACTGCCCCTTCCCCTCTCCTCCTCCTCCCCAGCTCGGGCTCTGTGTGCCTGGAGAAGGGCCAACACTAATGGTCTTGTTCCACCAACCTCCAGGTGAAACAGTGTCACTGGTGGACGTGGACATCTCCCAGCGAGGACTGACCTCCCCTCACCCTCCGACTCCACCACCTCCACCACGAAGAAGCCTCAGCCTGCTAGGTACAGTCCCGGAGAGCATCCTTTGCTGTGCATCCCTATGGGAGTGTAGGACCTGCCCATCTGCCATGGCAGGGATGGCCAAGGAGCATCCCGAGGGTCCCTGGCAGCAGGCTCGCTGCCTGCTCATCCGACCCTGCTCCGAGCCTGCTCACCCTTCCCTGGCAGAGGATTTTCTGCTGTCCATTGAAAGCTTCAGTGTTAGATCAGCCAGGAGGGGAGGGCGGTGATGGAGTGATGTGAAGTGGGAGGCCCCATGTTGGTTTGGTGGCATCTCTGCGGCTTTTGGAACCTTTCCCCCCCTCTACCCACCGCCTAGTGAGGCTGGTGCCTTTCTGTGCTCTCTAGTCAGAGGCTGCTCTGCTCCTCTGGAGGAGGTTCCTCTGAGGTTCCTCTGACACATCCAGCATAGGATGGGTCAAGTGAGCAGCACCTTAAACTGCGCATCCCATAAATCTCCTGTAAGCACCCGTGTCGTGCCGCACACTGCATGCGAGGAGCTGGTTGGGCTGGCAGACGGACTCCTTCGCTCCTGGAGCACGTGTGAACGTGCGTGTGTGTGTGCGAGGCTCCGGGCAGCCGCCTGCGCTTGGAGCCCAGGGGAGCTGCTGCTGGTGGGAAGCTCCATCTTGGCTTCTCCAGGCCGTGTTGTCAGGCGCAGAGCTCGCTCGCTTTCCCCGTTGGCTGAATCTCTCTTGCCTCTGTTCTCTCCTAGATGATATCAGTGGGACGCTGCCTACATCTGTGCTAGTGGGTCCGATGGGCTCCTCCCTGCAGTCTTTCCCTCTGCCTCCGCCTCCTCCTCCCCACGCCCCAGGTCAGCTTAGCTTTGGCAGCCAGGCTCGGGCTCTCCCCTAACGAAGCTAGACTTTGGGGGGGTTTCTTGATAAACTTTAAGGCTGCTCTTTGGGTTTTAACAGCACCGGTGTTGCTGGCTTGGGGACGGGTGGCCCTGCGCTGCTGGTGTGTCAGGGCTCTGGTTTCCCCGTGGTGTGGCTCTTGTTGCCCGTGGAGGTTTTGTGAAGCTCGTGATTGCGCCAACTTTACCCTCAGTTCAGCGTCTCCTGTTTTCTTGGGTTCAGCAGCAGCCCGGCCCACCCCGATAATAGAGTCACAGAATCGCCTAGATTGGAGAAGACCTTTAAGATCGAGTCCAGTCTTTAACCTAACACTGACAAGTCCTCGACTAAACCATATCCCTAAGCACAACATCTCTACATCTTCTAAATACCTCCAGGGATGGGGACTCCGCTGCCCTGGGCAACCCCTTCCGATGCCTGACAACCCTTTCAGTAAAGAAATTCTTCCTAGTATCCGAACTTCCCTTGGTGCAACTTGTGGATGTTTCCTCTTGTCCTATCACTTGTTACTTGCCTGAACAGACTGACCCCCACCTCTTTACAACCTCCTTTGAGGGAGTTGTGGAGAGCCAGAAGGTCTCCCCTGAGCCTTCTTTTCTCCAGGCTCAACACCCCCAGCTCCCTCAGCTGCTCCTCACCACACTCCTGCTCTAGACCCTTCCCCAGCTTTGTTGCCCTTATAACATGTTGAGGAGTGTCAGCAGTGTTGGAGAAGAGCCTGGTTCAGAGCAGGAGCCCCAGCTTTGACGGCCAGCCTGGGGTACAGTTCAACTGAGCAGCACACGAGGATGATTCCCATGCATTTACCCTTTTGCTTGTGGTTTCCTTCAGGACCCAGAGGGCTTTCCCTGCCCCTTTTTCAGGATGGGTGTTCATTCCTTGCCATCCTTGCTGCCTGGCACTCCCTTTGCCTTCCCTGAGTAGCACAAGAGAACATCAGGTGAAGGCACAGAGTTAGTCACCGTGGAAGAGCCAGGCAGCGCCTCCGCTGTGTCCTTCACAAGGACATTGTCCTTCCCTCGGTCAGCCCAGTTCCTCCTCCATGCTGCAGCTCTGCCCCTCCTGGAGCCGTGCGTGGGGGACGGGGCGACTCCTCCTTGGGGGTGAGCTCCCCACGGGTGACCCCAGCCTGTCTCCTCCCACAGACGCCTTCCCGCGGATCGTCCCGCTGAGGCCGATGGAAGCGGTGCCCGGGCAGCCCGCCCCGCACCTGCAGTGCCCGCTCTACCGCCCGGACTCCAGCAGCTTCGCAGCCAGCTTGCGAGAGCTCGAGAAGGTAAAGGGGGCTGCCTGGTGGCAGCGGCCAGAAGACTGGGGGTCTAGGCTTTGCTTCCGGGGGACTCATCACCCCTTTCTTCAGGCTTGGAGCGTAAGATTAGGATAGGGCTGAAAAAAAAAAACCTCCTGCCTTTCTCCCAGTGAGGTTTTTGAGTCTAGAAAAGCGTTTTGTTGGGCGCAGCGGGGGTGTTGTAGTCTCCTTGGTTCTTCCACCACTTCTCTGGGCGATAGGGGGTGTGATGGTGCGCGCTCATCCAGGAGCAGCAAGCCCCGACCATCAGTACTCCTGGGGAGACACAAGCAGGCACTTCCATTTTGGCATTTAGAGGGAATTAACGGCAAGAGGGAGTCATTTTGTGTTCGGTTGCTGATAAAAATCTCCCTCGCTAGTGTCTGCTGACGTTCTGGCTGTCTCTTTTCCTAGTGCGGGTGGTACTGGGGACCGATGAACTGGGAGGACGCAGAGATGAAGCTGAAGGGGAAGCCGGATGGGTCCTTTCTGGTCCGAGACAGTTCTGACCCCCGTTACATCCTGAGCCTCAGCTTTCGGTCGCAGGGCATCACCCACCACACCAGGATGGAGCACTACAGAGGTGAGAGCTGCAGGAGGTTCTGGGGGTGCTGCTGACAGTGGAGCCTGTGCCTGAGGACCTGTCTGCTCCCAAAACAGTCCTTTGGGCACAGAGCTGGCAGCTCTGGGGGGAGCAGCAGCCAAGTGTCCTCACTCTTGCGTTGAGGTTCTGCAGGAGGCTTTAGAAGCTGCGTTTGTCTTTGCCTCTTGTGCCTTGAGCAGCAACTCTACTTTTATAACACTGAAAAATTGGGGAATGTGGGAGTTCCTGTGCCTGTCCTCAGGCCTTGCTTTGGAAGACAGGACTTGAACAAAATGATGGCAAGGCCTTTGGGATCCCGCGTCGCTGAGATCTGATGTACAGCAAGAGTTGCTGTTCGTAGCTGTCAGCGCTTCCCAAAATGGAGCGTGTTTCCCTGGGAACTGAGAAGCGATCCCTTGATGTCTTGATAAGGGCCACAAAAATGCTCCAAGAGCTGGAAGCCCTCTGCTGGGAGGCCAGGCTGGGAGAGCTGGGCTTGTTCAGCCTGGAGAAGAGAAGGCTTCAGGGAGACCTTGTTGTGGCCTTTCAGTGCTTAAAGGGGTCTACAGGGAAGATGGGGACAGACTTTTGAGCAGGGTCTGTTGTGACAGGACAAAGGAGGATGGTTTTAATCTGAAAGAGGGAGATTTAGACTAGAGAGAAGGAAGAAATTGTTGGTGCTGAGGGTGGTGAGAGCCTGGTGCAGGTTGCCCAGAGAGGTGGTGGCTGCCCCATCCCTGGCACCATTGCAGCTGAGGTTGGCCGGGGCTCTGAGCAACCTGCTCTAGTTGCAGATGTCCCTGCTCCCTGCAGGGGGGTTGGATGAGATGAGATTGAAAGGTCCCTTCCCACCCAAACCAGTCTGTGATTCTATGATGTCATGGCTCATTGCCTCACCTTGTTCTCCCCACCCCGTCTGAGGGATGCTCAGTGGTGGTACCACCTGCAGTTGGGCCTGGGCTGAGTCTTCAGCTCTGCCATGGTTTGTTTTTATTCCGAGAACTCCTGGCAGACTGTTCATGCTCTTTCTTCCTGCTGCGCTCGCCCTCCTGCACGAGCTGCTTCTCACCTCGCCCACATGCTTTGTCTGCTCGTCTTCCCATGTGGTTTTCTGCACTGAACCCTCGTGCAGGCAGCTCTCCTCAGACCTGGGAAGATGCCCACGAGGCTCAATGCAGGGGGGAAGCTGCCCTGTAACCAGTGGGCAAACCTCTAACAAGCTTTAATAACAGCTCCCTATAGAGCCTTGTCATTAATGTGCCTGCAAATAATGGGTTCAGAGGCTCCCCAGCCAACCTGCTGCAGAAAATGGTGGTTTGCCACCTTTCAGAGCAAAGCTCATCGTTCTCCTTGGCTGCCCTTGCCCCAGGGATGCCGCTGTTGTCGTCTTTACCTCTGCTAGAGAAACCTGGCAGCGCTTCTGCTCACGAGCCCTTCTGATGGGAAGATGCCCCAGCATTAGTTCTACACCATGTAGAGCCAGTTCTCCTGTCCCCAGCCGTGTCATACGAAGGAAGGATTCTCATCACCTTGTCCTGATAGAAATGTCCGTGAGCTCTGGCAGCTGGAGGAGGTGTGAGGCTGCCTGTGCAATGGACACTTTCTGATGGTGGAGCTTTGGAGCAAACTTCTCTTGCTGCTGGAGCTCATCCACCTGCTCTTGGAGAACATCAGACTCGTGACTAAGTGTCTCCTCCTGCCACCAGTGCTCCTATAACATGAAACCTTTTCTGTTCTTTCGGAAGGAACCTTCAGCCTGTGGTGCCATCCCAAGTTTGAAGACCGCTGCCAGTCTGTGGTGGAGTTCATAAAGAGAGCCATCATGCACTCCAAAAACGGGAAGTTTCTCTACTTCCTCCGATCCAGGGTTCCAGGTGAGTCTCCCTCTGAGTCCAGGGGATGTTTTGCTCTGCGATTAGCTCCTGGTCTGTCCCAGAGAGCCTCTTTAATGTGGCTGTGTTCTGCTGTGCCCTGGCCTGCGTCCTTGCCAGGGACTGCTCAGAAGGATCCTGAGGAGCAGATCTCTCACCCAAGTGACTGCGCCATGTACTCGTGGTGGTAAAGAGACTTCCCAAACCCTTCCTCCTAGGAGTATGGAAATGTGATACCAACTCACACTGTGGCAAATGGAGCTGGAGACTGGAAAGCTACTCAACAAGCAATTATTTGGCTACTAAAACTCCGCTTTCTTCCCTCCCCCGGTCTCAGTACTTCTCCGTTCTTTGTAGTTTCCCAGTTCTCCCTTCGCTGAGACCCACCTGGGGCTGTCAGGGGGAGCGACATCGAGCTGGGCGTGTGGGAACGTTTCCAAGAGCGAGCTCAAAGTGAGCCTCAAGCGACAGATACTGTAGATACAGAGTCCCTGGGGGTACCGTGGTGCCAGAGCCCATCAACAGGCAGGTGCTTGCAAGCAGGGAGGGAGCGTCGGCGAAGCTTTGTTGAGGCGTGTTTGATGTCATGCTGTTGGGATTGCAGAGCTCTTGTTTCCCCCATCCATCAAACTCCGGTTCCCAACATGGGCTCACATCTCCCTCCTGCTAAATCTGGGCAGGCAACTGGACCAGTATCTTCTGTATCTGTGTTTTTTTTTTCCCTGCTTTTCACTCATCTGGCCTGGTTCACTGGTAAGTGAGCCAGCAAATCCAGTGTGAAAGGAATTAGGCAAATATGCCGCTTATGTGTGAGAGAGCATCAGTGCGGGTCGGAATGTGGCAGGTGGGTGAACAGGGATGCTTTGAACAAAACCGAGCAGGAATGGGAAGGTTGCTGTGGTGAGATGGTGGCAGTGAAGCAGAGAGGGGCAGGAGTGAGAGGAGTCTGAGGGGTGCATGAGGAGGAGTGACCAGTAGGTCAAGGGAGGTTCTCTTCCTCCCCTACTCTGCCCTAGTGAGGCCACCTCGGGAGTATTGGGTCCAGTGCTGGGCTCCCCAGTTCCAGAGAGACAAGGAACCGCTGGAGAGGCTGTGAAGATGCTGAGGGGCCTGGAGCATCTCTGTGCCCAGGAAAGGCTGAGAGCCCTGGGGCTGCTGAGCTGCACAAGAGAAGCCTCAGAGGGGATCTGATCAACGCTGAGCAAGAGCTCAAGGGCCCATGGGGGGCAAGAGGATGGGGCCAGACTCTTGTCAGTGGTGCCAGTGACAGGACAAGGGGCAACGGGCACCAACTGGAACCCAGGAGGTTCCATGGGAGCAGGAGGAGAAACTTGTTTGGTGTGAGGGTGTGGGAGCCTGGCCCAGGCTGCCCAGAGAGGTTGTGGAGTCTCCTTCTCTGCAGAGATTCCAAAGGTGCCTGGACACGATCCTGGGCCCCCTGCTCTGGGTGAGCTGCTGGAGCAGGGGGTTGGATGAGATGATCTCCAGAGGTCCCTTCCAACCCCACCATGCTGGGGTTCTGTGAGTGCTGCTGTAAATCGGCAAGTGAAATTACAGTAAATTTGCTCCCTATCTGTAACACCATCATGCCTGGTGGTGCCAGTGAGCTCTGTGGCACGGAGAGGATTGATGGAGAACATTCAGCCCAAAATTTCTGGTCTAGGAGAGGCTGGAGGGCAGGGAGGATGGGATGTTCCCCGCTCAGGGCTCCTGCAGTGCTGGGCTCACAGAGCTGTTCAGTGTTGCCCTCTGCTGCAGACACCGCCAACAACTGGCAAGCTGGTTTATAACGTGTCTGTGCTTTGGGGAGGGCTGTTAAAGCTGGTTTTGCAAGGTACCCTACCTTCAAAAAATCCTCTCAACTTAAAGATACTTTACGTTCCTAATCCTGAGATCTGTACCCCTCAAGAACAGGGCTTTGAGGGCTTAGGACTCCAGGAAAATACCTCAAAAAGGACTTGCTGTAGAAAAATACCCTCAAAAAATAAAATATCCACCTCAAAAAATAAAATATCCACCCCAAAACAGCACTGTGCCCCTGCTGAGGAGTCCCTGGCTGCCTGGTCCCCACCACGAGCCACCAGCCAGGCTCCAGGTCCTGCACTTCTCCATCCGGGCGCAGCGTTGGACCTGGACGCTGCTCAGAGCTGCTGCGCCTCGATCCATGAAAAACCAAAGTCTCGCAGCACTGCCTGATCCTTAGCAGGAGAACATTTTGGATCTGCGTGTCCCCAGTGTGCTCATTAGTGCTCTTCTCCTGCGGAAACGGGAGGTGCTGCTGCGCGGAGGGGGCTCGTTCCAGCCCGCGTCTGGCTCCTGGCAGCCAGAGTGGCCAGCGCGGAGCTCGCACTGGTCCCCGGAGCTGCTGGCTGAGCTCCCAGAGGATAATTCCTTTTTGGTAGGAGAATAAGGAAGGAGGGAGTGGGGGAAGAATCCAGCTTTCAATTGATTGCTGTTCTTTGCTTTCTCAAAAGCTGGCTCGCAGCTTCCTGAGCTGCCTGGAGCAGTTTTGGGCCCATCTTAGTGTGAAGAGCTTTCCCTTTCCTCCTTTCACTCCGTTGCCCTCAGAGACAAGCCAGCAGGAGGGGGTTAGAGTGTAACTAGCTTTGAATCCTTCTGTAAAGACAGAGAAAAACCTCGTGCTGTGAATGCACCTGGCTCCCAAAGACCCTTCCTGGCGCTCCTGCTGACCTCTGGGCTCTGGGGGCTCGGTTGTTGCTGGTAACTCTGGGGGAGGAGGAGGTTGTGGGGCGAGGGGACGGTGGGATGCAGCTCGTTTGAGCCCGACGAGGTTGCTGGCTGCGTGGGGAGCTGGCTCCAGCGAAGCTGCTGCCGCCTCTGCCTTTGTGCCCAGCCTCGTGACCCCAAGAATGAGCAATTCTGGCGCAGCTTGAGCTGACCAAATCCCCCGGCTTTTTAACGCCTCGCTAGAACTACCCAAAGGGTTGTGCAGAGCGAAGCCTACGTGCCGCTCATGCTGCCTGCCTTCTCCTTTGTCTTTCTCCTGCATCCTTTCAACAACCTGTTGCTTCTCAGTATAAAGTGATGCTTCGTTGACTAGTCCCGGAGAGGGGGATTAGGAGCTCACAGTGTCCCAGGATCTGCTTTTCCACAGCCAGCCCATGACATCAGGACTGTTGTTGTGTTGTGAGGAAGGCTGGAGATGTTCTGTAGCCAAAGGAGCATCACCCCTGGAAGGTTTGGCTCCCTGGTGACTCCAAAGCCATGGGCTGGCTCCTGGGGAGATCTGCTGTAGGACACAGCCCTGCCCAGAGCTGCAGTTCCCCAGAGGCAGCCTTTTCTTTCTGAAACAGCAACTTTTCCTTTATATTGGCTCCAATATGACACTTTTTTTTTTTTCTTTTTGTCCCCAAAGGTCTCCCTCCAACACCTGTCCAGCTCCTGTATCCAGTCTCCAGGTTCAGCAACGTCAAATCCCTCCAGCACCTTTGCCGCTTTCGGATCAGGCAGCTGGTCCGGATAGACCACATCCCCGAGCTCCCGCTGCCCAAGTGAGTCTCAGGGACGGGCCTGGGGACAATCTCTCTGGTTTCCTCCATGACCCTTGTTGCGGCAGCCAGCAAGGAGGCATCTGCATCTGCAGCAAGGGCTCTGGGAGGGAGTTGTTGACTTCTTCAGCCTTGGAACAGCAAGAGAAGTGTCCTGTGGTGTGTAAGGATGACACAGGAATGGTGACCAGCTCAGGAGTGAGGTGTTACCTGCAAGTGCCACAGCCTTGGGGTGTTCCTGCTGGAGGTGACAGTGCTGGGGGAGAGGTTCTGGTTCTTTTAGGAAGAAGTTCTTTACTGAAGGAGTGGTCAGGCGTCAGAACAGGCTGCCCAGGGCATCCATCTCCACCTCCATCCCTGGAGGTGTTCAAAAAAAAAAGTAGATGTGGTGCTGTGGGACATGGTCTAGGGGTCAGGGAGATGTTGGCATGAAGGTTGGACTTGTTGATCCTAGAGGTCTTTTCCAACCTCAGTGATTCTGTGATTCTGTTTGTGGAGGCTGGTGTGGTTGTGGTTCAGGGTTCAAGCTTCTGCCCGTTCCTCCCTCAGGCCCCTGATCTCCTACATCTGCAAGTTCTACTACTACGACCCGCAGGAGGAGGTATATCTGTCGCTGAAGGAAGCTCAGCTCATCTCCAAACAGAAGCAGGAGACCGAATCCTCCACGTAGCGAGGCTGCCTCACCCATCTTGCTGCTGTCACTGGTGGTACGTGCGTGCTGCTGGTCCGTGCCCATCCCCTGGGTCAAACATACATCCCTCCGCTCGCAAAAAAAACCCCAAAGCCCTTCTGAAGAAGTCGTGGCTGCTCGCTCCACGGTCTTTTACCATTGCCCAGCTTTCCCTGGGGAGGGGAACAAGGCTTCTGCTGCTTTCTTGTGCATATTTGTGCCCACACAAGCCCGTGCTCGCTCTTGTGCCAAACCCGCTGCAGTCGGGGGCCGATCCTGCCGCGGCGAGCGGGCTGTTCCATCCCTCTCCCCTCTCTCTTCCCCACTAGGAATTTGGTTGTTGCCATCCTGTAGCCCGAGTCAGGCTGTGGTGGGAAGGAGGCCCGCGATGGTGAGACCTGCTTCTGCGGTGCCGCTTCTGCTCTCAAGCTCTCTTGTTACGGAGAAGAGGGTTCAAGGCTCCTAAGAAGCACAGCGGAACGGGATCGGGAGCCTCGGCTCCTGGCCGAGGGGTCTCGGAGGCAGCTGAGCCCAGCTCGTGGACTCCCCGCGGAACAAAGAATGTCATGGCACTATTTACAATTTTTGGAAAGTTTTATTTTTGATGTCGTCGTCGTCTTGTTTTTTTTTTTTCCCTTTGTTGTTATTTTCAGCATGAGAAATACTGTCTTATGATCCGCTGAATTTTATATCCTCCCTTGGAAACTTCAAGGTGGGGAGAGATAAAGAGACAAGGGGACTCTCAAGGAAGATCATCTGCTCCAGGCATTATGGCAAGACCTCTTTGGTCCTCGCCAAGAGAGGACACAGCCGGAGAGCTGCTTGGAGGCTGACGGAGCCAGGATGACGTGCGGCTGCGTGGAATAACCTCTGGAGAGCACGGAGCAGCTGCACAGCTCCCCTGCTTGCCGGGGTTTGGGACAAGAGGCCAAACTTAGGCTTGGCAGCTGAGCTTTGCAACCGGCTTTGCAGGGTGGTCCTCATGTGGTTTTAAGTTGGGCCCAAGGAAGGAAGAGAAGAGCGTTGGAGCCATTTGGATGTCGGGGAGCCTCCTGCTAAAGGAAGGGGTTGCTGCTGCACTGGGGAGCAAGGGCTGCTCCAAGGAGAAGGCATCGTTCCCTTAGAAACACTGGAAGATTTCGCTGAACGGTGCGATGGGTGGAAGGAAGGTGGCAAAGCTGTTGCTGGAACTGTTGGTCCCTGGACCAAAGGCATGTGCTGCAGCGATCCCGGCCTTGCGGAGCTGTGGGATGTGCACTTTTAGCCTTTGGCTGTCTCCAGAAGCTGTGAACGAAGGGGGCTTCTGCTGAGCTGTGGAGGAGCTTGACCAGGAGTTGCTGGGGCATTAAAAGGCATCTCTGGGGTGGCTTGGAGCAAGAAGCAGACACCTGAGAGTTCTCTAGGAACAATGTTTGATCTCTGTGAGCTTGCTGCTTCCTCCTCTCCCTGGGATGTCCTGGAACCACAGCAGTTCAGAAACAGGAAAGCCAAGAGAGGTGGAAGCTCTGGCTGTGTTTCTGAGCTGGGCACTGGCTGAAATACCCCCTTGCCCCTTCAAATCCTGGTCTGCTCCTTCATCTACTGCAAAGAGTTTGTATTTCATGGTGAAGCGTGAAGATGGTGAGGATTCTGGAGAAGCGTCTTTCCTCCTGCATTTAAACAAGTGTTCCTGTGCTCTCAACCCGAGTGAAGGAAACGCTCCATCCTGCACCAGCGTGGTCTGAAACGGGATGTTGTGTGACCTGTCTCCTGATCCAAGGCTGGTGCCCACTGGGCTGTCTGCAGTCACTCGGGAGTTGCCGGGACCTTGGTCTTGCCCCACAGAATGATCTCTGTCCCTGCGTGGATCTTAAAGCAGCCTGGAGAAATCCTGATTGTCTCTGCCAAGTGCTGCTCTGAAGGGTGCTAACAAATCCTGCCCTCCCTTTCCTCACCGTCCCCTCTGGCCACTGTTTTGGTCTTGGAGAAAAAGTATGTTTTTGAAAAGGATTTGGCTTCCAGGCAAAACTAAGAACTTGAGCTTCAAATTCTGTAGAAATACCTCATCGGACACTCCTCACTACCTACCTACAACTCGGAGTTGTCGGGGCGGTGGGTATCAAGAAGAGGGAGGAGCTGCCCCGAGACCTGCTGAACAACATATCCTGACCCTTGGTGAAACCAGAGCTGATTAATCTACAGCTCCCACGTCCCCTGCGCTCGGGGACCAGCGTTATCCCTCCACAGCTGCCACCGCGTCCCCTCCCCTCGGCCGTAGAGCTGCAGCTCTCGCCAAGGTATCAGCAGAGCCTGCAAATAAATGCAGCTGCTTCGGCCAACACGCACAGCGCCTCGGGCGAACGCCGGGGCGGAAAAAATACAGGTGAAACTCAACTTTTGTGACTGTCCACGCGCCTGGCCCTGCTGCATCCATGTGCTGAAGATCTGAATCTTCCAACTTATCCGTATGCTGGAAAGAAAAACCTTCCTGAGAGCCAAGGCTGGTCTGATGCCTGAGGTGTCCAGCTCCGTGCCAGCCAAGGACGGTGTGTCCGGTGCATGTGTCTCCTGTCAAGCTTCTCTCCAAAAAGAGACCCCGGAGGCAAGGATACGGTGGTGTGGGCTGGTGATGGGATGCGGGAAATGCCGAGCTGTGAGTCTGCCCTTGCCGAAGCTGGGGAGAAGCCAGTCTTCTCCCTGGTGTGATGGTAGTGGTGGCACTTTCAGTCCTTCCTTCCCTGTTCTGGGGTGGAGGGGCCCAGCCTGAGTTTGGGAAGGGAAAGCAACCAGCCTGGAGAGCAGACCAGGGCTTGCCTGGGGTGAAAACACACAAACCTCCTCCGTGGTGGGTCAGGAGAGCTGTCCTGCACTGCTCCATCCTGTCCCTCCAGGGAGCTTCCCATGGACCCCCAGGAGATCCCTGGAGCTCCCCATGAGGGTGGATGGGGTGACTCTGTGGCGACTCTGTGGCATTTGGAGCTGTTGGAGCAGCCAGACTTCAGGGGCAATACTTGAATTATCTGTCACTGTCCTTGGGAGGGCTTCTCCCAGCAGCCAGCCGGTGCTTCTGCTCTTCTTTGGGGCAGGCCTCCCCACGCTGAGGCCAGCAGCAGGGCTTGGGGTCTGTCCAGAGCAGCTGAAATGATGGAGGAAAGGTGCTTGGGGGTGTTGTTGGTGCCCAACCATCCCCTACCCATGTCGTGCTGATGTGCTTGGTGGGAGGCTGTAGCTACACAGGACCCTCCTGTGGATCTGGGCCACAGGAGTGGTGGGGTCAGCTCCACCATGGAGGTGACAGATGCTCCTCAGCCTTCCCAGGGCCTTGCTCCACCTCTCTTTGCTCCAAGAGGGACAGCGGAGCTGGAGTGTGGGCAGTGCCAGGCTGCTGCCTGGACGAGATCCCAAGGCTAACTGTAGTTAACAGCCTTCTCCTGAACTCCATTTAAAGCTGTTCCCGGAGTTCCTTCACATCTAGGCGTGTTGGGGAGGGAGGGCCTTGAGCTGCTGTTTGGGCATGGAAAAGGTCCACAGCTTCTGTTTGAAGGCTGGATGTGTGTGGAGCAAGCAGAGAGGTCTCTGCCGAGGGGTCCGTGGGCTTTGTGGGCATGGATGAGGTCTTGGAGAGGTGGCTCGGTCCTGTCTTCCCAGTGAATCCCTGTTCCTGCCTGGGGAGGAACACGTGCTGTTGTATCCTGCCCGCAGTGGTTTTGTAGGTTGGTTCTGGAGGCTGCTCTCATCCTGCTGATCTGGGGAAAAAAAATTTTATAGCCTCCTTTGTCCAACCTTGAATTCTGCAGAGGTTGTCGTTGTCCTCCTCCCTCTCCCAGGGACCGGAGGCAGATGAGCAATGAAGCGGACCAGAAAAAAAACCACCAAAGCACTGAAGGTACCTCTGGAAAAGCTCCGTTTTCAGCTGGAGATGGTGGTTTTCTCGGCTGGGTGGGTGCAGCCTTCAGCCGTGCGTGGTACCTGCTTATCAGCCTGGCAGGATCCCATGGCGTGGTTTGCGCCGTTCCGAGGTAGGGAATGACCTGGCCTCGCTCCTCAGCACTGGAATTCAGATAAGCCAGGATGGTTTGCTCGCTTGGAAGTTTTCAGCTCAGCATCGAGCTCCTTGGGGCCAAAAGAAGGGGGGATAAAAAGCTTCATCCTCTGCTCGGTTTGGGTGGGAACCCCCCCGAGCCGCTCGTGCCGGAGGGAATCGGTGGATTTAGAAGCCCCGGGAACGTGGCACTTACATATCTGGCCAGTTTTTAAACCCTAAAAGTGTTTTTTGATAGGGACCTGCGTTGCACCCAAAGGAGCCCGGGGCTGTGCCCTGGGTGGGCAGGTTCTGCTGCGGGTCACGGCCGGGGTCGGCACCTTATCTGGGAGAATTTTGGGGAGGAAACCGCTGGAAAGCAGAGTTGGTGAAAGGAAGGCACTTACCACTTCCAGGAGGAAGGGAACTGGCTGTCGCCCTTTGGAGAGCTGCTCTTGGCATGATTTTGACCCTTAAAATGAACCATCAGGTCCGAGCCTGCCTCTTGGAGGGGGCTGGTCGGGGACCCCGAGCCCCCTCGGCCTTCAGCGATGGCGTTGGGGGGGGATTTACCACAGTGCCCTGAGCGTCCCCCACAGCGCTCCCCTCCCCAGCCAGAGTCTTCCAGGTGAGGTGGGGCAGACGGGGACCCCCCCATCCCAAACATCCCCTGGGATCAAGGGGGGTCCCAGCAGCGCTGTCTCCATCCGTGCCTCCAGAAAAGCACAACCCGTGCCCCCCGGGGTGCTCCCCCCCGCCAAGCCAGGGTGTGGTGAACTTTCCTCCCAAAGTTTCCGATGGGTGACGTTGGATCTGGACTTGCCTTTGGAGAAGGAAGGAGCAGCTCCAAGCTCCTCACCGGGGACCCTTGAACCACCCTTTGGTAGAAACGCCGCTTTGCTTAATTTGATCTTTTCTTTTTTTTAATTATTATTTTCGGTGTGTGCTTAATTTATTAAAATAGTCGCTGTATAATTTATTTTCATAAACTATATTAAAAAGTTACTAAATGGTAAAAACAGACTTGCAGGCCAATCTTTCAGAAGTTAAAGAAAAAAGAAGAAGAAAAATGTTTTTTGATATAAACACAACAAATGCACTTTTGGGTGTGTTTGGTTATTTTTGGGGGTGGGGAGGGGGAGCCTGGCTGTACCTGTGGGTTTGTCTGTATATATTGTATTAATAGGCATGTTTGGCCTCTCGT
>VZZY01004717.1:1830-12386 GCA_013400335.1 Eurystomus gularis | reverse complement strand
CCTCGGAGGAGCGCCGGCACGCCATGCCACCCCGCTACCGCAGCGTGTCCCAGGACCGGCTGGGGGGCTCGGCGGCGGCCCCCCGGGGCTGGCCGCACAGTGCCTCGCACGACACCCTCCTGCAGCCCTCCCGGGAAGGGTGGGCACCCCGTGCCCGCTCTGACCACTCCCTGGGCAGGTACGGGCGCTCCATGGAGGCTCTGGAGCCCAGCGCCCTGCTTTCCCCGCACCTCGACCGCTCCGCCTGGCCACCCGAGAGGGTTTGCCGGGCCACCGTCGCTGCCGTCGTTGGGCAGCCCATCCCACATGGCTCCTTCGCACCTTCCTCCTCCTCGCGGGAGCCGGCGCCGGTGCAGAAGCACCCATCGCAGCCCAACCTGCAGAGCGCGGATGATTCGGGCTACATCGGCTACCGGAGCTACAGCCCATCCTTC
Source organism: Eurystomus gularis (assembly GCA_013400335.1). Lineage (NCBI taxonomy): Eukaryota > Metazoa > Chordata > Aves > Coraciiformes > Coraciidae > Eurystomus > Eurystomus gularis. The sequence goes on along the minus strand of VZZY01004717.1, from coordinate 11,952 downwards.
CAACGCCGCACCGGGCTGCTGCACGCCCTCTCCTTCCGGGACCCGGCTTTCGGTGGGCTGCCCACCTTCAGCATCTTGCAGCGACCCACCGCAGCGCTCCCGGAGAGGGGGGTCCCCGCCGTCCCACCACCCGCCGGTGCCTCGCCGGTCACCACCGTGCCCAGGGAGCAGCGGCCAGAGAGCAGCCGGGTGCCCGAGCAGCCGGAGGAGCGGAGGGAAGAGGTGGTTCTGCGGCAGAAGCCGCCCACGGGCCGCAAGATGCCGGCTCCCCAGCGGCAGATGAACTTTGTCTTCCCCGAGGGGGTGAAGGAGATGGACATTTGTGATCCCCCGGTGGCCAGCAGCAAAGGGGAGAGGCCGGTGGGCGAGCGGCAAGGCCGGCGCGTGGCTCCTTTGGCCGCCCCTGAGGACTCGCTGGCCTCCATCCCCTTCATTGGTGAGTCGGGGCGGCTCGCTGACGGGGGTGGGAGGGGGGTTTAGCAGGTCCTGAGCCAGGGAGGGTGTGTTTTGGGGGACAGGGCACGTTGCACAGTCTGAGAGCATCTGCCTGTGGTCGGCACAGGGATGGGAAGGGGCTGCACCAGCAGCACCCGCTGTGCCCAGCACCCCACAGTGCCCAGCACCCCTCTGGGCTGTCCCTGAGCAGGGCTGCAGGCGTTGGCGATGGGGTGCCAGGGTTTGGGCTCCAGCAGCTTCATCCCTCCCTCTGTTGTCCAGCACCCCCTGGTTCCTCTTACTGGGCACGGCTGGGTGTGAACTGGAGCCCTGCATGTTCCTGCCCTGCTCTGAAGTGGGGATAGGGATGTGTCTAGGATGACCCCGCACCCTGAGTCACTTGGGACCTCCCTTCCTGGCCACCTCTGCCCATGGGACCCACATGGCTCTGGGAGGGACCCTGGGGCAGGACTGGGAGGATTGGGACAAGGAGAGGATGGGGGTGCTGGGCACAAAGGTCTGGGTGCACTGGTGGCTCCTGGCTTTGCTGGGAATGAGAGCGTGTCCCTCAGCCCAGCCTGGGCACCTGCAAACCCACCACCAGCCAGAAGCTCTGAGGAGGTCCCAGCAGGGGTTTGCCTACTCTGTCCTGCCCGGACCTCCCCTGCAACGCTGCCCACCCCTCTTGCAGACGAACCCACCAGCCCCAGCATCGACCTGAAGGCCAAGCACATCCCTGCCTCCTCGGTGGTGTCCAGCGCCATGAACTCAGCACCTGCTGTTGCCACCAGCCCCTCCTCGCCCACCTTTGCCTTTGCCCTGAGCCGACACTACTCCCAGGACTGCAGTAAGTGCTGGGGGGGCTCATGGGGCAGGTCCATGAATGGGGGGCAGCAGGACAGGGAGGAGCAGCCCCCCTGCCCTCCCCGTGCCCACTGGGCTGAGCAGCGTGTGCTTTGCTCCTCTCCCCATCAAGGCAGCATCAAGGCTGGTCGCCGCTCCTCCTACCTCCTGGCCATCACCACCGAGCGCTCCAAGTCCTGTGACGATGGTCTGAACACATTTCGGGATGAGGGGAAGATCCTAAGGTAGGGTTGGACCCTCCTCCTCCCAGTCCCACCACCGCGTGGCTCCCGTCCCCTCCCCAGCGTCCTGCTCACGGGGGTTGATCTCCCCCCCAGGAGGATGCCCAGCCGGGTCCCCAGCCTCCGCATGCTGAGGAGCTTCTTCACCGATGGGGTGAGTGTTGGGTGATGGTGAGGGTTGGGGGTCCTGGTCTACAGGAGACTAGCCTGAGGTTGCTCTGGTGGCGTGAGGGGTGCTGATGGGACCTGTAAGAAAGATGGGGACAGACTTTTGAGCGGGGCCTGTTGGGACAGGACAAGGGGGGATGATTTGAAACTAAAAGAGGGAGATTTAGACTAGAGAGAAGGAAGAAACTGTTGCTGCTGAGGGTGGTGAGAGCCTGGCCCAGGCTGCCCAGAGAGGTGGTCGCTGCCCCATCCCTGGAGACATCCCAGGGGAGGTTGGCCGGGGCTCTAGTTGTAGATGTCCCTGCTCCCTGCAGGGGGGCTCGATGGGCTTTAAAGGTCCCTTCCCACCCAAACCATTCTGTGATGGCATCACCCCAACTGTGCCCTCCGGTCCCTCCACAGTCTCTGGACAGCCTCGGCACATCCGAAGACGCCCGCTCCAAAAGACACTCAACCTCCGACCTCTCGGACGTCCCGTTCAGCGCCGTGAGGAAGGAGGGCTGGCTCCACTGCAAGCAGATCCTCACCAAAAAGGGGAAGGTAGGCGGGTGCCGGCGACGCCAAGGCTGGGGGGAACGCTCCCCGCCACGAGCACCCCTGAGCTCCCTGTCCCCCCATCCCTTCTCCTCCCGCAGAAGGTTGGTGGAGGCATCCGGCAGTGGAAGCGCGTCTTCGCCGTGCTGCGCACCCACTCGCTGTACCTGTGCAAGGACAGGCGGGAGGCGGTGACCTGCGCCCCGGCCCCAGGTGAGGAGGAGCCGCCGATCAGCATCCGAGCGTGCCTGGTGGACATCTCCTACAGCGAGACCAAGAGGAAGCACGTCTTCCGCCTGACGACCGCTGACTTCTGTGAATATCTCTTTCAGGCAGAGGATCGGGAAGACATGCTGGCCTGGATCAAAGTCATCAGGGAGAACAGCAAGGCCGAGGGCGAGGTGAGAGCCACATGGGGCTCCCGGCTGCCTCTGGCTCTCCCGGCACTAACCGCCTCGGCTCTCTCCGGCTCTTTGCCTTGTGCTGCTTCCCCAGGCCACGGCCGGCCCCTGCGCGGCCGGCCAATGTGGGGCTCGGGGGTCCCGTGCCGTGCTCCCAGGGGTGCACGGGTGCCGCGGCGTCCAAGAAAAGCGTGGCTCCGTCGGGATGCTCGGTGGAGGTGACGTGGCTCTCCGTGTGCCGCAGCGGTGCTTCCAGGCAGGCTCGGCACCGGATCCATGACCAACCCAGCGGTATTTGGTCGTGTGGTTGGAGAGGAGCGCGCGTGGCTCTGCCGTGGTGTGGTGCGTTGTGTCTCCGTTGGTGGAGAGAGATTTGGCGGGGAGATCCCTGCCGGTGCTGGGCACGTGCCTGCGCGGTGCTGCCGCGGCCGGCGCCGGGTTGGTGTTGAGCTCTCGCTGGGCAGCCGTGGTCTGTGCAATGGGTCGCTCGGGTCTGAGATGGGGAGAGATTCTCCCCGGAGCTGTGGGCTCCAAGCAGAGCAGCTGTGGGGCTGGATGTGCCAGCGCTGGGCTGGCCACGTGCCGTCTCCCTGCGGTGCTCGGATGGCCTCGTTCGGTTGCAGCGATCGTGGCAAGGTTGTGGCAAGCTCCGGCCCTGGAGGGTGCGTTGAGCACGGAGCGGTCTCTGGTTCTCTGTGGCATAGGGTGCAGGAGGCTTGGCAGAGTCGGCAGCACTGGCACAGGGAAGGTGCTGCCAGACTGGAGCATCTGGGCACCCGCTGTGGCTGTGGTGCCACTGGGCAGCGTCCCGCAGGGATGTGAGCGCGCCTTTGGAGACACGGTGGAGACGCGTGTGCCCCGGTCTTTGGATGCTGCGTGGTACAGCGGGTGCGCCTGGCGTGGGCAGACGGAGGTGTGTGTGCCACGGAGGGATGTGCTGTGCCCGTCCTCGAGCTGCTGCAACCGGCTCGGACCCTGCGTGCCGCCCCGCACTGCGGCAAGGAGCACCGGAGACCGTGGTGGGGCGGCGAGCGCCGGCGGGCACCGGCTGTGCCAGGGCAGTGGGGACTCAGTCCTGCCCTTGCCTGGTCCTGCCCGGCCCCAAGCGGTGCCTGGCAGAGCGTGGACTTGCCTGGGGGCTCCGGAGGACGTGCTGCTCAAGCTCTCCCTTCCCCTCTTCTCTCTGCCTCCCCAGGACCCCGGTTTTGCCAGCCAAGCGCTTATCAACAAGAAGTTAAATGACTACCGGAAAGTGAGGTACGGACCCGGGGGGTGGTGGGCATCGAGGGCCTCGAGAGCTTTATTCACCTCAGTTTTAAAGTGATGGAGCAAAGCCAGTGCCACCCTTGCCCGGGCAGTGCCGGCTGCACCCAGCTTCACTCGGGGTGCTGGTGGGGTCCGGTTCAGCCAAACTGGCCCCGAGCAGAGGGTTAAAGTGGCTCAGTGCTCCTCAGGGATCCCCACAACCCAGTGTGGGGTGCAGCCCCACAGGCACGGATCGGATGCTGGGCAGCCTGGGAGAGATGCCAGCGTTTTCCGGGAGGTTTTGCACTGGGCTGGTGCCCCCCAGCCGTGCCCTGCCTGAGCCCCCCACTTTCCCCGCAGCCCTGCAGGCGCCAAGCCCGATTCCTCGCCCAAGGGCTCTCGTGGGCTGGGCATCCGAGCCGAGTTCCTGAAGCAGACAGGAACCAGCGCGCCCCGGTCCCCCAGGCAGGATGCGGCCGTCACGAAAGGTAAGTCCCATCCCTGGGACACCCCGGCACGGCAGACCCAGGGGCTTGGCAAGGGGGGGGCCTCACCCCAGGGATGCCGTTGTACTCGTCCCAGTGGGGAGCAGGGATGCTCTTCCCATTTATCCCAGCTCTTAGCAGGTGATCCTGTGCGTTTTTCTCCCCAGATGAAAGTACCTCCCAAAAAGCCCCATGGGGCATCAACATCATGAAGAAGAACAAGAAATCTGCCCCCCGAGCCTTTGGTGTGAGGCTGGAGGACTGTCAGCCTGCCCCAGACAACAAGGTACGGCCGCCCCGGCAGTGCCAGTCCTCGGGGACCCCGCGCAGCCCTGGCACCCCCGTCACCCCTCTGCCTGTCCCCGCAGAATGTCCCCCTGATCGTCGAAGCTTGCTGCAAGGTGGTGGAGGACCGAGGGCTGGAGTACATGGGCATCTACCGCGTGCCCGGGAACAACGCCGTGGTGTCCAGCCTGCAGGAGCAGCTCAACAAGGGAGCCACCGAGATCAACCTGCAGGACGAGGTGAGGGCAGGGCGGGCTGCGTGTCCCTGTCCCCATCCCTATCCCCATGCTTCTGGGATGCTCTTGGGGCTGTTGTCCTGGTCCACGGCTCTGTCATCATCCCTGTTTCCAGCATCATCCCTATTGCCATCATCATCCCCATCTCTATCACCATCTCCATCATCATCCCCATCTCCATTGGCGTGACCTTCCCTGGAGTGCCAGGGCCGCCTAGTGGCTGTTGACAGCGGTGTAGGTGACAGCCTGGGGACCCGTTTGTCCCCTTGCATCAGTTGCCTCAGTCCCGGTTGCTGCAGTGGCACAGAGCTTTCCCTGCCAGATGCAGGGTGGGGACAGCATCCTGCTGTCCTCCCAGCCGTGGTGGCTCTGGCTGGTGGCCTCCTCCCTGTTGGTGGCCTGGGACACCCCCAGATTGGGGTCTTTGTCCTGCTGGCACTTGGGTTTGCCCAGCACGGTCCCTCTGAGCGGCCTCTTCTCTTCCCCCGCAGCGGTGGCAGGATCTGAACGTCATCAGCAGCTTGTTGAAATCCTTCTTCCGAAAGCTGCCCGAGCCCCTCTTCACTGATGGTGAGTCGCTGCACCCCAGCCGGGTGCGTCCCCCAGGGCCATCAGGGCCACCAAAGTAGCCATCAAGGACCCTGTGCTGACGGCCACATGTTGATGGCTGACTGATAGCACCAGAGGCTGTCCTACCTCTTGGGGACAGGTCCTCAGACCCCACACAGAAGGGACAAGGACAAGGGCTGGTCCAGGGGACTCGGTGAGGAGGGGTCCCCTCCTTGCCCTTCTGTGCCCTGTCCCACTGGGACCCCACCAGCCTCCTCCCCAGCATCTCTGGCGGGTGCATCTGGGGGTCCCTGGCCCCATGGGGTTCCTTCTCCTCTCCACCCAGCTCTGAGCCCCCCACCATGTCCCACTTTCAGATAAGTACAATGACTTCATCGAGGCCAACCGGATAGAGGACGCCAGCGAGAGGATGAGGACACTGCGGAAGCTGGTAGGGAGATGGGGCAGGGGCAGGGGTGGGGGACACAGCCTTGGAGCCCCACCTCGGGTGCTGGTGTGGGTGGGAGAGACAGGGGAGGTGAGCAGAGAGATGACCTGGTGTTTCCCTGCAGATCCGGGACCTGCCAGGTCACTACTACGAGACGCTCAAGTTCCTGGTGGGTCACCTGAAGACCATCGCAGACCACTCAGAGAAGAACAAGGTACCGTCCACCCACTGTGGGCACCATCCCAGGGTCAGGGAGGATCTCCTGGACCCCTGCCCCACCTCAAGCTTGGGCTGAGCCATGGTTCATGGTGTGGTGGGAAGGGAGGTGGTGCTGATGGAGCAGCGAACACTGAGGGGTGACCATGGGCAAGCACTAACCCCAGCTCTGGTTGCAGATGGAGCCCCGAAACCTGGCCCTGGTGTTTGGCCCCACGCTGGTGCGAACATCCGAGGACAACATGACTGACATGGTGACGCACATGCCCGACCGCTACAAAATCGTGGAGACCCTCATCCAGCACGTAAGTGGCATCAGTGGGAGGGTGGGCATCGGCGTGGCTGAGGAGGGGGCTGATCCGCACCCTGGGTGATGGGGCTCCTTGGTCACACCAAGCTCCCATTGGTCCTCACCAGTCGATAAACCTTCTCCTGTCTCCCCCCACAGTCAGACTGGTTCTTCAGCGACAAGGAGGACAAGGGCGAGAAGGTGAGTCCAGCCCCCCGGGGGTCTTGCTGCAGGGCAGGGTGGGCACAGAGCCCCGTCTGGGAGCTGGGGTGCTGTCGGCAGCCCCTGACCGCTGTCCGCTCTCCTCTTGTAGACCCCTGTGGATGAGAAGGAAGCCCTGTCCGTGCCCAACATCGAGTACCTGCTCCCCAACATCGGCAGGACCGCGGCGCCCGGGGATGCCGCAGGTGAGGAGAAGTGCCCGTGGCACCAGCCCCTCCACGCCTGGCACCGGGGCACCCCGGGGTGCCCCTCCAGCCGCTCCGTCCCCTCCGTGCTTGCACCGGTGCGGGCAGCCAGCCCGGCTCGCCGTGGCCACAGCAAACCCGTGTGTGCCAGAGCAGGACATCCCAGCACCCTCCTCACTGGAAAGCAGGGACATCCCCCCCCGGGGGTCCCAGCAGAGCCCCCTCCCCACCCTCTCCTGTCACCCTTCTCTCCGGTTGGTCCCTCTGCAAGCCCGTGGGACCCCCACCCATGCCCGCGCTGCCCCACGCTGCCAACCCGGACACGGGAGACTTTGACGTTCGACTGATTTCTTACGTTCTTTCCTTGAACTTCTCTGTGCTGTCCTCTTCCTCCTCCTCCTCCTCCTCCTCTTCCTCCTCCAGCGGACCTCCTCGAGAGCTAGAGCGGGTACAGTGTTGATCCTGGGTGCATTGCTCATGCACTAACTTCTCGGGGTGACCACGAGAGAGCGGGAGCAGGGGGGAGGCAGTGGGAGGGGAGGGGGTCCCATCCTGCCTGGCCACTGTCCCCAGTGTCTCCAGTATGTGGAGGAGCTGCCAGGCCCCCGGGGAGCCCAAAAGCCTTTAACCCCATTTCTCTGACATCGTTGGCGGTGCTGGGGCTGCTGTTGGCATCCCTGGCAGGGATGGGTGCCAGATGTCAGAGACTGGCACACTCAAATGCTGGAATATGGGGGTCCCAATGCCCCGGGGAGGGTCAGCACCCCCTTTTCTGCCTCCCCCTCTCTCGTTGTCAGCAGCTGCTAACCCCATCCTGGGCGTGCGGGGCGGGAGAGGGTGTCTTGTCTTGCCCTTGTCCTTCACACCACAGCAGCAAGGCCTGTCACCCCCGTGTCCTCACTTGCCCCCTAACCCCCGGGGGGAGCTGGGGCAGCCCCATGGCCTGTCCCAGCCCATCCCACCCCCTGCTCCGAGGCTGGATGTGGTATCGAGCGTGCTCCCCATGCCCCGTCCCGGTGGCAGCGCCGTGCCCAGCCCCGGTCCCCTCTGTGCCCATGGCCATGGGAGGGTTGGAGTCCTGGCTGTGTGTGCCTGTATGTCCCTCTCCTTATCCCCACTCCTTGTCCTGGGGCTCTGCAGCGGTGAGCAGTGCCGGGGACCCCCTGTACCCCTGGAGCCCCCCACCCTTCAGCCTCCTGGCACCTCCTGCAGCCGCCAGCACATGAACCCGCTTGGCGCTGGCAACCCTGCCAAGGGCCAGCCTCTCTGGTGGCCCTGGCACATCTCCCTCCTGGTTTGGGGGAACGGAGCAGCATCCCCCCCCAGCTCTACCCACCGACCCCCTACCCCAGCAGGCACCCACCCCCCGGGGCCTGGCATAACCTCCCCTCTCTGCTCTGCTCTGCAGGTTCGACCCGCAGCGGCTCCGCCAAACCCAAGGTAAGGGGGTCCCGGGCTGGGGGCTGGCGGGGAGGGACGCGATGGCTCGGGCACAGAGCATGGAGCCCAGCCCTAACCCTGGCACCGCCATCCCTGAGCCCGGTGTCACCGCTCTGCCAGGGCACGTGGCCGTCGCGGAAGGCACCGGCGCACCGGGAGCTCCTTGCCATCCCCTTCGTCTCGGCCGCTGCCCGCAAGAGGAAGAAGAGGCGGGAGGCTGAGGGCGTCGGGAGCAGCACCGATGACGACACGGAGCGCAGGGACACGCCGGGTCGGGAGCAGGAGGACGAGGGGACCACGGCTACCCCACTGGGACCCAGCAAAGCCCCCCATGGCACCAGCGCTGAGCCGGCGGCCCCCAGCCCAGCCGGGATGGAGCGGGAGAGCTCGCTGGAAGCCGGGGGTGCCGGGTCCGATCCGGCGCCGGACGCTCGCTCCATCGTGTCGGGCTACTCCACCCTGTCCACCATGGACCGCAGCCTGTGCTCCGAGGTGCAGTCGGTGGCCGGGAGCCGCGGCGAGGAAGCGGATGATGAGCGCAGCGAGCTCAGCCACATGGAAACGGACACGGAGAGCCGGGAAGGTGCCCGGCCCCGGCTGGGCCAAGCGGACAGGGGGACCGGTGACGAGGACAAGGGACCCCTCGGCCGCCCATCCTTCAACTCCCACCGCCTGATCCAGTGCGACACGCTGGCCCGCAGGAAGCTGGGCCGGCCACGGCCAACTGGCGAGACCTTGGTGTCCACCGAGGAGGAGCAGGGCTGGATTCCCCCTGGGCGACCCTCGCTTCGGGAGCAGCTCCGGCAGCGCCTGCGAGGCTCGACGGATGACATGGGGGTCCGCCTGCGCCGAGCCCACTCCCCAGAAACCCGCCGCAAGAAGAGCAGCTGGCGCCGGCACACCGTGGTCGTGCCTGGTGGCCTCAAGGACCTCAACTTCAACGAGTGGAAGGAGCCGCGGGGGCTGGAGGTGTCCCCAGGACCCTGCCGTGACAAGGACTCGGGGCTCAGCAGCCTGGAGTCCACCAAAGCTCGGCCTCCGGCACAGCCTGGTGCTACTGGTGAGGTGCCAGGCACCAAGACCCCCCCGGGCAGCCCTGGCCCCCCGGCCCCCCTGCGCTTCCCCCAGTGTCTCTGACCTCCTGAGATGCTCCCCCGGCCCCAGCCAGGGTTTAATTTAAGGACTCGCCTTCGTTCTCCTATTTAATTGTGCTCGGGACAAGCTGCATCTCCGTGGTCCCCACGCCGCGGGTGGGACGAAGCCACCGTGTCCCTCTTGCTCTGGGGAGCCAGGCTGTGTCCCCATCCCATTGTCCCCTGGGCCGTGCCAGGAGGGTCTCTGGGGGGGTCACGGGGACTGTCCCCACCCCGGGCAGTGGTGGCCCCGCGGTGCGAAGTGCGGGCACTTCCCTGGGTGCCCTTCGCTGTGCCGGGGCCCTTGGTGCCATCGCAGCGACCAGGCTCTGGGTTCCGTGCCAGGACAGCCCTTGGTGTCACCAACGGGGGTCCCCATGGGCTGGGGGGGCTGTGACAGGAGGAGCTGGCACAGAGTGGCATCATGGGGGGGGGGACACTGCTGTCCCCTGCACCCCACGGCCACCATCCGGCAGCATCTCGAGACGTGGCATGCTGCCTGGCATGGACCCCCCCCCAGCCCTGCTCCCCTTCCCCAGGCCAGAAGCACTTTAGGAAGGGGGTGCAGGGTGGGGGGGATGCGGCTGGTGGGGGGCACGGGGCCCCCCCATCCTCGCCGTGGGCCTGGTGGCCGTTGGGGAGGGGGGGGGTGTCAAGTCAAGTCACTGTTTCTCGGTGTCGTTCTCATACGTTATGCAAATATTTGCTGTAAAGTTGGGGTTGTTTTGGTTTTTTTTTTTCTGTTTTTTTCTCCTTTTCCTTTTTT
>VZZY01004713.1:13722-44292 GCA_013400335.1 Eurystomus gularis | reverse complement strand
TCTCCAGAGGTCCCTTCCCACCCCACCATGCTGGGATTCTGACTGATCTTGCTCTCAGGAGCACCTCCATGGTGCATGTCCCCACAGCACAGCTCCTCCCCTTCCTCAGCCAGGTGGAAGCTCCAGGAGAGCAGGACACACCCAGCACGAGGCTGAGAGTCACCTCTTCAAGGAGTCGCTCCGGTTTCACACACACCTTCCAAACTACCAACACAACCACAGGGCTCCCACAACCTACGGAGCATCAACCAGCTCTTCGCTGCAGCTCAGAGGTTCCCAAGGGCTGATGGAAGAACTTCTGATGCTGCCAACAGCTCTTCCCAGCCCTGGTCGCTGCCTGGCAGCTGCCCACGGGATGTCCCCACGGTGGCACCGAGAGCGGGGTTTTGTCCACACCTGGGTGACGAGCGGCTGCAGGAGCGCGGCCGAGCCCTTGCCCACGCAGCGCACGGCGAAGCGCAGGCACCGGCAGCACCGCTCCACGATGCGGTTATCGGCACTGTGTTTGTTCAGGGTCTCCGACAGCACGGGCCAGATCTGAGAGACAGAAAGGGTTAAAGCCACAGATCCCACCACAATGCCACCTGAGAAACCCCCGAATCCCTGGACCATCTGGGAGATGCCACTTGAGTACCAAAACCGAGGGGTGCTCACGTTATGGGACGTGTCCATCAGCTTTTGGTAGCGGAGAAGAGCTCAGAGTGGTTTGACACATTTGATTTTGGGCACTGCAGTGGAAGAGGGACCTTGAGGGGCTGGAGCGTGGCCAGAGAAGGGCAACGGAGCTGGGGAAGGGTCTAGAGCAGGAGTGTGGTGAGGAGCAGCTGAGGGACCTGGGGGTGTTGAGCCTGGAGCAAAGGAGGCTCAGGGGAGACCTTCTGGCTCTGGACAAGTCCCTGACAGGAGGTTGGAGCCAGGTGGGGTCGGGCTCTTCTCCCAGGGAACAAGTGACAGGACAAGAGGAACCGGCCTCAAGTTGTGCCAGGGGAGGTTTCAGTTGGAGCTGAGGAGCAATGTCTTGGTGGGAAGGGCTGTGAAGGGCTGTGCCAGGCTGGGCAGGGCAGTGGTGGAGTCCCCATCCCTGGAGGGGTTTCCAAGCCGTGGAGATGTGGTGCTGAGGGCCAGGGGTTAGTGGCCATGGTAGTTGGCTCGATGGTTGGACTCGATGATCTTAGAGGTCTTTTCCAACCTTAACAATTCTGTGACACCTGCAAACATCACAAGGGCAGAGGAATTCCAGGGCCTGGGACACCTCCAGAGCCAGGTCCCCTTTCCGGGGGTGGTTGAAGCCCCAGGGAGAGGCGGTGTCAGACACGGGGACGTGTCAGGATTGTGATGGAACCAACACCCCCACCGAGCCCACCCCAGAACTGCCCTCCCTGACCCCGGACCCGCTGGCACTCACTTCCTGAATGACTTTTTGGCACGGATGGATCTGTCCGTTCTCTACAATGGGGTTGGTGTGTCTGTGAAAGGCAGCAAAGGGTTAACGGGGTTTGGGGCTGAAAGCCAAAGAAACGGGTTGGGGCCTTCAAGGCTGCAGGAAGGGGACCAGAAATTGGCTTGGAGGCACCGGGGGAGCCTTGAACGTGGTGAAGAAGCTTCCAGCCACCACTGATTTGGTTGTCAGCCTCTGGGTGAGGGGCTTGGACCCCTGAAGCCCCCTCAGAGGCTGTCCCAGCCCCCTCCTTCCTTACCTAAATATGACAGCGAGTCGATCCAGGGGCACAGTGGGGTCCGAGGAGAGGCCATTGCTTGGCTCCTGAGAGAGCAGCTGGAAAAGAAGGCCAAACGAGGGGATTTCAGGAGCGCCGGCAGCCCCCCTGCTCAACCAGCACTGCCCGGAGGAGGCCCCGGCATCTCCTCCAACCTCGCCTAGGACCAAGGCAGGTCCCAGCCTCAGCCACATGGGTGTGGGTTACTCAGAGCTCAACGCGGCTTCTCATCCTGCCTCCTCTGCATCCAGAACCTACTCAAAGGGGTCTCGGATGGAGAAGGGAAGGGAGGTCAGAGGTGGAAGAGGAGCTGCTGAGGGGTGAGAGCTGCTGGGAGTGGGCAGCGCTGGCAGGAGCTCTCAAGAACCGCTCGTGTGCAATCTACAGGTGATCACAGAGGACATGCAGGTCCCTTTCTTGAGGCCTCCCACCCACCTCCTGCCATCCTCTGAGCTTTCTACTTGCTTTTATCCTGGATCTCCATGGAAAGGCCACTAGGGTCACCATGCTTTTGGCCTTTTGGGGCCCTGTGCTCCACAGGGAATCCGAGTTCCCATGTTCTCCACCCCGGAGAAGCAGAGTGAGGGAGCCTGCTGCATCTGAGGTGGCTTTCAGAAGGTTCTTGGGCTCCTGGCACATAAACTCATTTCTGGGGACCATTCTCTTCCCACCGAAGCCGTTAAAGGCTCTACCAGCTACACATTGCTCAGCCTGGAGAGACCTGGGGACAAGGACGGTCTCAGTCCTGGAGTCCTGTGTGTCCTCTGTGGGAGCAGGGGCTGACCCACCAGAGCTGTTGAGGGGCCTGGAGCATCTCTGTGCCCAGGAAAGGCTGAGAGCCCTGGGGCTGCTGAGCTGCAGAAGAGAAGCCTCAGAGGGGAGCTGATCAATGCTGAGCAAGAGCTCAAGGGCCCATGGGGGGCAAGAGGATGGGGCCAGACTCTTGTCAGTGGTGCCCAGCGCCAGGCCAAGGGGCAACGGGCACCAAGTGGAAGCCAGGAGGTTCCATGGGAGCAGGAGGAGAAAGTTGTTTGGTGTGAGGGTGTGGGAGCCTGGCCCAGGCTGCCCAGAGAGGTTGTGGAGTCTCCTTCTCTGGAGAGATTCCAAAGGTGCCTGGACACGATCCTGGGCCCCCTGCTCTGGGTGAGCTGCTGGAGCAGGGGGTTGGAGGAGATGATCTCCAGAGGTCCCTGCCAACCCCACCATGCTGGGATTCTGTGACACACAATTACCGCAGCAGATCAAGCCACCGGGCAAAGATGGAGCCACGGTAGGCTGGTGGCCTCTGATCTGCCCCATCCAAACCAGCACAAGGAACGTGCGGCTCCAACCAGGACGTACCTTCTTCAACGCCATCACTTGCACGGCGCAGAGTTCGCTGAGGCATTCTGCGATCTTCTCCAAGGGGAGCCTGGCGAGGACCAAAGCTGTCCCTGAAAGGCAAGAGAAGATGGGTTGAGGGGCAGGAACGCGGCGTGGGAGTGTGGTGGGTGAAACTCAGACACCTGCAAGGTTCCCCAACAGGCCCGGTGTGCAGAGCATGGCTCTGGGAGCTGCTTCCCAGGACTGGGAGAGGTTTCTCTAGACTTTGAACCCAGCTCTTGGGTTAAACCAGACACCAGAAGACTTTTAGCGGGGCAGGAAGGAGGAAGGGATGCTCTACAGGGATCATCTAAAGGCAGATGGACACCACAAGCACATCTGGGCAGGCCGGTGTGTCCCCGCAGCGTCCTCGTCCCTGCCCAGCAGCGTCACGAGGAAGCTTCTTCTGACCCATGGCCATGGGACTTCAGGGCTCCCACAAAAATGGAAGATGAAGAGGAGCTGGAGCCGCTCCCTGCTGCCACGTCCCAGCAAAGGCGGGAGGAGCAGAACCCCCCGAGCGCAGGGCTGGGGCTGAGGGCAACAGCGGGAGCAAAAAACTCTTCCTAGCTCATGGGTTGGTTTTGAAGGAGGAGAAAACGCTTTGTGGCAGGGAGAGGAGCTGCTCAGAAGCGTGGCTGGAGCTGCTCACATCCCTGCGTGGGTGAAAACGAGTGAAAAGCAAGAGGGTTGTGTCCTCAGCCCACAGCCCAGCTGTAGAGGCTCTTCCACAAACGCTCCAGAGCTGCTCTGTTTTTGAAGGTCTCAGAAAAGCTCAGCTCCATCAGGAATCTCTTCCTCGAGAGGAACGTGACACCCGACAGCCAAAGGCCTGGTGAGAAGCGAAGGCTCCGACCGCCACTGGCTGGAGCTGAAAAACCACATTCTTGTGCCCAAACCACCTCTCGAGATGACACACGCTCGTGGGTTTCCACCCCACGTGGGCAGCCACCGGTTTCCATGGGCTCAGATGGAGCAGGAACCTGTTGCTAGCTTGGCTGGGAGCACCTCAAAGGTTTTCTTCCCACAGAGCAGTGCTGGAGACATGTTAGAAACCCAGAAAGGATCTTTCTACCTACTTAAGAAGACTCCAAACATGGACACGGGGCACACCAAGACGCTCCCGTAGAGGAAAAAGGAGGTTGTAGCACCCGTGGTGAGTGACCCCAACCCCAAAAGCCAATGGCTGTTCCATCCTCACCTTTCAGGAGCCCCACAGCAGCCTCCGGAGACAGCGTGAAGGAGTCGAGGGACCGGGCGATCTCCAGCAGCCCGTTAAAGTGCTGAGCCATGTGGTCCCGGCATACCGAGCAGATATTGTGGATGGCCTTGGCCGCCGCCGAGGCCAAGCGCCGGTCGCAGAGACCTTTCATCAAATACCCCAGCACGGGATCTACGGAGGAGAAATTCGGGGTGAGGAGAGGAGTCCAGGGGCGAGGAGGGGGCTGAGGGAGGGTGGTGGAGGAGGAGGGACTCACCCAGGAACTGCGGGTTCCTGTCCACCACCTCGCTCATCTCGCCCACCAGCTCGATGCTGGTGTAGCGCACGGCGGTGTGCACCGTCTCGGGGAGGCGAACCACCCCCTCCAGCACCTCCACCAGCGTCGGGTTGTTCTCCCTGCAGGGGGAGAAAAAAAAACAGGCACATTTAGTTCCGAGGTGGCTCCCAGATTGTGTCCATTGGTTTTATGGAGTCTGGTCAAGTCCTGTGTTGGTCCAAATTGGCCAGAAAACCCTGGGGCTGTGGTGTGCTGGATAGAATCATGGAATCGTTTGGGTTGGAAGAGACCTTCAAGATCATCGAGTCCAAATGCTCCCCCAGCACTGCCAGGGCACCACTAACCCCTGGCCCTCAGCACCACATCTCCACGGCTTGGAAACCCCTCCAGGGATGGGGACTCCACCACTGCCCTGCCCAGCCTGGCACAGCCCTTCACAGCCCTTGCCAGCAAGACATTGCTCCTCAGCTCCAACTGAAACCTCCCCTGGGGAAACTTGAGGCCAGTTCCTCTTGTCCTGTCGCTTGTTCCTTGGGAGAAGAGCCCGACCCCACCTGGCTCCAACCTCCTGTCAAGGACTTGTCCAGAGCCAGAAGGTCTCCCCTGAGCCTCCTTTGCTCCAGGCTCAACACCCCCAGCTCCCTCAGCTGCTCCTCACCACACTCCTGCTCTAGACCCTTCCCCAGCTTCATTGCCCTTCTCTGGCCACGCTCCAGCCCCTCAAGGTCCTTCTTGGAGTGAGGGGCCCAAACCTGACCCCAGCATTGGAGGTTGGGCCTCCCCAGTGCCCAGTGCAGGGGGACGATCCCTGCCCTGCTCCTGCTGCCCACACTGCTGCTGACACAAGCCAGGATGCTGGTGGCTTCTTGGCCACCTGGGCACACACTGGCTCATCTCCAGCTGCCTGTTGACCAACCTCCCCAGGTCCTTTCCCACCAGGCACTTTCCAGCTGCTCTTCCCCCAGCCTGGAGCGTTCAGGGGGTTGTTGTGACCCAAGGGCAGGACCCGGCCCTTGGCCTTGTTGACCTTAATCCCACTGGCCTCAGCCCATCCATCCAGCCTGGCCAGACCCCTCCATGGAGCCTCCCAACCCTCCAGCAGATCAACACTCCCCCCCAACTTGGTGCCGTCTCCAAACTGACGGAGGTGTGGGCTAGCGGGGGGCTCAGGGCTGTGAGAACCACATCCAGACTCACGGCAGCCTCCAGTTTTACCAAACAGAGCAGGAGAAACTCAATTCCTCCAGCAAGAGGGACAAGAAGAAGCTAAATCCACCCTCGGGGGACTGCAGGAAGCCAGAGGAGGCTGTTCCCAGCGTGGGAGGGAGCTCCGGGGCGCGTCGCGGGCTCCCCGCAGCCCATGTCGGTGCTCGCCTGGCACCATCCTCCCTCTCACAGCAAGAGCAGAGCCGAGCTCGGCGGAGCCACGGGCCGAGCACGAGCCTCGTGGGACACGCTGGTGGGAATGGACTCTCCTGTGGCCCAGCAAGGCCACGCGAGCTTCCCGCTCTCCGGAATAAAGGAGAAATAAAAAACTAAGATAAAAACGAGCAAGAGCAGCCTTGGCACAAATAACGGGAGGCAGCGAGCGGCCGGAGAAGGCGGTGACTCCCCCGGGCCCCAGGGAAGGGACCGTCGGCGTTCCCAGCCCGGTGAAGGCCGGGCCGGGCTGCCCCAACACAGGAGAGCCCGTGACGGCGGCTGTTGATGCTTCCACCGCCGCTAACCCGGGTCAGCGCTCCACAGAGATAGCTGGGAAAAGTCAGCCTGGAGGTGGAAGGATCTGGATGTGGAAGGATCCCCAAAGAAGCAGGCTAGGTAGAAATCTTTAGGAGAGAAACGAAGGGTAAACAGGCTCCGACGCTATTTTGCCGGGGCTGGACTCATCTGCGTGGCCTTAAAAGTCCAGTTAGACTGGAGATAGGGAAGAAGTTTTGATGCTGAGGGTGGTGAGAGCCTGGCTGTGGTTGCCCAGAGAGGTGGTGGCTGCCCCATCCCTGGCACCATTGCAGGTGAGGTTGGCCGGGGCTCTGAGCAACCTGCTCGAGTTGCAGATGTCCCTGCTCCCTGCTGGGGGTTGGACAAGATGATCGTCAAAGGTCCTTTCAACCCAAACCATCCTGTGATTCTATGGAAGCCCTCAGACAGGCAGAAGAAACGCAAGAATGTCCAACTGCTTCATGCAGTCCCAGCTCCATCCTGGACCTGTATTCCTGGCCGGAAAGTGGAGACCTCAGCCCTTGGGCTGCAGGACCACTCCATCAGCGAGGGCCACCGCGCTGCTGCAGCACAGGCCACGGACACTGAGGGATATCTGAAATAAAACATGGGTTTTGAACGTTTCTGCCTGGGAAAGCATGTTCCTAGGAGAACCCTTGGGATATCTGTGGTGCTTCTGCCCTTGGAGGTGACACCTGACCCTACAGGGTGGTCAACACTCACTGGTCAACACTCTTGGCTATGGAGGCCATGATGAAGAGGACAGCTTCCGTCACCTCCCAGGGGGGATTCCCGTCCTTCAGAGTTGCATAAAGCTGCAAGAAAGAGAATCGGTCACAAACAAAGCGACAAACGCAGCTCGGGTGCAGGTGGTCACGAATCCCATCCCATGAGACGGCCACCTGCTCCTCACCTCCTCCCACACACCTCAAATACCTGCTCCAGGCGTGGACCTGCATGAACCCTCATGTTCCACAGACCATTCTGTAATTTTGGGGCCACAGAACCCTTCCCCAGCTGGCACCCACCAAACTGAGACCTCCTGCTTCTCCCAGAACAGTCCCAACCACCTGCTTCAAGACACGGTTGCCTCCTTGTGCATGAGGAGGTGACGAACTCCCAACCTTGAAGGCCACCAGGGCTTGGTGACCACCTGCAGAGTGATGGATGCCTTGTGACGCTCCCTCAAACCCACCTGAGCAAAACACTCCACCGATCCCACCAGGAAGATCAGGTCTTTCACCAGGTCCGAGACCCGCATCCGGAACTCCCCAAAGTCATCTGTCTCCTCTGGGACACCTTCCTAAGAGGGTGGGAGAGGGAAAGGGTGAGAGGAGCTCGGAGAAATCCACATTCCCTTCACCCATGGCTAGGACAGGAGGAGTGATCCCATTCCAGAGTGGAGACCCATCGTCCCTCCCTCCTCTGCCCCGATCAAGAGCCATGCACAAGGAGAACATCAACAGCCCAGGCACATTTTGGGCATTCCTGCTCCAACACAGAGACGGAGGGATGGAAATCAAGGGGATGAGGAGCCAAGGCAGAGATGGAGAAGGACAAAGCACCCCAGACTTCAAGGAGGAAGATGACACGACCGCCGTCGAGCTAGGCCGGCTTTACGCCAACACAAACACCCCCGAGCAGGGGACAACATGTCTCTCCACAGCTCTCAAAACAGGAACCACCCAGGGCGAGGGTCACCCCGCAGCAAGGAGACACCAGAAAGCTCTGTTAGAACAAGCACCACCTTAATTAAAAGAGCTTTAATGGAGTCATTTTCATTCCTCTCTCCGGAATTCCTGCAGCCGCAGAGCTCTATAGCTACGGAGCACGAGGCAGCGAGGACAGAGACACCACAGAAACATGGAATGGGTGGAGTTGGAAGGGACCTTAAAGGGCACCTCGTTTTCCAACCCCTCAGCTGCCTCCAGAGGAAGCAAAGCAAACGCAGCCTTACGTGGTCCGAGTCGAGCTGGCAGTGTCTGGCCAGGGCGTGGAGAAGGCGCTGGATGTAGGCTTTGAAGATGCTGTGGATGACGGCGTCGTCCGTCTTGTAGAGGTGCTCCCCCAGTCTGTACCAGAAGTTGAAGGAAATTTCTACAACCTGTTGAGGGAGGAAAAATTCAACATCTCATTAGCGATGGAGCCGTTCTCACACCACCATGTTGGTGGTCCCACCAGCGTGGTGGGGTACCAGGGGCTCCACCGGTGCTCTGATGATGAAACGTGGCTCCTCCAGCTTCGCCGGCCTCCTCCACTGCTCCTCACTTCACAAGGGATTTGAAACCCGCCACGTTCCTCTGAAGCCCTGTCACCAGCCCTCAGAAGCAAACCCCGCTCTCTGCAACGCTCACACTGAAGCGCAAGAAGCACCTCTTGCCTCAGAGCGTGGCCATCACCTCGTTTCACATCACTCAGACCTGCCAGCGAGAACTTTCAAGGTGTCTTTTTCAGCTGCCCGTGCATTTCATGGTCCAACCACCCCAATGACCAGCGCAGGGTCCATGTAGGCTTGGGCTAATGAGGGGGACAACAGCCCCAGGTAGAAGCAAACACCTCCAAGAAAGCCCCTCAAGGGGACGTTGCTCCAAAGCCTCTGGCCTCTTCAGAAGTGCAGATATTGCAGAAAGAAGAGTGTAGAGCAGCTGCAGCTTCAAGCCCTCCTGGCACAGGAGGCCATGCCCAAGGGAGACTGAGCTTAACAGACTTGGACAGGGGACTAAAAGAGGCGCCAAGTCCCAGGTGAGCACCACGGAGAGCTGGCAGAGCACGGCTACTCCAGCCCTGCCATGGCAAACAAGACCCTAAGGGTTGCACCACAGCAGTTGTTGTTTGGAGCTAATTCACCTGCTGGTTCTCAGGTCTGACGGACTTCCAGGGCTCTGAAAGCTTCTGGAAATCCCATCTGGGGAGAACACTAGCTCAGGCCATACCCACCTCCCATCCATCTTTCACCCAGCATGACCTTAAACACAGAGGGAAGGAGAGGAAAACACCCCAGAGATTCCGCGGGCACCTCCCTGCTCCCCATGACAGAGAATCATGGAATTGTTCAGGTTGGGAGGGAACTTTCAGATCATCGAGTCCAACCGTTCCCCCAACACTGCCGGGGCACCACTAACCCCTGGCCCTCAGCACCACATCTCCACGGCTTGGAAAGCCCTCCAGGGATGGGGACTCCACCACTGCCCTGCCCAGCCTGGCACAGCCCTTCACAGCCCTTGCCAGCAAGACATTGCTCCTCAGCTCCAACCTCAACCTCCCCTGGGGGAACTTGAGGCCGTTTCCTCTTGTCCTGTCGCTTGTTCCTTGGGAGAAGAAGGATTATATATAGAAAGATTATGTATAGAAAGGAATTTTTGGTGCTGAGGGTGGTGAGAGCCTGGCACAGGTTGCCCAGAGAGGTGGTGGCTGCCCCATCCCTGGCACCATTGCAGGTGAGGTTGGCCGGGGCTCTGAGCAACCTGCTCTAGTTGCAGATGTCCCTGCTCCCTGCAGGGGGGTTGGACTGGATGACCTTGGAAGGTCCCTTCAACCCAACCCACTCCATGATTCTATGATGTTGTCCTCAGCAGCCTGATCAGTACAACCCCTCTGCAGAGGAACCTCCACCCGTTGACCACAGACACAGGGCAGCCAGGGATCAGCTACCGGCGTTTAATTAACAGTTTTTGATGAACAAAAAAGGGCTTTAAGAGGAGATCGCATCTTAAACACCATGTTCTGTCACCACCACGTTCTGTATTTGATGGAGGAGCTTTGAAGCAAAACGTGGAGGACAAAGTTACCCTGAGCTACCACAGCGATCCCCACAAAGCTTTACTGAAGTCAAACATCTTGAGTCGAGCATTTGGAAAGGAACTGAGGGAGCTTTTCAGAGCTGCACCCACAGTCCCACACGTCAAGGACGTGGCAATTCTGCATCTAAGTCAGGTTTCCACACCACGGCCACAGAGTGGGAGCTCCAAGGCCAGCAGCTCGCAGGAACTGAAGCCTCCCGACCACGTGGCAACGGCAGAGAAAGGTTTTTTGGCTGCCTCAACTCCGGATGGGGGTGAGGAACGAGGGTCAACCTCACTCACCTCGTACTGCGGGTGACCCGCGCAGATCAGCAGCAGCTCCAGCGTCCGCAGGTCGCCCAGCCCTTGGCCTGGCGTGCAAACGATTTTATCTAGGAACGTCTCGCACAGCTCGGTGAAAACACGGCAGTAATTGAGCACCCTGGTGAAGAAAACAAAACAGGGCGCAGGTCAGAAAGATCTTCCACCAGATATCCCAGCACAGGAGAGGTTTGCTCGGGACAGGTCTTGTCTCAGGCTAAGAAACACCAACTTCTGCTTCAGCTTCTCGTCAGCAGTTGGGCAACGCTGAAATAGGGGAACTTCACAAGCGGGTGGAAACGCCGGGTGCCAACAAGCAAATCTTGGGAAATTGTTGCATTCCTCACAGCATCTGAGCCAGATTCTCCAAAGCCACCACGGCAGTGGCTGGAGGTGCCGCCTTCCAGCAAACGGCCCAATCTCCTTTGAACACCCCCCCAGGACGTCCCACCACTGCGTAGAGACCCACCTGCTCCTCATGCACAACGAGCTCAGGGGCTGAGCTGGACTTGACGAGCTTTAAGACTGCAGAACCAGAGAGAAGAGGGAACATCTTGGAGCTGCAGGAAGGCATCAAACTAACAAAACACCCTCAAAACAGGATTTGGGGGAAAATTCCAAGAGAAGACATTACTCCTGCACTTTGGTTTTAGTGTTGCTCTTCCGGAGAGGTCCTACAGCAACCCAGAGACATGCTGCAAACAGCCCCTAAAGCCCATCTCAAAGACAGAGGCGAGTTCTCCATGAAGCCTCCACATGAGGCTTTTTCATCTTTATCCCCAAAGCCCTTTATCCTTCACCCTTTATACTGAGGAGAGGATCAAACATGGCAAGACGTCACCAGAGCCTTTAGACAACACCTGGGAGAGTCTCTCCTCCAGCGGAGACCAGGGAACGGATGCTACTAATGGCACCGTGTCCTAGTGACATTTTTTTGAGGAGCAATGTCTTGCTGGCAAGGGCTGTGAAGGGCTGTGCCAGGCTGGGCAGGGCAGTGGTGGAGTCCCCATCCCTGGAGGGGTTTCCAAGCCGTGGAGATGTGATGCTGAGGGCCAGGGGTTAGTGGTGCCCTGGCAGTGCTGGGGGAACGCTTGGACTCCATGAGCTTAAAGCTCTCTTCCAACCAAGATAAGGCTTCGCACCTCAAGGTGAAACAAGGGGAGGGGGGCAGAAACTTGTTGAGTTCTTGAGCTGAAGTCATCTGGAAAGCCTGAGCAGCAGGCCAAGGGGCTGAAGGGCTGTCGGGGAGGAGTGAGAAGCAGGCAGCTGGATTTTTCAAGGTGAGATGAGCAGAGATCAAGTGAGAACTTGCCAGAAGCCAAAGCAGTGCCAGACCCTGCCCAGGACAGTCACAAAACCAGCAGAAGGTTCTTCGGCTGTAACAAGCAGCTGATGGACTTGCTGAAGACACCAGCACGATGAAAGATCTGCAGCACGGCGCAAACGCCGTGAACATGCCTCGGTTTTCAATACCTGGGCAGGACCGAGGAGGCTGTTTAGGGGCAAGGATCTGCTCACCTCCGGGTGGAAGGAGCAGGGACCAGCCAACTGCCACCCTAGGAGTCAAGAATGACGTGCTGGACCTCTCTCCTGCAGCTTCTCTGGGGGTTTTGAGGTTTCCACCAGCAGCAACATGTGGCACAGCCACAGAACACGCTCAGGGACAGGTCAGTGAATCTGTCCTTGGCAGCAGGAGCAAGTTCCTACGGGATTTTCCAAATACATGGAGGGAAAGGGGCTAAAGGCAAAGGGGGCTACCAAACACAGCGCGGACACATCCAACTCCTGTCCGTGAGAAGCAGAAGAAGAATTCTGAAATAGAGGTGGAGCAGAGGTGATGGTGTCTTGGAGAAGCTGGTTGAACTGGGCGAAGCACGGGTGCGGGGAGGATGGACAGACGGTCAGCGGGCTGGGCTGAAGGGAAACACCAGTCTGGTGCTGGGGAGGTTCCAGATCAACCTCACAACTG
Source organism: Eurystomus gularis (assembly GCA_013400335.1). NCBI lineage: Eukaryota > Metazoa > Chordata > Aves > Coraciiformes > Coraciidae > Eurystomus > Eurystomus gularis. The sequence continues at coordinate 31,928 of VZZY01004713.1, read as the reverse complement.
GTCTCGTCTGAGTGCTCACTGAGAAAGCTGGGATGAAGAAGAGGAATGAAAACCATCGGAATTTGAGCAGGAAAAGTTGTGTGCTTTGGACAACTTGAGGATGGACACACGGTCAAAAGATGACCCAAGCACGGACACCAGGAGGTGAGGACGGCCAGAGATGTCGGGCAAGGCGCTGCCTGCACCCAAGGGTGCCACAATGCCCAGGCATGGAGTGAGATCCCTCCCGGGCAGCACGTACCTCGAGGAAGCTCAGTTCCCAAGGAGAACGCTGCGGATCACCCAGGGAAGAGAACGTGGGCCCAGGGCTGGAGGAACTGGGCTTGTCTCGGCCAGCCCAAGGTTGGCTGCTTCCTACCTACACACTCACGCAGGAATACGAGCTGGGGAACTGTCCTCGTTAAGAATGTTGGCGAAAGAACCGGCACGAACTGGCCTGCGACCGGTTGAGTGTTGATCTGAGGGTTTCCAACCACAGCAGGAGCATTTTGTAGCAGCCACCAAGTGCCAAGTGCTGGTTTCAACCTTCTTGATGGAGCTATGAAGCCTACAGCAAGTCAAGAGCGAGGGGTTGATGACCCAGCCGGCACCTCCGGTCCCCTCGCCAGGTAGAGAGGAGACAGGAGGAGCAACAGGTCGCTTCTAAACTCTATTTCAAGGCCGGTGACGCATCAGCTGTGCCTCAGGAGACATCCCTGGTGCTTTGCCTGCTGTGAGGAAGACCACGGATCCCAGCAGGCCAAGCCTGCTGCCAGCTGACCTCCGTCAAAGCCCAAGCAGAGCGCACAAGGGCAAGGAAGCAATTTCCTCACTTTTCATTCACCAAATAATATTCTTTGCATGAAAGACTGGAGAGTGTCGCTCACAAACGCCATGGGTTCCAAAACTAACCGCGGGTGGACACCACGACAGCTAAGGACAGCTCCTCTCCTTCCTTCCTGGGTGCAACCATGGCTGAAGGTCACTTACTTGTCGAGGTCCTCGCGTGCTACAGCCATGTGATAGGCACTCTCAAGGGTGAGGACGCCCTGGAAAAGCTGCAAGGCCAAGGGAAGGTTGGTCTCCACGTTCTCAATGGCGTAGAGGGCTGAGCACACGCAATCTGAGGCAGCTTCATGGAGGTTTGAGGACGTCTTGTCTTGTTGCTGCAAGAAACAAGCAGAAGAGCCCAGTGATTGTCTATGAAATGAGATGGGGATGGAAAAGTGGAAATTTGGAGTTCCTGAAAGACTTTGTAGAGGATGGGCACAGCCACAGCTCCCAACAAAGGCTGTGCTGCTTCACCACCATGGACACTTGAGGTCAAAGCCAACCCTCCCCAGTGGGAATCTGGGGAGGGACTTTTCCCAAAGGCCTGTAGTGACAGGATGAGGGTGATGGCTTCAGACTGGGAGAGGGGAGATTTAGATTGGATATGAGGAGGAAATTCTTCACTGTGAGGGTGGTGAGACCCTGGCGCAGGTTGCCCAAAGAACTTGTGGATGCTCCATCCCTGGAGGTGTTCAAGGCCAGGTTGGACGGGGCTTGGAGCAACCTGGTCTAGTGGGAGGTGTCCCTGCCATGGCAGGGGGGTTGGAGCGAGATGATCTTTGAGGTCCTTCCAACCCAACCCATTCCATGATTCTGATTCTCCCTTGGGAGAGGCAGAGGAGGAAAAACACCAACTGAAATCCACGGCACTTCAGAAGGAAAGCAAACGTTGTGCTGCTCATCACCCTGGTTGGGTTGTAGAATCATATCTCAGGTTGGAAGGGGACTATAAAGATCATTAGGTCCTCGGTGAGGGTGCAGACAAGGTTTTGCACCAGCACGTGTGAAATATTTATCACGGTGATGGTCTGTGGGTGAACAAGTGGATTTTAGGCCCTGTGTGGTGGATGTTGGGCAGGCAGTGTGGTGAGGAGCAGCTGAGGGACCTGGGGGTGTTGAGCCTGGAGCAAAGGAGGCTCAGGGGAGACCTTCTGGCTCTGGACAAGTCCCTGACAGGAGCTTGGAGCCAGGTGGGGTTGGGCTCTTCTCCCAGGGAACAAGCGACAGGACAAGAGGAACCGGCCTCAAGTTGCCCCAGGGGAGGTTTCAGTTGGAGCTGAGGAGCAATGTCTTGCTGGCAAGGGCTGTGAAGGGCTGTGCCAGGCTGGGCAGGGCAGTGGTGGAGTCCCCATCCCTGGAGGGGTTTCCAAGCCGTGGAGATGTGGTGCTGAGGGCCAGGGGTTAGTGGTGCCCTGGCAGTACTGGGGGAATGGTTGGACTCCATGATGTGAAAGGTCTCTTCCAACCAAACCACTTCGGTGGTTCTATGTTGGCAGCGATTGTGCGAGGCTGGTTGAACAGGCGCTTTGATGGCTCCCATGGAGCAATTAAGGAGGGAGACAAGACCTGCATACTAAGGAGGAGGAGGGGGGAGCAAACAGCGAGAGGAGACAAAGGAGCAGCAGCTCCTGGGTCCTTTCCCATTTCCCACGCGTTCAGAAAACATTTTTTCAAGGCGTTTGGATGTCAGCTCATCTGGAGAGCAATCCGTGGTCCCACGAAGGTGGAAGGAGGGAGGGAAAAGGACAATTAACCCTTAGAAGTGACATTAAGACAATAAAAAGGTTATTGAGGCGAACGCCCTGGCCGGGGGGAGAAGGTTTTGCTCGGGAGCTGGGTCCCTGCAGGAATCTCGTCCTTTCCTCCTCCCTCTGAACAGGGGCCCTCATCTGCGTTTGTCCTTAAATCCACTCCACGGAGCAATGGAAAATTCCTCCGGGAATCCCTCCTGTGCTTGGGAAGCTCCTGTCCTGGTCACAGCGACCCAGGACCCTCCCAACCTCCCTGTTTCACCGGCCTCTGCAGCTCTCCAGTGTCCAGATAGGACAAAAGAAAAACCCCAACCCAAGGCCAGACACCTTCAGGAGGGCACATTCCAAAGGGAAAATGTCAGAAAAAGGAGCCAAATGTTATTTTGTTGAATATTCTGGAAAGAAAACAAAAAAAAAATTCACTTTAGTATTGAGCCAGTGCGTTTCCTTCTACAACAAGCAACTCTGAAAGCCCAGCACAGACTGGGAGGAGATCTGCTAGAGAGCAGCTCTGTGGAGAAGGACCTTGGAGTCCTGCTGGACAGCAAGTTCTCCATGGGACAGCAATGGGCCCTTGTGGCCAAGAAAGCCAATGGTCTCCTGGGGAGCATTAAGAAGAGTGTGTCCAGCAGCTGGAGGGAGGTCCTCCTCCTCCTCTGCTCTGCCCTGCTGAGACCTCCCCTGGAGTCCTGCGTTCAGTTCTGGGCTCCCCAGTTCAGGAGGGACAGAGATCTAGTGGAGAGAGTCCAGTGGTGGCTGCGAGGATGAGGAGGGGACAGGAACAGCTGCCTGATGAGGAAAGGTTGAGAGACCTGGGGCTGGTTAGTCTGGAGAAGAGAAGCCTGAGAGGGGATCTAATGAATGTGGATCAATAGATGAGGGCTGGGTGTCAAGAAGAAAGGGGCAACCTCTTGTCACTTGTGCCCTGCCATAGGACAAGGGGCAATGGATGCAAGCGAGAGCACAGGAAGTTCCACCTCAGCATGATGAGGAACTTCTTGCCTGTGAGGGTTCCAGAGCCCTGGAACGGGCTCCCCAGAGAGGTTGTGGAGTCTCCTTCTCTAGAGACTTTCCAGACCCATCTGGATGCGTTCCTGTGTGACCTGCCCTAGATTCTCTGGTCCTGCTTGGCAGGGGGGTTGGACTCGACGATCTCCAGAGGTCCCTTCCAACCCCTCACATTCTATGATTCTATGATACGAAGCAAGTCCATGAGGATGGCAAAACTTCAACAAGGATATTTTGCTCAAAGCCCCATAAAACAACTGGACTTGGAGCCAGAACCAAGCACAAGGTGTTTCCCACCCAAAATCTCCCTCTTTTGAAGCCTAAGCACGCTCCAAAGTACACCTGGCACCTACTTTGGCAGCAGGGGCAGCCCAGGGTACCGGTTAGAAACCATTGTTTTGTGGCTGTTCGACCTTCTGCTCTGCTCCAAGAGGTTTGTAACCACCACGGGGAAGTGGAACCGGGCTCCCGCTCGAGATAAAAGAGGTATCTGCTTAATAAGGGCTCCAGAACCAGCGATCAGTGCAGCAGGAATAAGGGGAACAGATGAAATAGAAGATTAAATAGACTTTTAACGTTTTTCTTGGGTTTCTGGAGATGAAAGCATCACCCACGGCAATGCAGCAGGACCAGAGCTCACCTCCAAGCACATTCTCTGGCTCAAAATAGAAGGTGGGCAGGAAAGGACAATCCTGAGGGAGCTGCAGAGTCTCCTTCCTCCATGCAAACAAACCCGCAGAGGCTTTTTTGTTTGCTTCCAAACGTTCTGCCAACACTTGCTGTCCATCACTCTTGTCCCCACACCACCAATCCAGAGCTGAGGACCGAGAAAACCCTCAGGTGTACTCCTGGTTTCACCCTTGAGGGATTAGCCCACATTAGGTGTTACTCACGTGCTGCTTTCCAACCTTCCTGGGACTAAGAGGAGGCAGGGAAGGGGTGTGGGACCTGATCAAGGGAATTGGAGGGTTCCTACTCAAGAAACTCACCTTCTACACCTCCATCACTCTTGGATTTAAACATGACCCCATCCTGGTAGCCAAGGCCCACCACCACCTCACTTCCCAAGAGAAACACTCACCAGCACCTCGAAGAGGAGTGACAGTAACTTGCTGTTGGCCATGAAGGTGCTGTCCAGGACGCCCAGGTTGAACCAGCTCCCCAGGCACCGGAAGATTTTGATGAGCATCTTCTCATCGTTGCCTGCTTTCTCCACGCACGTCATCTGTGGCAGGACAAGGAAGAGCTGCTCAAGACATCAACTCCAACGTGTCATTTCACAAGCGAAATCGTAAGTAACCTTTGGAAAGCCATCCTGGAGTCTCTACAATTAGCATCAAGAACCTCCCCACGAATCTTAGGAGAGCGTGGGCCTGGGACAGTCAGCAGTGACCCCTTCATGGGCCAGGCATCACACTCAGCGACCAAGCAGCAGCGCTGTACCTACATGGAAGCAGCAGAAGACACCTGAGGATGCCCACACCCTAGAGAGGACTTCTGCATCCACCTGGGGTGACCACGTCCCCACGCTGGTTTTGTCATCAGGGACCTGACAGTTCTGCCAATACCCTCTCAAGGGCACGTGGACTTTGAGAGGATGCTCAAAGTCCACGTGAAGCACACGCATGAATGTGGACTGCTCCAACATCTCCGTCCCCTGGACCTGGTGAGATGCGGGGGCATCTACAGACATGCAAAAAGCAGTTTGGGTGTTTTCAGTCACTCCCTTCCCACCAGTTTTCTGCTGGATCTTGTCTCAGACCGGTGGAGAACAGACACAAACAAGTTTCACATGGAACAGATCCCTAAACCCACCCGATTCTCCACTTACTGTTCCTCACCACACAACAACTGCTGCCAAAGAGAAGATCGGTCCTGAGGGTCAGACCCACCCCAAGAGCCAACCCGAGGACAGTCCGAATGCACCATCACGGTGACAGAGACAGGACCCCTCATTTCCAGTGATGGCCAACTCCTCTGCTGGTGTTGCTGGTGGCTGCCCCATCCCTGGCACCATTGCAGGTGAGGTTGGCCGGGGCTCTGAGCAACCTGCTCTAGTTGCAGATGTCCCTGCTCCCTGCAGGGCAGTTGGACCAGATGACCTTGGAAAGTCCCTTCAACCTCTGCTGCATCACAGCACCAAAACCCAACACCAAAGGAACCTCGCCAGGCCAAGGGGGAGGAGGAGTAGGTGGGCACGCAGGACCTGGAGAAGGATCCCAGACTCCCTTCTCCCCAAGTGGCCATGCAATCCTGCACCTGAGAGCTTCCAGAGATCCTCAGTCCTTGCTTGAAGCTTCAAACACCAAGGCACGCCGCCGTACTTCATCGCAGTCCCTGCACCGGTTCTTAAAACCCCATTTCCTAACTCAAGAAAGTGAATTTAATGTTTAAATCCAGCACCAAAAAAAACCCCCAACTTTGCTCTTCAGGCAGGTGGACCCGGCCCCGTGCTGGGATTTTCCACAAAAGCTCCAGGTAGACGCAGAGAAGTCTGAACAGAAAGTCTTACAAGAGGACAAACGACCCCCGGTGACCCAGCGCCGGTGCCTCGCGTTGTCTCCGGCACGGCTGCGAGCAGCCGGAGCGAGGCGACGTCGCCTGTCTCACCGATGTGACAGCCAGGCTTCTCCGAGACGTCCGAGGAAGAGCGCCGAGGGCTGGAGACACCTCGGAGGGACGGCATGGCGCAGGGGGTCGAGGAAGGTGAGAAGAGCTTCAGAAGTGAGCGAGGACTCCTCGTTCAGAGACAAGGAAGCCTGCGGAAAACGTGGGACCAGGCTCCCCTAATGGCTGCGGTGGAAATGGCAGGAGCTCTGCGGGATAAACCCAGTGTCCACTGGGAAACCTTCTCGAGCATGAGCTGAGCTGCTATGGAGCAGAGGACATGGCTTGGCTGTGCCTGGGTACACAGGACAAGAGGAACTGGCCTCCAGTTGTGCCGGGGAGGTTTCAGTTGGAGCTGAGGAGCAATGTCTTGCTGGCAAGGGCTGTGAAGGGCTGTGCCAGGCTGGGCAGGGCAGTGGTGGAGTCCCCATCCCTGGAGGGCTTTCCAAGCCGTGGAGATGTGGTGCTGAGGGCCAGGGGTTAGTGGTGCCCTGGCAGTGCTGGGGGAACGGCTGGACTCCATGATCTGAAAGGTCTCCTCCAAGCAAAACGACTCTATGATGCCATGACCTTCTTCAACACATACAGAGAGATGTGTGTGTCAATCTAGAGATGGTCTAGAGATGCCATAACAATTATTTGGTTTGCCGTAACAAAATAATTGCTTAACCCTCAAATCACCCCAAGCTACCGCAGCCTGTGTGGGAACCCAGCCCTAGCCAACCTCAGGACCTACAGTCCAGGTGACTATCCTGAACTTCAAGTAGTCAGTGCTGGGAGACAAGGCTCCCCGCTCCGTGCCACCAGCTAAACCAAGCAGTTCTCACTCAGACAATCCCATCGAGAGGATGAAGAAGTTCTTAAATTTCCACAAGTAGCTCCATTGTCAACCCCGTGCTGACAAGAGGAACCTGGCTGAGATTCTGAGCTGTTTGGAACTCAACTATAAAAAACCAGCTTCCTTTATTCCATCACATCCAACCTGGAATAACACGGCTCAGTGACACGGAGTGGGAGGAGAAGCCGCGTGAAGTTCTCTAGGAGTTGACCAGGGCTCGGTGGCCGCTTGGTCTCCTTACCAGCAGTGAGATGACCGTGCTGGAGTAGTACGCCAGGTCTTCGATGATTTCGGTGCGGCGGTTGGCTCCGATGCGCAGGGATCGGCTGTGAACCTCCTCGGGCAGCACCGTGAGGATCTCCAGCAGGAAGGGCAGCGAAGTGACATCGTTGCTGTACCTGAGACAACGGGGAGGAAGGACAGTGGGGGGTTTTCTGTCGTTTCTTCCCCATCTTGGCAAACGCGGGGCAGCAAAAACGCTGTCGCACGGAAATCGGGTGTTACTGAAGCAGCGAGCGACTGGACCTTGAGCGACCTGCTCTAGTGGGAGGTGTCCCTGCCATGGCAGGGGGCTGGAACGAGATGATCTTTGAGGTCCCTTCCAACCCAACCCATTCTGTGACTCCATCTCCTCGCTGTTCAACCTTGTTAAAGCCAGGAAGGGATCAGCGGGCAACAAAAACAGGGATGGGGAAAACTGCCGAGGCTCAGAGCCACCAGCTGCCCCACCTCGCCCTGCCACGATCCAACACGCTCTAAATTATTAATTAGGAAGGAAACACTTTCCTCCCCCGGTGCTGGTGGCTGCTGGGTGGTGGTTTGAGCTCTGTGACTCCACCCGCGCCGCGCCGACCCGAGGAACCACTCGATGCCGTACGGAACGACTTACTTCTCGACCAGTGTTTGCACGCAGCCTTTCCAGGAAGCCATCTGCAGGGCAAGGTCCGCGATCGCTAAAGCAAGCTGGAGGGGGGAGAGGAGCGAGAGAACACAGCTCAGCGTGGTGACCGAGGAACTCTGCCCAACCGCGCCACAGAAAGGGTGGTGAGACCATCAGAGCTGAGCAGGTAACACCAAGATGATTCGTAACCCTGATACGGACCATAAACTGCAAGAGGGAGATTGAGACTAGAGAGAACGAAGGGATTTGTGATGCTGAGGGTGGTGAGAGCCTGGCCCAGGTTGCCCAGAGAGGTGGTGGCTGCCCCATCCCTGGCACCATTGCAGGTGAGGTTGGCCGGGGCTCTGAGCAACCTGCTCTAGTTGCAGATGTCCCTGCTCCCTGCAGGGGGTTGGACCAGATGACCTTGGAAGGTCCCTTCAACCCAACCCACTCCATGATTCTATGATTTAATGAAAGGAACCAAATAATGAAGGAGGATAAACAATTCTGTACTGGGAGACGCGGCCAGGCTGGCTGTGGGCATCAACCTTCTCCGTTCTCCACAGGAGAAAAGCAACCAAGGGAGACCAAGGGCTTTGCCTCAGAAAAAGTCAGACGTATTGGCACCTCCAATCCTGGGGTCAGGTTTGGGCCCCTCACTCCAAGAAGGACCTTGAGGGGCTGGAGCGTGGCCAGAGAAGGGCAAGGAAGCTGGGGAAGGGTCTAGAGCAGGAGTGTGGTGAGGAGCAGCTGAGGGACCTGGGGGGGTTGAGCCTGGAGCAAAGGAGGCTCAGGGGAGACCTTCTGGCTCTGGACAAGTCCCTGACAGGAGGTTGGAGCCAGGTGGGGTCGGGCTCTTCTCCCAAGGAACAAGTGACCAGAGGAAATGGCCTCAAGCTGCACCAGGGGAGGTTTCAGTTGGAGCTGAGGAGCAATGTCTTCATGGAAAGGGTTGTCGCAACCTGGTCCAGGCTGGGCAGGGCAGTGGTGGAGTCCCCATCCCTGGAGGGGTTTCCAAGCCGTGGAGATGTGGTGCTGAGGGCCAGGGGTTAGTGGTGCCCTGGCAGTGCTGGGGGAACAGTTGGACTCAATGATCTGAAAGTTCTCTTCCAACCCAAACGATTCTGTGGTTCTAGAATAAACAGTCCAGGCTTTGCTGCCCGGAGCAGCCTCAGCCCTCCCTCACTCAGCACCATTTCTAGAGCAGCTCCTTCCACCCCTGTGCTCACCACCTACCTGGGTGACGATGACCGGTGACAGGTCTTTCAAGTTCTGGATGTGGGACAGCAAAGAGTCCCGTAACGAAGCGTGGGAATCAGTGGGGAGTTCATAGAAGGAAGTCTGGATCTTCATCTTCATGGTCTGCGCCGCGAAGTAGCACGACTCCACATCCTGACGGATCTGCAGCAGCTGGTCGGAGATCTCCCAGGCATGGACCTGCAGGCAGAGCACGGCAGCGTCAGTGAGCAAACTGAGAGGGCTCCAACAGGCGTATGAGAAAACCCAAGCTCCCCCAGGTGGAAATGTCTCCTTTCCCCCGACGTAGCCCATAACGTTCACCAGGAGAGTCCTTTCCGTGCTGCCATCGCAGCTCAGCCCACGGGAGCTGGTGAACGAAGGTGTTGGGACCTTGGCACCCACCTGATGGGTTAAGGAGCCACCACAAATCCCTTTGGAGAGAAAATTGCCAAGCGGATCTGGCAAACAGCAACGAAAGGGGCTTTTTGGGCTGAGGTGGGGAACTGCTGCGCTCTTAGACAGCAACAAACCTGGAGAGAGCCCAGAGAGGGACAAACAGAAGGAGGAGGATGGGATGAAGGTCTCCCAAAATCAAAATAAGGACGTGTAATTGCAAGATGGAGGCTTCTGAGCCCATCCAAGAGCTCACGCTGGGACTGGTGACCATGGATGTGCTGAAGAGCTTGGAGGAGATCCAGGAACAAGGGAAATCATCGTCTGCCTGGCCTTGGAGAGGCAACAAACGGCCACCCAGCTGATACAAGGGTGAAGGCTTTGCCCTTTGCACTGACCAGAACAGAGGAGAGGACCCAGAGTATCAGGGGGTATGGCCAGGTAGACCTCATGCCGCCTTCAGTGAGATGGGAGGTCAGGTAGCCATGGAGGACAAGCCCTTCACAACCCCAACACCATGTAGATTGGCTGAAGCTCCTCCTGCAGAGAGTCTGGTGGGAGAACAGAGCCACCAAAGCATCACCAAACCCCACCAAGAGACAGCAGGGCCACCACCGGAGCATGTCTGCATGGCTTGGGAAGAAATCCTTGGATTTTGGGACTCCTGCTGAGGAACAAGATCTTCAAGGGACTTGGACGGTCAATTCACACAACTCACCCCATGTGGGCAACTAACTCTAAGTGCCTCAGCCCCCTCCTCTGACCAATATTGGACTCCAAAGAGAAGTCCCATGAGAAAACAAGGTGAACAGGTCACGGGACTGGAGGACAGTAGATATTTCTAATCCCTTCCTTTGGAGGACATCAAAGACAGTTCCAACCAACGTTACAGACAGACAAACATCACACTCCAAAAGGAGAAGCTCCCCAAAAGCCAGCGAGGCAGGACCCCACAACCACCAGATGAGAACTTTATAGAAACCTAAAGTCCACCCAGGTCCCAGCACAGTGAAGGGAACAATTCAGTGGATTAAGCCTATTAATCTAGAGTACAAAGGGTTCTGTTTGCCTTCAAAAAAACCACTTTCTAAGCAACAAATCCAGGTGGTGGCACCAGCCGCTTTGAGATGTGGATGTTACTGATCTTCAGGCACTTGAAGCTACAACAATGAAGAGTCAGGGAGGGGATCCTGCCCCTCTGCTGTGCTCTGGGAGACCCCCCTGCAGTGCTGGGGCAGCTCTGGAGCCCTCAGCACAGCAGAGACATGGACCTGGGGGAGCGGGGTCACAGGAGGCCCCAGCAATGATGGGAGGGCTGGAAGCCCTCTGCTGGGAGGCCAGGCTGGGAGAGTTGGGCTTGTTCAGCCTGGAGAAGAGAAGGCTCCAGGGAGACCTTCTGGTGGCCTTGCAGGACTTCAAGGGGCCTGGCAGGAAGATGGGGAGGGACTTTTGAGCAGGGCCCCTGCAGGGCCTGCAGGACAAGGAGGGATGGTTTTAAGGGAGATTTAGACCAGAGAGAACGAAGGGATTTGTGATGCTGAGGGTGGTGAGAGCCTGGCTGTGGTTGCCCAGAGAGGTGGTGGCTGCCCCATCCCTGGCACCATTGCAGGTGAGGTTGGCCGGGGCTCTGAGCAACCTGCTCTAGTTGCAGATGTCCCTGCTCCCTGCAGGGGTTGGACGAGATGACCTTGAAAGGTCCCTTCCAACCCAGACCACTCTGATTCTATGATGTTCTCCACAGGACCACAGCCTCACTTGTTGGAGGTCCCCATCATGGCCTGACCTTGTCTCCAACCTCAGGCTGATGCTGCTGCTCTAAATCACTTTTACCTTTGAACTTCACTAAAGCAACAGGCTGGGGATGGACGGACGAGACTACCCATGGATGGGCTTCCTTCAACACCTGCCCCCCTGGCTCTGAAGCCACCACTCAGAATGTTCAAGGAGAGTCTTTGAGGAGCTGTCTCCGTCCAGAGAAGCTCCTTTGCAGTCACCAGCTGTTTACCCTCTCCAGCTGCCTCGGTGACCACCTTAAATAAGCTTTTCTCCACTAACTCCAGCAAATAATTCGTCTGTAAAACACTTCAAAATGGGTGGCAAGGAAAATTTGGAGGCGTTTCTGGTGGGAACATCCCTGTGGACTAATTTATACTCGCACCAGGTAGATCCCAAGGTGCTGATAAATAAAAAGCCATTTTTAAGAAGCTAAATAATGAACGGAACCACAGCAGACCCTCTGCAACTCATCAAAAACTTTCTTGACTGCATTAACGGCCAAATATTTTCCACAGGGCTTAGAAGTGAACAATTATGGACACGGTGGTGGGAATGGGTGGACGAGCGTGTCAGGAGATCCCACCAAAAAGCACGGAAACCCCAAAGCTGGAGAGCCCCAGCTCTGCTACACCAGCGCTAATCCAACCGTCGCGGAGCCGCTGATTCAACAAAGGCAGCGACATTAGTCATGGTTTCATGGTCACTAAAGACCGGCGGAGCTCAAAGCAGTTGTTTGCGTGCCCCAAATGTACTGCAGCGTCGTCAGAAATTCCAGAAAGGCTCCAAGAGCTGAGATCGAGTTGGGTGGTGGGCCCTCAGATGGCTTCAATGATCACTAGCTGGGCTGGCCATCAGTAGATAGGAAAAAAGCCACCCTAACGAAGAGCTGATGAAGGTTATTTGGGGATTGTTTGTCCTGACAACAACGTATTTCCAAGATTTAGAATGATGGGAGCATCTAGCATGGACCACCAGATCGCGAAAAAAGGCAAGCAAAGAGCATCCTCCGAGCGCCTGCGGGAAGGAAGATGAGGAACGGAACCATCCCCAGTAGATTGGGTGAGGGGGATCTTCACAAACCATCTCAAGTCTGGTGGATTTTTGGTTCATAAAAACAAAAACTGGCCTTGCTGGTGACACCACACCAGGGCTATAGGGCAGAAAAGGTCGTTCCCCAGGTGCGCATCTCAACCTGACTTGGGAGGTTTGAACATCAAGGCTCGTTCCTCAGTTCCCCCAACAACAGACAGCTCCAACTGCAGTTGCAGAGAGATCCATGAAGATCACGGAATCACAGAATCAGTTGGGTTGGAAGGGACCTTTCAAGGTCATCTGGTCCAACCCCCCTGCAGGGAGCAGGGACATCTGCAACTAGAGCAGGTTGCTCAGAGCCTCGGCCAACCTCACCTGCAATGGTGCCAGGGATGGGGCAGCCACCACCTCTCTGGGCAACCTGCGCCAGGCTCTCACCACCCTCAGCATCACAAATCCCTTTGTTCTCTCTGGTCTAAATGTCCCTCTTTGAGTTTAGTTTGTCATCTGTACCGTCCATCTGACTTCACACCAAGGTTCAAAAATTGCTTCTGCTGCAAAAATTGAGCAATAAAAGGACAAGCACAACCCAGGAGGACAGCTCAAGCCCCAAGCTCTGGAGACCACCCCCCAAAGGGCTCCATCTTGACGTGCCCAGCTTCTAGAGGCAGATACAAACCGACTGTTTCCAGCCTGACATTTAACACGGGGCTGAAATACGAGTTGGGTGTTTACACGCGGCAACAACAGGAGACCAAGATGTAAACAAGGGGAGCCCAGGGACCTTCTTCACATGGAAAAAACCCTCCCCGCAAAAAAAGCAGCATTTTTTTCTGCTTGAACCAACGGGAGATGAGAAGCCAGTTGTTTAGAGACCACTTGTAGCTTAGAACCCTATAAAAATGTAATTGAAAACAGAATCACCCAGAATCGCAGCATGGTGGGGTTGGAAGGGACCTCTGGAGATCATCTCATCCAACCCCCCCTGCTCCAGCAGCTCACCCAGAGCAGGGGGCCCAGGATCACGTCCAGATGGGTCTTGAAAGTCTCCAGAGAAGGAGACTCCACAACCTCTCTGGGCAGCCTGGGCCAGGCTCCCACACCCTCACACCAAACAACTTGCTCCTCCTGCTCCCATGGAACCTCCTGGCTTCCACTTGGTGCCCGTTGCCCCTTGGCCTGGCGCTGGGCACCACTGACAAGAGTCTGGCCCCATCCTCTTGCCCCCCATGGGCCCTTGAGCTCTTGCTCAGCATTGATCAGCTCCCCTCTGAGGCTTCTCTTCTGCAGCTCAGCAGCCCCAGGGCTCTCAGCCTTTCCTGGGCACAGAGATGCTCCAGGCCCCTCAGCATCTCCGCAGCCCTAAACACTTCTATGTACAAATGTACTGTTCATCATCTACTGTTCACTTTCTGCAGCTCCACCACTCTTCTGCAAGGAGAGAGGACGATGCCCAGCGAGGTTCACCGTGCTGGTGGCATCCAGAGCACAGAGACCATCAGCTGGAGGACAGGAGCGTAGAGACTCAGCAACAGAGCAGCAAATTTTAAATAAACAAAAACCTTCTTCCAAGGGAAGGGAAAGAAAAATCACAGTTATGGAATGGTTTGGGTTGGAATGGACCTTAAAGATCACCTAGTCCAACCACCCTGCCATGGGCAGGACACTTCCCACTGCGATTGAGCAGAACAGGCTCAAACTCATGGCCAAACCATCCACACCTACATCAAGCCTCCTGGTCCCATCCTCACAACGCTGACCCACAAAAGCAGCCAGGTGCCTCCATGTTAAGGCTGCTCTTCTGCACTCATGATGATGTCCTTCAAGCTCATGCACAAATTTGACACAAGAACCTCAATCCAAAGAGCCTCAGCCCCAGAGCTGGGTGGGAACAGAGCTGGCAAGATGAGTTCCTGGAGAGAAGAGCTGGGTGGTTGGCAGCTAGAAGGAAAGCTTTGCTACCTTTGCTAGGACAAAGGTTGGACTTGATGACCCTGGAGGTCCTTTCCAACCATAATGATTCTGTGAAATTTTAAAAAAACCTCAAATGAGAGGCTGGAAACCATCAGTGGCTCTCAAGGCCAAGTAATGTTGCTCCTTCTGCTCAGAAGAAGAGGCACTGCCCAAGAGGCAGAAGGGTTTAGGTGGGAGGACACATCTACCAGCCTTGGTGCAGAACCACCTCCCCAGCTCCAGTTGTGGGCCTGGTCCTCGCACCACAACGTGTCCTTACCAGAAATCTCCAGGAGAAAACAGACCATCACCTTCCCTGGGGATGCCTCAGCTGTTCTCCAGCCCACGCAGAAGAACCACTTGATGGCACCATGTCACCTTATCCCATATAAGTGACCATCCATAAGGGAACAACCTTATGCCAGCTCCTGAGAGATGTGGCCAGTCTCCACTACCTACTCCTCCAGGCCTCACCAACTGCCAGAAGGAACGTCAGCTCAGCTGATGAGACCCTGGAGACAGTGGAGATAGAGAGAGGGCGGTAAAATGGGCACCACAGATCTTGAAGAATGATGGCTGGACAAAGAGAAGAAGAATTGTCTAGACATCTCAAGAGCTACTGAGGTCAGATGGAGCGTGGCAGAAAACAGCCCTGAAAATCTGCAGGTTAGAGTCATAGAATCGTTCTGGTTGGAGGAGACCTTTCAGATCATGGAGTCCAGCCGTTCCCCCAGCACTGCCAGGGCACCACTAACCCCTGGCCCTCAGCACCACATCTCCACGGCTTGGAAACCCCTCCAGGGATGGGGACTCCACCACTGCCCTGCCCAGCCTGGCACAGCCCTTCACAGCCCTTCCCACCAAGACATTGCTCCTCAGCTCCAACTGAAACCTCCCCTGGGGCAACTTGAAACAGTTTCCTCTTGTCCTGTCACTTCAGACTCAGGCTTTGACCAGCCTGAAGACCAACAAGCATCCTGCAGAAGCGCTCGTCGCATCCCTTCAGTGCAGAACATGAGGCACCAGAAGATCTGGGATACAAATTTATGGAAACTCACGGAGTTTAGCTATGCATATCTAACCAAAGGACCTGCAGATGACTCTAAGAGCTGGGGAAGCCCCAGCTGCTCCCTGAGCTCCACGACCAGTTTAGAACTACATGGTCACCAGAGATGAGCAAGTTCCACCAGAATTTCATCTCCTAACGTAGAGCAGGAGACCACAAGTAAGAGGTCTTCAGTGCTGCACCACAGCAGGTACCAATGCTGGGGCACTTCCTAACAGCTCCACTTCACCCATTCCAGTCAGAAACTTTCAGTGACAGGCAGGTCCTGCTGGAGAAGCCAACCTGGGAAAAAGGAGCATCCAGTCCCTTCAATCCCAGACCACTTCTGAAGATACTAAACTCACAGAACAAGTCCTCCAGCTCTACGGAAGCTGAAGCACCAGCCACAGGAGCTCCTAACACAGCCCAACATTTTATGGATCCTTTTTAGACAAAGGCTGGCTTGAGCCATAAAGCTGCGACAACGGGGGAGGGCTCACGCTTGAGGGGCTGCCCAAATGTTCCTCTTACACCCTGGCCTTCCAACAAAGAGCTGTTCCCATTCTGCGGTCAAATGGTACCTCCAAAGCATGATATGCCCAAGGTCAGAATTCACAAGACAAGCCAGTTGGCAAAGCCTCTCAGCTATTGAGAAGCTTCTCCCCAGGGTCTCATACAGGCTTTTGAAGGACAGTTCTAATGGACATCACTGCATGGAGCTCAAGTAAGCTTTAGGCAAAGAGAGTGCATTCAAAGTCAAGTCTTCTGCTCAACAGGACTTTGAAGATGACTTAACTACGGTCAGTTTTGGGCCCCTCACTCCAAGAAGGACCTTGAGGGGCTGGAGCGTGGCCAGAGAAGGGCAACGAAGCTGGGGAAGGGTGTAGAGCAGGAGTGTGGTGAGGAGCAGCTGAGGGAGCTGGGGGTGTTGAGCCTGGAGCAAAGGAGGCTCAGGGGAGACCTTCTGGCTCTGCACAACTCCCTGCCAGGAGGTTGGAGCCAGGTGGGGTCGGGCTCTTCTCCCAGGGAACAAGTGACAGGACAAGAAGAAATGGCCTCAAGTTTCCCCAGGGGAGGTTTCAGTTGGAGCTGAGGAGCAATGTCTTGCTGGCAAGGGCTGTGAAGGGCTGTGCCAGGCTGGGCAGGGCAGTGGTGGAGTCCCCATCCCTGGAGGGGTTTCCAAGCCGTGGAGATGTGGTGCTGAGGGCCAGGGGTTAGTGGTGCCCTGGCAGTGCTGGGGGAACTGTTGGACTCAATGATCTCAAAGGCCTCTTCCAACCAAAACGATTCTGTGATTGTCTCCTCCACACCCTTTTCTACCCATTGCTGTTGGCCAGCTCTGGGCCAGTTCCTTGACACACAGTGTTGAATGCTTCAAAAATCCAGGACCAGCATCAGCAGAGGACCTGGGCCAAATAACCCTGCAGCCTGGAGCATCTCAACGACTGGGGAATGAACACGGCCCCTTCTCCAGAGGGTCACAAAGGCCTCCTTGCCACATGCCAGCACACAGAACCTCTTCCAAAGCCCTGTCAAGATGCCATCACCTCTCAACAACCCATCAAGGGCTCAGCAGTCTGCAGAAGACAAGGCTGTCTCCAGTGACGGTGGCCACCCTGCAAACAATGCTAACTGAGCAGCTCACCTCCAGAACTACACTTTCAAAGCCTCTGAACGTGCCAACACAGACTTCCAGATGTCCCTCCGCAGCAGCCACTTGTGCACGATTGCCCAGTACAACCAGCCAAGTGCCCCAACAGACCAAAAAACCCACCAGATCAAGACCAGTAACCCCATCCTTGGGTACCTGGTTACTGGGGCAACCGGTGGCAAGTCTTCTTGTGAATCTGGAGATTCCCTGTTTATACCAGTGTGCTGGAAAGATTAATCATGAGGTTTGAGCCACCCTAAAGCCTTGTTGACCAGGATGGTTTGAGTGATGGCCATGGGACCAGATCTAAGCTCCAAGCCTGCTCTGCGCATCGCGGTGAGACCCTCCAAGGTGACCCTTCCCATGATGGTTATTCCTCTGGTTTGGGATGAAGGGTCCCTGTTGGCTTAGTGGGACAACTCCAACTCTTTGAGTGGTGTTTGTGAACAGGAGTGAAACCAGCCAGCGCCCTCCTTCCTTCACCCCCTGGGTTGTCCCCACAGAGATGACCCGTTTCTCACGCATTTCACAGTCTCCTCTCCACACAGGCAGTGCTGACCATGAGGTGCCAGGGCATCGAGGTTTTATTTCCCTCAAAACGGTTTGGGAAAGGTTTCCAACATTATTTCCAGTGGGATTCAAGTCCACAAATACAGGGTGGGTGGGGTATGGATGGAGAGCAGCTCTCAGGAGAAAGACTTGGGGGTGCCGGTGGGTGAGAAGCTCAACATGAGCCAACAAGGTGTGAGCACAGCCCAGAAAGCCCCAACCGTGTCCTGGGCTGCATCCCCAGCAGCGTGGGCAGCAGGGCAGGGAGGGGATCCTGCCCCTCTGCTGCGCTCTGGGAGACCCCCCTGCAGTGCTGGGGCAGCTCTGGAGTCCTCAGCACAGCAGAGACATGGACCTGCTGGAGCGGGGCCACAGGAGGCCCCAGCAATGATGGGAGGGCTGGAAGCCCTCTGCTGGGAGGCCAGGCTGGGAGAGGTGGGCTTGTTCAGCCTGGAGAGGAGAAGGCTCCAGGGAGACCTTCTGGTGGCCTTGCAGTATGTGAAGGGGGCCTCCAAGAAAGCTGGGGAGGGACTTTTCACAAGGGCTTGTAGTGACAGGATCAGGGATGATGCCTTCAAATTGGAAGAGATTTAGATTAGAAATTAGAAAGAAGTTCTTCACTGTGAGGGTGCTGAGACCCTGGCACAGGTTGCCCAGGGAAGCTGTGGATG